>JAWPHD010000144.1:0-614207 GCA_037043455.1 Cyrtodaria siliqua
ATCAAAACAAATCCATTTGAATTATTAACCAATTCTGACAAACACACGACAAATACAACTCCTTCATAATGGAATAAATCAGGGCAAAAGTGAAACAAGTTTTTGGACAAAAATATGTGACTGATTTATAATATACCACGGTTGTATTTATATGAATTGTTTCAACCGAACATTATCGCCTAGAAGGCTTTTATTTACATGTACTAACATAATTCAACTTCATCAATTGACTATGGAAATATATTCAGTTTGAGGAAATTAGATTGTCATGGACTTTAATATCAGCACCAGTCTGATAGTGTTTTTTTTCTGTGTCGCGTGTCTTAATCAGCACTGGAGTATGTTTGCTGTGGAATAAAGCTTTAGTTCTCAAGCACAACAAAATAAATTGGCTTTAATTTGGTGTTGTTGTCGTTTCTTGTCACATCTTTTGAGAAAACAACGTTTTAGTTATATTGCTACATTGCAACAAACGGAGATCTCTGTATATTATACTCAGTGTCAAGTTATTGCCTATGATAGGATTTTCACCGTAATACTGGGCCATGACTCGGACACAATTACAATTCAATTTCACGACGTATCGACGCTATAACGTTGCATGAAGAGTTTGGCAGAAAGTTATTAATACTCCCACTATCCGATTACTAATTTATATTGGAGTATCCCGTCATAAAATCTCAAACATCAATAAAGAGAGTTTAGTTATAAAACAAATGTCAGGTTAATAATTGCATTTGTCCTTCAAAGAAACTGTTTTGGTGAATCTACATACGGCGGGCTGTTAGCCTCACAACATCGCCGATTCAGTTCTAGATCCACGGACTCCACGGACTAAACGGGTGTTCCGGGACATCGACTACACGGACATACTGACACGACACTTCAACGAACGACTCCAAACATGTAAGACATATTATTATTATCTCTGTATTTATTATATATTATATACTATGTGTTGACCACTCGGTTCACCACACTGGCAACGAGGAGGTTCTTTCGAACACACTCTATGCGTTCAGCATTATGTTATGTTGAAAACCTTTCAATTTAATTATTTTTATCGGATATTTTAAATTCCGGTAAATACCATTTCACGGAACACGTGTGTTTCGTACTTTGCCTTGATTAATATTGAGGTATTCAGCCATAGTGCGCTGATATTTTTGCCTTGATGTATTTGAGGTATTTAAAGGAAAGTTGCTGAAGTCAAATTTGTTCAAAATTTCTTGCTTGAGCAGGAAATTTGTTTTTTTTGCTTTTGCCATTTATGTTGGATGTAATTGTATTGTTTAAGTTCTTTTCTGAAAGACGAGCGACTTTTTTCCCCATTAGCAATGGTATTTTACATTTACCATGCTGCTTTAGAAGAAATAGCGCATTTCTTTGATTTAGATCTTTTTCTGGCTTCATGTATTGAAAATTACATACATTGGAAAAAGCCTTCTTCTGTAAAGCAAATTGAATGGGAATTGTTTCCGCACCTACCATTTGAGAGCATCAATTTGCAAAAATGGTATTCCATTTCACTGGAAAATGTACCACAAACCAGTGTGCCTTGCTTTGAAGCATTTCCGTCACATAGCTTCACCCCACCTGTACCCGCTAGTAAGCCTGTGCAAGTTCCCAGGCCCCCACCAGGTTTGCAGTATACTTCCCATTATCCTGACCAACTGGCACTTGTGCAAATGCAAAGCCATATGCCCCCACCAGGTTTTCAGTATCACCCACATCGTGTAGCTGCGAATGACCGCCTTTTAGGCGTGCCTAACAGGTCAGCAACATTGAACAACAATTTGGACGCACGCGAGAAGTGTTTTAACAGAGTTGAGGCCCACTTCACCGACTTAAAGTCTTTACTCGCCACTATAATCGATGGATACTCCCCTACCACTAAGAGAATCTCTCCACAACCGGCGCCAGCGCACACTGTGTTGCCGACACGGGGTTTTAAACCGAACCCTACACTCCATGTTGACATAACCCCTGTAGCATCCGAATCAATCCCATACTCCGGTCAAGACTATCCAGTGCAGCCACCCACCACCACTACGAACAATGTCAGCGCACCTGAGACTTCCCCTCCAATTAACACCAGCAGTGTTTCAGTGTGTATGGTAAACATTCATACCCCAGATACATTCTCATCATCATCTGTGGAAGATACCTCGCCTATGGTCAAATACACACCAACATCGGTTACTCGCGCAACAGTTGCGAGTAGCCCAATACCAACAAGTACAACAGCCGTAGTCCGCACCATTGTTGTTAAACCAAAGGAAACAGACATGAACCCTGAACTCCTCAATTGCATTTCAGAGAGTGTGGAGATAGATCCTCCACCTTTCTTATCAAACGGTGCATCAGCGGATAGTGGTAACCCCAAAATAATGGCTTCAGAACGGCACCCTGTCATACACCAAAGTGTGAAAGCAGGTGAATTACCTTTCAAGAGGTATCGTTTCAATTGAATTGAATTGAATTGGATTTTATAGTCGCACCAACAGCTAAGGTCATATGGCGACTTTCCAGCTTCCATTGGTGGAGGAAGACCCCAGGTGCCCCTCCAGGCAATTTTCGTGCACGGGCGGGCACCTGGGTAGAACCACCGACGTTCCGCAAGCCAGCTGGATAGCTTCCTCACATAAAGATTCCTAGGCCCCTGAGGGATCTAACCTACAGCGGTGAGGGGCAAGTGATTTCAAGTCAGAGACGTTAACCACTCGGCCACGGACGCCCCCGTATCGTTTCAAAGCTGACGCACAGTTACGAATATCAATCACACCATTGCACCTTCCTGCCTCACAATGGGGAGGAGATTCACATTTTGGAAGTTCTCATGTCAGCCGACACACCACTTTCATCAGTTACAATGGTTTCCAACATGCATGCATGCCACTCCCAAGTGAAACCGAAACAAGCGTTACTGACACTGATGAGTATTATTACAGTCATATGTCTCTAAGTGGCTATACTTCTGCTGTTTCTGGTTACAAAAGTTATCTGATGGACAGTCGTAGAATCTCCCACAGTTTGGATGGTTCCATAATCCGTCATTCTGTAGTTGCTGAACGCGTTTGTACTACTTTCCCCTCATCTGGTTATCCCCACAATAAAGGTGATCTTACTTGCTGTGATGCAGTTCACAGATGGTTAAATTGTAGAGCATGTTTTGTATTCTGGACTATGACGTGGGCTATGTCAAAATTGGCCACTCGGGTCCTGTTTTCTCTGTGGAGGTTACGAGATTCAGATAAGAGGGGAGGAGAAGTAGAAGTTGGTTAATCTGCATTCAGCATTACTCGAGTGATTTGTAAATAGTTCAAGCATTATTGTTTTCATAGTTTTCCTCATATTGTCACCCTTCCATCACATTTGTGGTCCATTATAAACATTTTCGTAGTTTTAGTTGCCATGTGTTGGTGGAGTGGGTGGTTGATTACTTGAATTACTTTTACAGTCGGCCAGTTGAGTCAGTTTACGTCATACTCTGTATTGTTGTCATTTAGTTAGACGGTCGTTGAACTGACTTCTATCTGGTAATCAATACAGAGGTTTCTAAATTATATTGATTGGGTTGCTTTAATGCAAATTTAAGTTGTTGTTCTTTGCTAGCCTAGACGGTCGTTGTACTAGCTTTCTAGTACAGACCAATGACATATTTATCTCTGCATGTATACACTTATATACAACTGTCACCTTCTTTCACTCATTTCATTCATAATAATGCTAACATAACTAATGTCACCCATCCTGTATATAAATCGCATTCATTATAGGAGTTGTCAATACTCCTGATTTCCTTTATAAGTCACCATCATAAGTCTTCAATATATTGCACATTATGTCGTATATAGTGAAGCTTCTTCTGTCGGAGTAGTTCCGCTAATTTGACAAACCTAACTACAAATAACCACGTAAACATGTGGCCTATAACCTTTCTTCTCGACTAATATTTCAGTAACTCTGCATCTGACCATCCTTTACATGTCCCATTAAGCACTCGACTCATCATTTCATATTTCGCGTATAAGAACCCTTATTATTCCAACTACATCGTCTAAACTCAGGCGAACATTATCGTACAGGATATTCAACAGTTAAAAACACAGTTTACTAATTGCTTGACAATAATCACTGGTATTCTTACAAACTGTTAACGATGCCTGCATCATCCGTCTACAATCCCATATCAAAAGTAGCCTACGTCTTCCTCCATCATTCATAAGTGGGTGGAGTGTGGTGAATCTACATACGGCGGGCTGTTTGCCTCACAACATCGCCGATTCAGTTCTAGATCCACGGACTCCACGGACTAAACGGGTGTTCCGGGACATCGACTACAAGGACATACTGACACGACACTTTAACGACCGACTCCAAACATGTAAGACATATTATTATTATCTCTGTATTTATTATATATTATAGTCTATGTGTTGACCACTCGGTTCACCACACTGTTTTCATGAGAGAGGGTTGATCAAACGATGATGTCTTTTATATTAGATTTAAGGTTCGTAATTTGTAATTTACCATACACATCTGAAGAAGGTTCGTAAAAGCTGCACTGTACCTTTCTAGATGAGCCTGGATGTTCATCTGTACACAGGGCCTTATCATGTCACTTTACTAGGTAATGTAGAATGTGACGTTATTAGTACCCTACCGGTCGTAGACCGGAGGGACTACAGGATTGCGCTCCGTCTGTCAGTCTGTCAATCTGTCAGTCTATCACACTTCGTTTCTCTCAATAACTTCAGTTCAGAATGAGATATTGGAATGCAACTTTATGGGTAGGTAGCATATAAAAAAAGAAATCTTGGGATAGCGTTTGAGATCACTGGTGTCACGGTCAAGGTCACTGTCACTAAACATAGAACAATCGGGTTTCACTCAATAACTTCAGAATGGAATGAGATATTTGAATGAAACTTTATGGCTTATATCAAAAAGAAGTTTGTGATTGCATTTGTGACCACAAGGTTCAAGGTCAAGATCATTGTAACTAAATATAGACACACGAAATCCGCTAAATAAACGCAGGTAAGAATGTGATATTGGAATGCAATGTTATGGATAGGTAGCTCATATGAAAAGGAAGCTTTGGATTGCATTTGGCGTCACTGAGGTCAAGGTCACTGCTACTAAAATAGAAATACGTTTTTTGCTCAATAACTTCAGTTAGGAAGAAGATATTGGAATGAAACTGTATGGGTAGGTAGCTTATATGATAAGGAAACTTGGGATTGCATTTAGGTTTACTGAGGTCAAGGTCAATGACACTGCTACTAAGAATAGAAAAACAGTTTCAGTTAGGAATGATGATATTTATAATGGGTAGGTAGCTCATATATTGCATTATTCATTTACATGTTCATGTGTCACTTACTTTAAAGGTGTTCCCGACATTTATATTGGAACAGGTTGTTAAAATATCGTCCCACGTGCCAGCCGGGACTCGAACCCAGAGTCTCTAGCTTACAGGGCTAACGCTCTACCAACTGACCTATCCAAAACTCACTGCTGGCTATCGATATTTCACCATATACCTGTACCCGGTTACATACACCTCAATCAGATTGAAATTTGTCCCTGAATTTCTAGTGGAGTTAACTCCAGGCCGGCTGTCAGACTTATTGTCATACTGTTCCATGCTAACAAGACACGGTCCTGGATCCCGGACGAGCCCCCATTTGTAACAGAATTTCTGACATAATAAGTCGTGCGCTCGAGATAATAAGTCGCGCGCTCGACATCTTAAAAGTTATGAAAAAATAAGTATGTGTCCTAAGCCTACCACCGTAAAGTCTTGACTAGCCATCGTCACTAGCCATCGTGACTAGCCATCGTGACTAGCCATATATTTGAATGGATTCGTGACATTGGAAATGGGCTCACATTCCCTGCCAGGAAATTATATTTACCCGAGCCGATAATAACGAATTTGTCATGCTTTAATGTTGTTACTACTTATCTTAAAAAAACACAACCATAATCATGTTTTTTATTCTGCGTTACCCTTAACGTACCTCTAGCTTATTCCTAACACGTGACGTCTTTTAATGTTTACATGACGTCAAATTTGTTTAAATCGTCGCCAAATTGGGAGGATTTTTTTAAATAAAAAAACGTCGTTTATCATTATGGTGGTGTTTTTTATTATTTATTTAAAATGGCAAACAACACTACTTACTATTATGTCAGACTTTTACCCACAATGGAAAGCGCACAGAGGAAATAAAAAGAGATTTGCAGACAGTTGTTGTGTATTGAAGGAGGTATGAGTCACCCATCCATGGGCAAATGTTCACGTCGCGAGACGTAGACATGGGCTCATGTCTACGACGCATTGACCAATGACACGCCAAGAGTTTGCAGTTTGACAAGATATAATGTTTTTACAACGCCCGAAGACGTGACTAGCATTGTACATGCTATAATGTTCCTACAGCACATGAAGGCATGAGTAGGCGAATATTGACATTTCGTGTTACATTGAACGTAAATGGAGCTGGTAAATGCGTATGTAATACCAACATTGATTGTTCTTGCAAAGGCTTTGTTATTAAGATATAACCAAAACATCAATACTATTCCGCGTATTAATTGCAGGATCATGTCATGGTATGTTATGCTTTCAGACACGATTTCCATTATATTGCCATGATTTAAGGTCGTATTCAGAGGCCATTTATATTTTTAGTTTCGTATAACTTCAATGATGATATACACATGATGCACATTTTGTCAACATGACTATAGACTGCTAAATATCCCCCGCTAAGATATAAAAGGGAAAAGGGAATATCGTCTTATGAATTGATGACTTATTGCGTCCACACAACTTATTACAATAATAGTTAAAACTGATTGTCGAAGGGGTTAATTAACTATATTATACTATTAATATATGTTTGATAGCAGTTTTGTACATGTAAAACGTCTAAAAAACTACATTATTTGACTAGCTATATTTAGGCCGTATTGCAACAATATTTCCTCTGGCAAAAAATGTATTTGCTTCACTAACCGAGTATAATCCTCACCTTTGCCACGGGTGTGAGTAACTTTCCATGATCTATTGTTTTCATGAACCAATTCAATCTGTGCGAGCTTAATTTAGAACACAAACGCTCCGTTAAAGGCGTCGGTGTGCAATTGATGATACTTGCGAAAATCCAAGAAACATAGGTATATATGTATCTCATTATAGAGAATAAACATGAAAGGTCGCATTCAACGCAATTACATGACATCGAAATGTGGTATTCTTCCGTACTGAGATTATCTGAGGAACAAGTATACATATGCGAACACTCAAAACGCCTGTCTTCCTAGCAAACGTCCACTGTCAATTATTCTCTTAAAGTATACACACTATATTGCAAAACATATAGCAATCTTATGTCCATGTTATCATGTTTAAATCTTCGTCGACACTATATGCATGATATTGTATTCAATTTCCCTGGAAAAGGCTTAAAACTCCCGATAGTACATATTATTACCTGATCTCCTATATAAATGCTATATCGTCATTTCTTGCTAATTCACTAAGGAAAAGACTGTTCCCGGTGAAAACGAACTGTTACCGGGCTTTAGTTTCGAATGTTTCCCTCACGTGCTGGAATTTCGTTTGCGTGACGTCATGTTGCTTTTTTCACCATAGGTTCCCATTATAAAACAAATTTTCATTTTCACTATTTCGTACAGTAACATTAATCAGGTAATAAAACAGTTATCACACGTGTGTTTGGGGAACAGTCAACTGTATACTATATAATGCGTTGTAGAAACTATGCGCCCGCTATTCTAAATGAAATGTAGCACATAATTGTATTCGATGTTTTGAACCATGCATTTGATGATCGTCTAGCACTTTATGAACGCACTGGTGGCAACTTAATCATATATGTTTGATACAGTACAAACGCTAAAGCTCATGGACTTGGAGAGAAATGACGTAAGCACCATGCTTCCGTTTCAATCCATTATTCGTAATTGATAGAGGTGTATACTAATTTTAGACGTTTCATGTGCAAAATTAATGCACGATGCATATTTCTTCGTCAATTATTGTATCTAATTTACAACTGATTGAAATCGTTTAGTTTTCAGTGTTGTTCTTGTGTAATTCTCATGCGCAATTTGCCTAAAGAGAACTTTCCTACTTTATATTGCCTGAATGTGTATTTACCAAGTGTAATGTTGTCGACGTTTAGCTATTGAATTGCTTATTATCATGCTAAGCGACACTAATTAATATCCATTAGTGTTTGTAAGATCATTCTTTAAGGCTGACATCGATTACTCTAGATGTTTTGTAGACGAATGTACAAGAGTAAGGCAATTACGTGTATTTTCAATCACGTGAAGATGCCCCAGTTTCATAAAAACACACACACTATTTAGGAACGACGAGAACGACTACCATATATTACAGAGGTGTAACACTAACCATTACGCAATTAAGAATACTGTAAACACGCGCTTAATTAATAGAACTACTGTGTACCGTTTTTTTTCAGCATTAACGGAACACGCGATAATCAGTGGAAAAGTAATTTATCAAGCGTATAAGTATGATTTAAGTATTTAGTTTAATATGTACGTTATATGTAAATGGACATAAATTAGTTTTTTCAAATAAATTAACGTATTTGTTGTGGTTTGCATCCAAAAATGTTTTTCTGTATTAATGATTTATTTAAAATGTCGACATATTTTGTGTTTAACTGTAACTTTTAAATATGACGGAAACTAGCATTGCACATGCCTGGTTCTTAAGAATTATAATAGTTATAGAACTCTAGCGATTCATATTGTGATAAGTATGTTCATGGCATTCCTAGAATATAAAGTCGTGTTTACTTATGTACAGCTCAAGTCTGTCCGAACGATATAGAAATTTCGTCATGTGATATCTATACACGATATGGAAAGTTAATTTTCAGATATACAAACACGATATGGTTAGTGCGTTGTGTGATATCCATAGACGATATGCTAAGTTCGTCATGTGATATTCAGATATGGTAATGGTCAGTTACATTTAGCTGTGTGGTAAATATCAATTTAGATATTTATTCCAAAGAAGGTCGACTAAATCCGTTGGCACTCCCATTAGAATGAAGTATTTGTTTTATTGTAAATTGAATTGAATTGGATTTTATAGTCGCACCAACAGCTAAGGTCATATGGCGACTTTCCAGCTTCCATTGGTGGAGGAAGACCCCAGGTGCCCCTCCGGGCAATTTTCGTGCACGGACGGGCACCTGGGTAGAACCACCGACGTTCCGCAAGCCAGCTGGATAGCTTCCTCACATAAAGATTCCTAGGCCCCTGAGGGATCGAACCTACAGCGGTGAGGGGCGAGTGATTTCAAGTCAGAGACGTTAACCACTCGGCCACGGACGCCCCGTTTTATTGTAAAGAAGCATTTGTTTAAGGTGCCCCAATGAGGTAATGGCGAGCAACTAATGTAAAGCCTTCCGACGATATAATTGAGCGTTCCCATCCGCAAATACAGTTTATCCTAGCGAACGCTTTTATAGAGTGTTACTATGTTTAAGTAACGTGTCCGTTATGTGTAGTAAAATGTTTAAATGCTCTAGTACAGCGCTCTAACTCTGTAGTAAAGCGTTTCAAGGCTATAGTAGGCTTTCCCACCCACGTTGTATTTAAGAGTTCGAACACTTTAGTTATACATAAGCAATGGCATGTCAGTGTATGGATTTTCGGTTCGTTCGTGTTTTTGGCACACACATAACTTGATTCCACCGCCATGCAAGTAAAACCATATCAACCAACGTCTCACACGAATGAACTCCTATAAAAGCTCACCTGACATACCACAACTAAACCAGTGAAACACCAATCAAGTTAACATTCAATATTAACCTTGAAATAATTAGATTTGTTTATATTTCACTTGATGTCAACCTCAGAGAATTGTATTTCCATTACTGTTTTTTCAATGAAATGTAACTAGGCTTTACTTTTAATTCGTATTTATTGAAAATATTTAGAAAGGTTTTAACAAGGACGATACCCCAGTTGAAACACACACTAGACATATCTCATATATATACATAATAAATACTGATAAATGTGATCTTTTGGGAGCAACAAACACAATTAAGAGAATAAAGCAGCAGACTCGGTTTTAGTGGGTCTGTTCATGAGAAGAAATAACAGAAACAACACTTCTCACGCCCTCTAGCACCGACTTAAGCGGTATTCTACTGCAAAGCCACCTATATTGGGCTCGTTTGTCCCAAAGGACCAGTAAAAATAGCACTACTGATTCGTAGCACGGGGAGACTTTTTACAGCCGCTAATGTGACTGTTAATAAATACTGATAAATACTGAACAAAGTTGAGGTTTCTCTATCGCATATGTTTTGTTTTGGGAATATATCTGCATCTGTCGGATTACGTAGAAGAAACCGAGACAGGTATATTAACTATGGGGAGAGTGCGCGGAGGTTTCATCCAGGTTCCGTGGTGCAACCCAATCTCACTCTTAACTATTGCTAAGTTATACCTATGCGTATTATATCCAAATATAACAAGCAAACGTCCCAATACGCACAGTTTATCTCCATGATAAATTTGTTAAGCATAACTAATTATATATTTTGTCTGGAAATGTCTTTTCCAAGTCTAGTATGTTTTACAGTGCAGGTCTATACTGTTTAGCTTCTGGATTGTTTCACGGCATTCTAAGCGACACGTAATATCCATATTGCTACTCCGTAATCATGTTGGTAGGTTAGGAATTTAGAGACAATATAATTACGAGGACTATAAATGTATAATTTAAATGCAATGGGTATTTAAGAAACGCGAGAAAGATGTTCTACAGTGGCCTGATTAATCTAATTTGAACGAATTACTTTATCTAGAAATGTTAAAGTCGGTGTTATATGACCATTTATTTATACAGATGCATTGTCCCGATTGCCTGTGTGTTTTACCAATACCTCTGAAAGTGAATTTTGTTTTAATCGTGTAGCTTGCGTAGTCATTTCCATATTTAGCAATACCGATAAACCCGGCTGGGGTTTCTTTATTTACACTGTCCTGTTGTATTTGGATGACAGTAAGGTAAGAGTACATGTAACGAGCCCTATATAGGTGGCTTTGCAGTAGAATACCGCTTAAGCCGGTACTAGGGGGCGTAAGAGGTGTTGCTTTTTTCATTACTTCTCATGAACAGACTCAATAAAACCGAGTCTGCTGCTTTATTCTCTTAATTGAGTTTTTTGCTCCGAAAAGATCACCTTTATCAGTATTTATTAATGCATCATTGAACCTGGTTTCTAACCACCCTTGTCGTCTTGTCCACTCACCGTTTTAGGCGGTAGTCCTATTATCATCTCAACTGAGTTCGTGATGTTACATGGGTTGTTTCTTATTTACATTGTAATTGTTGTTTGTTGTAATGCGTGCTTCTGGTTGACTGTGTTCTGTAAAAGCTACAATTCAGGTTCGAATAAAGTGACATCATAAATGGTTTAGCTACGGAGAGAGTATTGCAACCGTTTTTATGTCAATAATTGGAAATATTCTTCATAAATGGCTTTTGTATTAAAAGTAAACTCGCTTTGATATTCCTTCATAATTTGCATTGACGTAGAGAATAACCTGGACACCTTCGAAAAAGGTGAAAGAATTGAAATGTTCATTCTCTTGAACATTTGCAAGTAAGTGGAATGCAAATGCCGCCAAGCCCTTCCGCCATGTATTGAATACTGATAACGATTCTTTACAGCACAATTATATAAAACTAGATTTTCAAAGTGTAAACTGTATGAACTATTAGGTCATCGTGTGATATTACACTCATTAGCAGTGATTTTCTTTGATTTTAATGATATAACCTAAAATGGAAATCTTCATTTGTGTTTGTTTGCTAGTTTTGAATAGTCCATATCTCGTTATTATTTTGTTATTTTGATAATTTAGTCGCTACTTTTTAATTGTTTAGAACTGTTTTGTTTTGTATAAAAGTGTATGAGAATAGTGCAACACCATTTTTAAGGGTTTGCTATAAATAGACGCCAATAACAAGCGAAATATGTGCGTGAATATAAATATTTAAGGCATGTTTATTTATTTCATTGAAAGTAAATAAATAACCACAGAAAACCGCACAAGGAAAGGTTCTAACATGTTTACGTCTGACTTCAATGCGTAATCTGTAAACATAATTATACAATAGGCCAAACCAAAACAGTTCTGCAATTTAGAATGCATACATTTCCCAAATACTTAAGTACATGTTCTACTAAATACACAATGATTTGACCTACTTCGACGTTTTTTAAACAATATGTAAGAAGTGTTTCAGTTTTAGCAGTATTAACCCTAATTTTTTAAGAATTATTTAAATAAAATCCGAGAAATCCATACTTTATCCCAAGGATGTCCGACAAATAGAAGATGTGTCGTCTTTATGGTAGGAGGCTGTCATATTACATTGAGGTTATGCTTTTAGTTTGAATATAGAACATTTTGGCTTCTGGACCAAACTTTGATGAATCGTCACACCTGTATAGAGTATGTATAGTGGCCTATTTAAGGGTAAGTACTCATTGAGTTATTCCTCTTTGATCAATTGTTAATAATTATCTTTCTTCCGGCAAATGGCTTCCATGGTATTTGAAATACGAGGGAAAAAAGAAAAGTAATTAATTTATAAATAATATTAACACTCGTTTAAAGAAGCATGTCTCCTGGTCAGTACTTTTTCGATTTCTCAGTGTTGACGTATATTGCTCATGCTTATGATAGAACTTACATATTAGACAGAGGAATATTAAAACTGGGTCTTGTTGAGAAAGGGACATCAGATTTTTATTACGTTTTTAGACACTGATTGCCTGAGTTCCACATATACCTATTGATGGAGAGATTTTCTTAAAGCTACAGAGTATTTCTTAGAGCTATCTATCGATTTCTTATATACCCGTATTAACTTCTATACGACTACCCACTCCCTACTTCCGTCTAGGCCTAGGTTTGCATTTCGTAATTTAAAATCGGGAATCCATGAATTTCATAATAAGTTTGTTTTAGTTCCTGCTGATAAAGCAGCTAATAATATAATTATTGTTTGACGCCTCCATTACGTCACTGTTTTATCTCAGGGACTCGGAAGTACATTATTGTATACTGTATGGTGTTGCTTCAACGCATATCACTTAGTGCAAGATTTTCAAGGCTGGAGTAGACGAAAAGCAAAATGAAATTCCCATGATGTACTGGATTCCCAAATTACACAGACAACAATATAAACCCATTTTATTTCCAATTCTTGTGCTTGCCCTACTACAAATATCTCCAAACGTTTAACATCTTGTCTTATATGTACTGCCGTTAAAGATCACGTTAGACAATATTGCGCTAAAGCTTATGAAAACTCTTAATTTATTTTGGTCTATTAACAATTCAGGCGACGTTCTTGATAACATTTGCATAAACTTCATCTTTAAGTACTTATGTTTTTTCTACACTATATACAACTTTACCTCACAACCTTATCAAAGACAAGCTTCATGCTGTGATTAAAAAACACTTTGCTAGGAAAAATACTACATTTTGGTCTGTAACAATATTAAAACGTTTTTTTACTAACGGCAGTTTGGGCAATTACTCAGTACGATTTTGGATACATCCTGAGATGTTTATTATTTTGTATGTGTTTCTTTAGTTAGTTTCTCTGGATGTGTTTTTATTGTTAGAGAATTCCTTTTAATGAGATGTAGCTTTGTTTACACTGTCTTGTCTATTTGGTCGCTGAAGACAGGATAATAGCGAGGATTGTGCGTATATAAAATCGATTCAAGCTAACCAGTAGGCCTTATTGCCTACTGACCGTTCCAAGTCGGTATCCCGGTCATCACCACCGTTTCTGTTGTTTTTTGTCTCTTTCATTGTATTATCAAGTCCTTGTTTGCAGTACAGTGCGGATCTGCGATGCCATTGCGTTCGGACGCTGTAGTTTCTATAGGACCCTATATCTCATTTTTGCATTGACATTGTGAATCACTTATTTTTCTGTTGGATAATATTATCGTCAGGTATGGAACTACTGTTTATAGACAATTTCTTGGTATCCCTATGGGTACGAACTGTGCACCCCTTGGCTCAGATTTGTTTTTATATTGCTATGAAAGTGATTTTATGTTGAGTCTTTCACCAGATACCCACGGAGATGTTATTGAAGCCTTTAATGACACCTCTCGGTATCTGGATGACATATGTAACATTGTCAACCCTTTATTTTCTACTATGATTAATAATATATATGAGCCGCAACACACGAAAACGTCCCTTCGGACGTTTAGACGACAACGTCATAACGTCACAATTTATGACGTCGGCCGGTAATCAATTAATTACTAATCAAATTTCTTGTCACTTCTGTGTTTTACCTAATTATTATATCAAAGGGAATATCTTTCTTAATATAATAGTTGATGCTATAGAAAATGGTAATTATTATGTTTTCTGTTGTTATTTAATCAACGACGTCGTCCAAGACACCGACCTCAACGTCAAAATTAATGTTGAGTACAATCTTTAATTTTCAAATTGAGATAAAATCATTTTTAATTAAGATATCAACATAAAATAAAGAGATTTTTAAAGAGAAAATCACTGTGTTTCGTAAACATTAAAAAACATGAAATGTGAATATTTTGTCTGAAGGGTCGTTTTCGCGTGTTTCGGCTCATATCCTAAAGAATTTCAACTTAACAACGCTTATATTTCTGATTTTAAAGCTTCTTTTCCAGATTAACATCTCTCTATTGAAAATTGTGCAATAAGTAACACAATCTATGACAAGAGGGATGATTTTAATTTTGATATTGTTAATTATCCCCATTTAGATGGGGATGTTCCCCGAGAATTTTCTGATGGAGTCAATGTGTCTCAACGTATTCGTTTTTCTGGAGCTTGTATTCGAGTTGAGGACTTTACTAATCGTAATCTTTGTCTAACTAAAAAGCTACTCCATCAGGGCTACCGTTACCATAAACTTCGTAAAACCTTTGCAAAATGTTATTATCGTAACTATGCTCTTCTTTCCAAATATAAAAGTAATTTAAGAACTCTTCTGCGACAAGGACTATCACAACCTGACTTCTATGGTGATTGATTTACAAACTTCTTAAGATTGTTTGTCATGATCACTTTCATACATTCTTTGTTAAACTTGTTAAAATAGACTTTGTAGGCTATTGTTTTTTTTTTGTATTTATATATACTCGTTCATCTTTGTGTTTACTTATATTGCCTATTAATGCTGCCATGTTGTTTAGAGAATAGTTCATGTGTGTGTGTGTGTGCGTGTGTGTGTGTATTTCTAAGGATTATAGTCCCTTCACCTAAGACAGGCGTCCTACCCGACGATTATAGGCACAATGTCTGGACTTTTATCTGTGTGTTGCTGTGTGATATGATATGTCTACTTGAAGCAGCGAACTCAATGGTTTCTTTATAGTGCTGCCACACTGGAATACCTCGCCGTAGTAGACATGATACCCCCACCCACCCAATCACATTATTCTGACACTGGTCATGGATATGTCTTTATTGACACTGTCCCGCTTAATTGGGATGACAGTAGAGTACGTGTGTGGTTTGGTACACCCTAGAACCTGGTTTAAACCCCCTTTTTGCCATTGACCGTTCCAAGTCGGTAGCCCTACTGTCAACCATGTTTGTGTTTGTGACGTCATATGCCTTTATTATTACTATTGCCGTGCGTGTTTGTCTTTGCTTGTTTTGGGGTTTACTGTGTTCTGTGACAGCTGCATTTCCTGTTCGATTTAAATATTTACTTTTATTTGTAGACGTGTCTTTATTTGAAACTTCATGTTTTCACCAGCTCTTGTCGACATCGGGTTTTTAAGCGAGCAAATATAGCGCAGGAAATCATTTGCTGTATATATACCGACAACTGCACATCGTACCTATACACCTATACACAGGTAACAGTATTTTTTACAGAAAAAAACAAGTTAGCCGGGACTCGAACACACGACCTTCTGATTTAAAGTCAACTATAACGCTGCTTGAGGAAATAGTATATTAACTAACATTATTATGAGGCAAAATAACTTAACATATTTGAAAGCAACTCAAGATGGATCAATAAATATGTAGTTCATCTTGTCGCACGTGTAAATTAACATTACCTGGTGTAGTAATGTATGTTATCAACATAAAACTAATACTTCGCCTCAAAACAGCCATATCTCGACTTGTTATTTTAAATTAGCGCTTGATGAGTTTGTGTGCTCGCGCTTGTTATTACTTAATGCATATTTAGTGTTAAAAAATGCTATGTTCAGCGTAAATCCTTCAAAACTTACAAGTGCAAGGCTGTGTTTCAAATCCCGTTCCGGGCAACTTTTATTTGTATCACATATATTCTGAAGCCGTATGTTATCGATGTTACATGTACCTGTACGGAGGCTAATTAAAAATGTGGAATTTTAAGCATCGATTTCTGCTTATATACCGACTTTTGGGGTGTTCGTTCATTCATTCATATTCATGATTTATTACCAGAAAGAGTATTCTAACTGATCATCAAATGTTAGTTTTACATGTATACATACTAAATACATGTATGTGTTTGCGTACATATACTGTCACTTACATTTCATGTGAACGATCTCCATTCTCTGAAATACCTTGTTTAGTTTCCGATAATGTTACATCATAGTTGTTTGACGCTCACACCAATAGCTTCGGAGTGTTTGGATTAATTCATTTAGATACTGTTATATTCAAATTGATATTGACTTTTGTATTGTTACGAGGGGCAACGGTTCCTTAGAGTTTAATGAAAAACAAATTAAATGTGTAACACAAAATGATTATGAGCAAAACGACGTTCGAGAATGACTAACAACCCTAGGGACGTCAACACACGTGTGACATAGTACTAATAAAACCATTATAACTACGATTGAACACATATTAAGTTAGAGGAAATGAGTAATAAAAGCATAATATGCTTATTAACAGACGACACATTTTCTGAACACATCACTTACGCAATCAAACGAATATATTAGAAAACCACTGAATTTAGTGTTATTATTCACTGCTATTTTTCACTTGCAGAAAAAACACTTTCAGTATAATAAACACAAATTTTGGGAAAAGTCCTATCAAATATTTATATCAGTAACATGGAAACTGTCAAAGTGATCAAACTTTCAAATGTTCCCTCATGCTTTGCCTTCGTGAACATATACAGTTTTATTTAGATAGCACGCAAGCAGATGGTTACAAATTGAATTATACATTTAAAAGCAACCACAACGACACTTGATTTATTGCATCGAGCTTCAGACTGATTTAGTGGCATTGCCGCTACACGCTATAGAGAACACTGATACAATTGTGCTTGCACATTTGTCTATTTCAATTTTTAAAATGTGTATCCTTTGCTGAAATGACAGCTTAATTAAACTGAGTGTGATGGATTTAAGAATACCTAGAAACGACAAAAAAAATAAATGTTCTATTTTCAGACACGGTTTTATCTAATGGGTTTCGATCACTCCTATATATTTACATATGTAAGTATGTAACATTGCATACACTAACGACGAGCTAAGCGATAGTAATTATACGCATTATATCAAATGTAAATACATCATATCTGCAGTGCGTGATCCGTGTCATGGTCAGCGAACATAGAATGTTAATTTGTGTAGCCACAAGGCGGTAGCCCTATTAACCCTTTTGTGTTTGAGATGCCCAGTCTTGCGTTTTATTCATCGTTAAAGTTGTTCTCTGTTTCTGTATGTGTTTATGGTTGACTGTCGTCCTTGAATGCTAATTTTCCTGTTCGATTTTTATATCTGCTTTTACACAGACCGCATAGTTATCAACATGTAACAATTCGTATCGCCGCCCAGCATTGTAGGCACATATGATTCTACTGTGTTAACAGTGTAGCAGTTTATATGGTTATCGGGTTTTCTGGTCGTACTCTAGACTGGTTTTCTCTTTGTCTGCAACTGCTGTCGTTGTTCAGTACAATTCTGGATACATCCTGAGATGTTTCTTTTTTTGTATTTTATATAGCTTTACGACAACATTTGTGTATTTCTTTTGTTATTTTCCCTGGATGTAGCGAATTCCTTTTGATGCGATGTAGTTTTGTTTACACTGTCTTGTCAATTTGGGCACTGAAAACAGAATAATAGCGAGGATTGTGTACACATAAAATCGATTCAAGCTAACCTGTAGGTCTTATTGCCAACTGACCGTTTCAAGTCGATAACCTGTCTTTACCGCGCTTTCTGTTGTAGTTTGTCTTTTTCATTGTATAATTAATTAAATGTTTCTCCTTTTTCGTAGTAAAGCGCGAACCTACGATGCCATTGCGTTTGGACGCTGTAATTTTCATAAGACCCTATATCTCATTTAATATATAAACTATAATGTTTAAAGAAATTACAAGCGATCTGTTAAAATAATGAACGTTTGCATACATCTTCTTTAAATGCAAAGCTAAGAAATATAAAATGGTCGGTCAGGGAAAGTAGCATTCAAGAAGGACAGACAACCACAAAACACAGAAACAAACATGCAAACAGACAAACAAGAAGGCAAAAGTAATATTAAATGCAAACGACATCCGAAACACAAAAGGGTTGACAATAGGGCTACCGCCTTGGAACGGTCAGTGGCAAAGTTGGCCACTGGGAGTTTAAACCAGTACTGGGGTGCACCAAACCTCACACTAACTCTAAGCCGTTACCTGGGACTAGTTTATGAATGTTTGGAAGAAGCCTGAGCAAAGGGATAAAAAAAACGTCAAGGGTACGACACGACAAGCTTAAAGACAAATATCAAACACAGATTTAGGTAGACGTCATCATAGGGTCAACAATCCGTCCGGATATTGCACCAAGAGGAAAGTATAATGACAAACTGTAAATGTGCCAACCACTAAACATGCAGTGCGTTGCAATATGATAAGAGACATAACCTGTTTTGGGAAAAAACGTTTTGACAAGTTAAATACCGATTGTATGAAAGTGATTATGACCAAGGGTCTTCTTTGTGAATCCCATCGCCATAAAAGTCAGGTTGTCGCAGAAAAGTTATTTCAAAGATAATGCTAAGGTATCCCTGCTGGAGTAGCTTTTTATTTAAACATATAATACGAATAGTAATAGTCTCAACACGACTACAAGCTATAGAAAAACTAAACAGTTGAGAAACATAGACTCCATAAGTAGTGTCTCGGGTTATACATCCATCTAAGTGGGGCTTTTTTAAGTAATTTAGGAAACCAGTACATAGTTAACAGTTTGTTTTGCTTTCGTCTTGTTGTAGTTGACAATAATATGTATGATTGGATTTTTATACTTATAACAAATTGTTGGAACTATGTTCTAACGTTTTGAAATATTTAACAGTAGAATCAACAACATGATTTATCTCGAAAAAAAACTGCATGTCAATAAAATTAATATTATGCTTGATATAGTTGTGTCTGTTTCCTCGTCGAACAGCTTAAGTGAACAAATGGACAAAGAGGTAAACATGAAAGCAGACTCAAGATGATAATTTTTGAGTGACATAGTTACACATGATTTACGTTTGATGTTACCATTACGTCTACGACAACCATGCGACCTATAGTTACGCTTTCGAATAGAAAATATAGAATAAATGTCAATATTAGGATATTTCGAAATACGCCCTTGTTAATAATATTATCACTAAGTCGACAAATGTTCCGGCATTTCGGAGCTTCTTGAAGAAAACCTACCTATTAAACATTTCACACACAAGTTAGTATATGTTAGTATATGTTAATATATGTAAGTTTGCATTATATGGTATAGGAGTAAGTGTCACAAAATGTCACGGGTAGAGCGTATTGGTCGTACATAGCTCTTGTAAGCTGTTAGTTACATCCTAATCTATTGTTGAGTTGAAAAAAAGTCACAATATCCATGATATATTCATGTAACACGTTAAAGCGTGCACATTTTAAGTGGCCGCCAGAGAGGCCGTGTCATAAGTTTAGTTTTGTGCTAATGCATGTAAACGTATAGGTTTATCTTCTTTAAACGGCAAAAATGTGTGAGGGGCCTTTCATGTAGATTTTAATACTGCGAATTTAGACACCTATGTCACGGACTGAACGGGGGAAATAATGGTTTGGGCTTAACGTGTGCTATAAAACCCATTGTCTCCTAGTTCTGGCAGGGATTGCTTGATAGTTGCTTTGTTTGAAGCAGGAGTTGGACAGCGAAATTCACAGGCAATATGTGGTCAGTATTTATTTTATTAAACTTATATCGTACATTTGTATTCAGCTGTCGGCGCCATCTTGTTTGGCGGTTACGACATACGGTTAGCTTTGATGTTTCTCAAACATTAACTTGAGACTAGCATATGATTTCGAAGTTACTTTACTAGATGTAATTATTGTAATTGATCATTAATTGTAAAACAATATTAATTTGATAACGTTGTATAATAGGTACATTAGTTAACGTTGGCGTATAACTCAGTGATTGTAATACACGATTGTTAACATTAGTTAACAATGAGATGAGTAACTAGTATAAATGTTCGACGTGTATGCATAGCGTTGTATAATGTGGGCATTAGGTGACATACATGTATACATGCATAACTCAGTGAGTGTAATATACGAGTGATTTGATAACGTTGCATATTAAATTGATTAACAGCAACGTACATGGCGTATACATGGCGTTCTAGAATATGTATAGATTGCTACTCATCCTTAGTACAGCTTACATATATTTATTGAATAATGATTTGTTTGCGTAATGATAATTATGCAAGATTGTTATGTTGGTCAACCGACATCTAAAACGTATGTATAATTACAGCCTAAGCCATCCAGGGTTGGATATAAGACATCCAGGTGTGGATGTGAGCCTTCTGGAGTGGAGCTAAGCTTCCACATATAACGTTTACGAGCGGTGGAGACGGTCCCCGTTCCTGCGCAACATGGCCAGGTTCTAGTAGCGACAACCCCCGGGACACAAGGTGTGCCCGTTATCAGTCCTCACTGGAGGAACATCTTCCATAACCTCAGTGGAGGTAATCATCATACATATCGCGTCATCAACCCTTATAGAAGGCATTTGATGACAACCACCCATTGGAATCGCGCATCATCATCTTCATGAGCTCTCGCGCATCACAGTTATCGCGCTAGATCATAGATCAACATTGTTATAACTTTAACAACACTTTAGTGTCGTATATAATCAGTCGACACATTCAGTATTTGTTACAATACTAAGAACGTCTTAAACGTTTATGAGAACATTCTTTTCATATTTCATCTGTGTATTCGCTTGTTTTTTTAGATAATTGTACATATATATTTATCATATTTTAAAAGTTGCATTAAACTTAAGTAAATGCATTCACCGTCATTGATTCTTTCCTGAGTTAGCCCCAAGCACTAGGGTTATCCTGTGACAACTGGTTTTCAGAGTAGTGGGATTTTGGGCGACTACGGAGGGAAAGAATCAATAAGTGATCTTTATTATAATATACTAAAATCTCTATGTATTATTTTAGAATTGTGTACCACCCTAAGATCCATCAAGGTGATTGTCGACGATCACGGCCCAGCTTGGAAGACAAGTCAAGACACGACAAGGGTAGGGTGAGTCCAAACTGTTGTTTTGTACGTTCTTTCCTTGGCGCGAGGTCGCAGTGGTCTACACGATTGGGTCTGAGGCACTTTTGCTCAATAATTTGGGTGTTTGTTTTTACCTCCCTTGATATACCAATAGTATCCAATTAGGTTGGCGAACAAGACGTTCTTTTCATGTTGTGACACTCGAGTATACTTGATGGGAGAAGTAAATATACATGTACATGTTATACACATTTCTATGCTTGTTTAAGGGTTATGTCAAATATAAATATAGATATTTTATGTTGTGTATATGTATATAGTACAAATGTGTATGTACCTTGCCCTATGATGATGCCCAGGTATTTACTGAGGACACAGTGACTTACCATTAGTAGGTAGTAGAGTAGAAGTATTAGTGACTTGTGTATTGTAATTATTGTAGTTAGTAGTCCACAATGTCCATAGACATGACGTCTATAAAGGAACATACGAAGATGGGTAAGGAGTTAGGGTATACTGGAGAGGAGCTTAGCACCTTTGTTAAAGACGAACAGGCTAGGAAAAGGGAATTTAGACTTACGGAAAGAGAATTAGCAAAGCAGGAAAGCGATGGAAGAAAGCCGATTAGCTAAAGAGAAGCTAGATGCTGAGAAAGATAGGTTAGAAGTAGAAAGTAGATTAGCTAAAGAGAAGCTAGATGCTGAGAAAGATAGGTTAGAAGTAGAAAGTAGATTAGCTAAAGAGAAGCTAGAATTCGAAAGTAGATTAGCTAAAGAGAAGATAGAATTAGAAGGTAGGTTAGCTAAAGAGAAGCTAGATGCTGATAAAGAGAAGTTAGAATTCGAAAGTAGATTAGCCACAGAGAGGTTAGAATAAGAAGGTAGGTTAGCTAAAGAGAAGCGAGATGATGAAAGTAGAATAGTAAGGGAGAAGCAAGAGTTAGAACATGAGAGGTTCGAAACAGATGGTAGACTAGCTAAGGCTAAGATAATGATGAAGAGGGAGAAATCAGAGTTTGATCATAAGTTAGCTTTAGAGTTGGAAGCAGCTAAGACACATAGTGAGGACAATAAAACTTTAGAGAAAGATAGTTATTCTGGGAAGTTAAAACGTCCGAAGTTACCATACTTTTATGCTGACAAAGATAACATGGACAGTTACTTGTTACGTTTTGAACGTTATGCTGAGTTACAGGAATGGACCAAAGATAAGTGGGCAGTTCATTTAAGTGCGTTATTGAGAGGCAAGGCCTTAGATGTATATTCTAGATTACCTAGTGTAGATTCTCCTGACTATGACAAGTTAAAGAATGCTCTGCTAAAGAGATTTGAGTTAACTGAAGAAGGTTTGAGAAAGCGGTTTAAAGCTTGTTTACCTGAGAAAGGCGAGTCATTTATTCAGTTCATTAGTAGGTCTAGAAATTACTTAGATAGATGATTAGAGTTAGGGAAGGTAACGCAGACTTATCAAGGCCTCGTGGATTTCTTGTTGCGGGACCAGCTATTCAGATCTGTTCTTATTTCTGAAAGAAAGAAAACTAACTAGTGTAGATGAAATGGCAACACAAGCAGATCAGTTTGCCGAGGCTAGAGGTGGAGCTCATAATGTAGTGTCGAAAGGCAGAACTTTTAGAGATAGGCATGGGGACGATCATAGTAATAAATAGAACGTTCAGAGTGGAAATTATAGAGGTGGAGGTAGTTCGATGGGTGCTAGAGGAGGTAGCAATAGTGGTAACAACATAGGTAGACCTTTTATTCGGTGTCGTCACTGTAATGGGAATTATGCTTCACATGATTGTAGGGAAGCGTCGAAAATATACGCTGTCGTAGACAATTTTAGTGACAATAGTAGAGTGGACAACAATGTCGGTAGTCAAAACCAAGGTTTTAACAACTCATGGAATTTCGGTAGAGGTAGAGGTGGTCAAAACAAAGGTAGAGGTAGATGCAGAGGTAGTAATAGTCCGGTTATTAAAACCGAGAGTAGTAGCTGTTGTGTTAAAGCGGATGGCGTAATGGCGAAGATCGGAACTTGTCTCTTTCCGTATGGAAATCTTCCAACGGCAGAAGGTAGAGTGAATGGCACGGACATAATTGTAATGAGGGATACACGTTGTACAGGTGTGGTAGTTAGGCGTTGTTTAGTTACGGATGACCAGTTGGTAGGTAAACAGTCACCGTGTATGTTATTAAATAAGTCGGTAAAGCACGTGCCAATAGCGGGAATAGATGTATATACACCTTTCTTTAAAGGGACTACAGAGGCACTATGTATGGACGACCCGATGTATGATTTAACGATAGAGAACATAGAAGGTTCAGTACTTCCGGTAGTGTCCGATTTTAGGAGTAGCATAAGTAATGCAGTAGAGACTAGAGCGCAGGTTCAGAAGCAAGTTCAGGCTTATAGAAAATTAAAGGTTCCTGCAGCTGTAGGTGACATATCCAAAGCGGAGTTTATAGAAGCACAAACTCATGACGAGTCGTTAGAGCCTTGTAAAGTGAAGGCCAAGGATGGTGTAGTGAAGAAGTGTAAAGGGTCCGGTAGTTGTAAGTTTGTACATAAGAATAGATTATTGTACAGAGAATTGGAAGTTAGTGGTGGTAGACAGTTTCACCAATTAGTGGTACCTACCCAGTATAGAACGACAGTGCTAAAGGTAGCTCATGAGTCGATTATGGGATGTCATTTAGGCGTAAAAAAAACGTCAGATAGAGTATTGGCAGAATGTTATTGGCCAGGCGTTAGTGGAGATGTAACTAGGTATTGTAGGTCCTGCGATGTATGCCAAAGGACAGTACCAAAAGGTCGAGTGACCAAAGTACATTTAGGTCAGATGCCACTGATAGATACACCATTTAAGCGGGTAGCCGTAGACATAGTTGGACCAATTTTTCCAGTGTCGGATAGGAAAAATAGGTACATGTTAACCATGGTAGACTATGCAACTAGGTATCCGGAGGCAGTAGCATAGCCCTCGATTGAAACTGAGAGAGTATATGAGGCATTAGTTGATATGTTCAGTAGGCTAGGTGTACCAGTGGAAATGCTGATTGATTGTTGGTCAAAGTTTACGTCAGAATTTATGGCTAAAGTAAGCAGGTTGCTGTCTTTGCGTCAAATCATGACAACACCATATCACCCTATGTGTAACAGGCCCCTTTACACAGGGCTGCGGCCTTTGTGCCACCTTTGAGCGACAAAAAAATGGCCAGGACGCTCAATAGTCGCCTAAACCCAGAAAGTCATGTTTCAATGTAACTGCTCCAGCGATCCTTGGGCCTCCCTTGAACCACCAAAAATGCAATTTTTGGGCATTTTCATGGCGATCTACGAACGACCTGTGCGTCCACTGAGCCATCTGCCTGCCTCCCCTGTGCTTCCCCTGTGCAACCTACGGTAACCAACGCGATTATAGGCTATATACGCGACCCCCGAGCAATGTTTGGGCAACCATTGATCCTCCTCTGTGCCTCCTCCGTGCCATCATAGGCGACCAACGGCAACTAACGGCGATCACTGGACGACCATTAAGCCAAACAATTTGCAGCAGAACGTATCTATTACCTGGCGACCATTGGGCGACAACTATGCCCCAATTCTGCAACCACGGTAATGCTTGTGCCTCCCTTTTGCCTCCTTTGAGCCACCTTTGAGCAACCAATCTCCTCGGTGACCTTTGTGCGACTGTTTTGAACATATTCAAAAATTCACGGCGACCATGGCGATGCCTGAACCTCCTGTGTACCACCTTTGAACGACCTAGGCAACCATTCTGCCTCCTTTGAGCCTCCAACGACGACCTGTCACATTTTATGGTCGCACACGGGAGGCACAAAGGTCGCCATTCTGTGTAAAGTCCCCATTACGGGTTAGTGGAACGATTTTACGGGACGTTAAAGCAAATGTTACGGCGATTGGGACAAGTATCTCAATGCTTTGTTAATTGCATTTAGAGAGGTTCCACAAGAGAGTATAGGATTTTCTCTGTTTGAGTTATTGTATGGTAGATCAGTTCCATGAGGATTCTTAGAGAGATGTGGGCAGGTGAAGTAGATAGTGATGAGGTTAAGACTACATATCAGTATGTTTTAGATCTGAAGGTGAAACTAGAGGAGACTTGTAAGATAGCTCAAAGTAAGTTAGTAAAGGCAAGTAACAAGTATAAACGGTACTATGACCAAAAGGCTAGAGCTAGGAAATTTAAGATAGATGACCAGGTGTTACTGTTATTCCCAACCGACAATAACAAGCTGTTATTACAATGGAAAGTTCCGTTTTACGTTAGAGGGATAGTGAATACTATGGATTATCGTATCGAGATAAATGGAAAGTTAAAGACCTTTCATGCGAATATGCTGAAAGAGTATATCAGTAGAACCGATAATGTACAACAAGGGGTGTTAACTGTAGTTAATGTTGCAGTTATTGAGGATAGTGAGGTAGGCAGTAGCGAGGACACTAGTCCCATGTATTTTCCCACTAGTGTAGTTAGCAGGCAGCAGCCGTTGTAGACATATCGGGCATGCTTAGTGTAGCAGAGAAACGAGAGGTAGGTCGTTTACACTCTGAGTGTAGTACTGTTCGGTCCGATAAGTCGAGACCAACAGATGTAGTGCATTGTAGCTTTAAGCACACGTTAGCAAAGCCGATTAGGGAAACTGGAGACCCTACTCCATTTCGCAAACAGTATACTGGTAATGCGATGGATGCAATGTGTAAGGTTGGAGTTATTGTAGTGACAGGAAGTAGTGTTATTAGTAAAGTCGGTGTAATAGACCGTGAAAAGCACAACATTGGGACAGACTATTTAAGTCGCCGCACATAATGACAGGTCTTATACAATAGCAGTGTATGTTACGACAGTGTAGCGTACCATTGTAGAATATTGTTGAAACTTTAATGTTGCTTATTATGCAACCATGTCTTTTGCTAGGACTAATTGATAGTTCCATTAGTCATTTTGATTGTCATTTTGAATTTTAAAAAGTGTAGCACTTTCTTTAAGTGGGGAGATGTTGTCACAAAATGTCATGGGTAGAGCGTATTGGTAAGCTATTGTAAGCTGTTAATTACACCCTAATCTATTGTTGAGTTGAAACAAATTCACAGTATCCATGATATGTTTATGTAACACGTAAAAGCGTGCACATTTTAAGTGGCCGCCAGAGAGGCCGTATCCGAAGTTTAGTTATCTTCTTTAAACGGCAAATATGTGTAAGGGGTCTTTCGTGTAGATTTTAATACTGCGAATTTAGCCACGTATGTCACGGACTGAACGGGGGAAATAATGGTTTGGGCGTAACGTTTGCTATAAAACCCATTGTCTCCTAGTTCTGGCCGGGATTGCTTGATAGTTGCTTTGTTTGGAGCAGGAGTTGGACGGCGAAATTCACAGGCAATATGTGGTCAGTATTTATTTTATTAAACTTTTATCGTACATTTGTATTCAGTGGGCGGCGCCATCTTGTTTGGCGCTTACGACATACGGTTAGCTTTGATGTTTCTCAAACATTTACTTGTTCCAATGACACAATAGAACTAATTACTCAGCTGAGAGATATATTATTATCAACGTTACAATCTCAGAGTATCCAGACACTACTAGTATAGAATGTACATTTCAGATATGTTTAGCGTTGAAGACGTCGTACACATTAAATCAATGCCGGGATGTACATGTATATTGTATTAAGTATATCATTTAGATAGTATACGCAAACACCGTTATATGGTTGGTTGTATACATGATCCAATTACATCTATAACTGTTCTCAGAAAAAGAAAAAGAAAAAAAAATAGCCAATGAGTAATAAATTCATCAGAGAGGTTGCCTCACTAAAATGCGCAAATAAATGTCAATTGGACCAACAATAGGGACAAGTCTGATATATGTTCGACGCATTAACGTCATACAAATGAAGATTGTCTACGAGGACATCTGGATTTAATATTGCAGCATCGGTAATATGGTTGCGTAATTTTGACTATGTGTCAACATAATACAACGTACACAGACAATCCCGACAGTTTCATGTCAGGATGTCTAGTTCAGATCGACACCCTGCCATCGACCATGTATTATACAATAACTGGTGTGAACATTGAAGCGGCCCATGTCTCATTCTCGAAATGTGATATAAAAGTGTTTTATAACGTAATATGTTTTTTTAAATATATATATATATGATAACTTGCTGTCACATATATCTATTTATATTTAACACAGTCATAACAACTCTAAAATATTTTCTGTGCATGCGTATGTCGCTGATGCACTATTTTGACAACAACATTTCGCATTAAATTGTCCGGGTTCATTTTCTTTACTTAGTCATTACTATGCCTAGTACGTTCCTGTACGTTTGTTGACATTGATTCTATCTAATACAGTATGAACAAAAATAACTAGACAAGGATGAACTGGACAAATGTATTAATGTAGGTATATATGGAACGTGTATTAACATTGCTTGTTAATAGATGTGTTGGTATGTGGCGATAGAATTCAGTGTTTGTGTAGACTCATAGACGGGTATCATAGTATATTAGTATAATATATATTGTATTCCCAGAAGCCACTCCCAGAAGGCATTTTATAGCATTACGATACAATTTAAAATAGGTGTCGTGTTAAGATGCTGTTCAACGTAAGAAACACAGCTTATCATAGCAACAGATATGATTGAAATCTGTAAATAAAGTGTATAAAGGTATATCTATACATGTGTCTTTGAATGTGTGTAAATGCGGTCGATACACATTGGTTTTGTGAAATAAGGCTTAAAGACAACGAAAAGTAATGCCCGACCTGGTCGCAATTGAAACATTTGACGAATTTCCCAGAAGTATAAAAATACGTATATCTCAGTTTAATAGTAGGAACCGAAATGTATAATATGAGATTGTGTCACCTAATAGAAAATGCACTCCTTTGAGGACATGCATATGATCTATGTCTGTATCTGATAATTATACAATGGGATTTTCACAGCTCTTTGCCATAGTAATTTGATTATGATGAACTATAGTTGAATAGATGGAAGGTCGCATACACGTATTGCAGCTATATTCGATGTGTGCTTCGATTAGTGTGTTCTTGAAGGGTAACTCGAATATTGCTAGAGAGACGTTATCATGTCATCATGGTTCAAGTAAATTGTGAAATTTCCACCTAATCTGTTGTATACCGAAAAGAATACGTGATATCGCAAGCATCGCCTATTGTTAGTTTGCTTCTCTGTTCCTCATATATTCCTATTTATTATATGCTTTCCAGTGAAATAGTGGAATTTATGGTTAAACTCAAAGCTTATATTTTCATCGTTTATATTTCACATGTGAAAGCATATTTTCACTCAAAATGACGTCATGCAACTGTTGAAGTTGTTTACGTTGTTGACGTTACTGACGTCATTGATTTGGCTCATTATACTTTTTCTGCATAAATGTCTAGTTTGCGAGTATCTATTAAATAGAATATTTGTTGGTTTGTCGTAAATATAGGATTTATATTCATTTCAAAGTGAGAAATCTCAACTATTTTCATTCGTGCTAAAGCACTCTTGAAAATATATTAAGTTGTAGCATGGTCGGTGACATTTTCATTGGTGAATGCAGAGCATTAAATCTTTTATTTTAGGGTAACTAAAGGGGCGTGGCTATACCGTACTACAACTACCGGATATTGGAATTTAGAGTACGGTCACTATGACGTCACAGTGTTTCTAAGTACACCATGCTACAAAAAAAGATAGCGTCTGTCTTTGCTCGTTGGTTATTTAAACACATCGATGGGCTACACCATATCGGTGTTTAAATAAGCCAACTCGCTGAGACCAGACTATATATATTACTTGACTCACTTTTCGATGAAAATAAATCTTATATTCAGCCAAAACAAACAAATATCCCCCATTTCTCTTTTTTTAATTGAATACAACAAACACAAGTTTGCCTCTTGGATTGGTTTGTACGACTTTGCCTCGCATGTATGTTTCAGACTTAAACATAGAGTTACAGATGTTTTCTATAGATGCTTTAAAGTAGCTTTCCGACCAACAACAACCACATTTTATAACTGTGTACACCGTTTCTAAACCTACCGACGACCCGTATATATATATAAATTAAATATTTTGGGAATCCAAACTCTATAAACAAAATATAATTCCATTAAGCGATGGCAAAGCTTATATTAGCAGGATTTTATTATGGATATTTTGACAATAAAAAACATGTTTTTACTGAAAAAAATGCCATAGTCTGTTTAAAAGTAGTTATTAATTGTTTTAATTTGAGAATATGCAAACGTTTTAAGCCGAAATTAAGGTTTGATTTCATATCCAAGCCAACCCCATTTTCGCTTTTTGGAGAAGGGGTAGGTTGGGGTATAAAAGTTAATACTCGGACCACGTAATGTGCATGAAAGACATCATCAGAAAAGGACGAGTCACGCCGATAATATTTGTGAGGTAGACATTGTATTTCTTATCAAATTTGATTTGAATAAAACCTCTTAATTATCAATGAAATCAAATGGTATATATTTACACATACTGAGGCGATGCGTTGTGGTACGTTTTTGCTCCCATGCAATACGTGGCATGTAGGATATGTACCTTTGTTTGATGTGATATTATCTAAAACACTTAAAACACAGTGATGAAATGTCTTTAAGCAAGTTTGAGTGAACAATATATTGATATTAAGTTATATCCCGTTATAATAATAACACAGTTGATGTGTTAGCTTGCACTCATGTTGTATGACGGTGATTATTGAAAATTGACCAGTTCTTGCTTTGAACTTTACAATCGTACAGCGTATATAATATATAACACATGTAGTCTTGTAGAAGAAATACTTTCTCCCGTTTTGTGTATGTTGCTACCAAGTGGTCGCATTTAGAGTACGTACTGGCAATCACTTGTTTAGTCATGTGTAAAGGCCGTAAACCGTCGCCCCGACTACGTATGTGTAGTGTTATTACATTACTGACTGGCCCTTTGGGATCGTCAAGCCCAAGCTCTGCGGATTAAACGTAATATACTGTTAACGCTGGTGCTAGAAAGCATAACAGATGTTATATATTCTATTATCTTTCATGAACAGACTAAATAAAACCGAGTCTGCTACCTTTCTCTCTTGTTTGTGCTTTTTGCTTCCAAGGGATCCCCATTCCAGTAATTACTTAATAATTTAAGCTAAGTAACATATACTCAAAATGTCCGTTTCCAAGTCAAGAGGATCTCATTATTTAAATAATCAAATGCTTAGAAATGCAACACTCATAAAAAACATTTAAAAACAAGCGTTCAGAACAACGTATTAACAACAGGTTTTAATCAATATCTTTACTTTCTAAAAAAAAAATAAGTGCTTCGTCGCCTAATTGCTATATCTGATAACAACAGTGTTTAATCATATCGATTATGCAAATTACTCTTTGACACTTCCGGACTGATAGGGCTTTTATATCTGTAGCGATAAGACCGTAGTAATGCATTATTTTGTACATTTTGAAATTGGAGTTATTGTTGAGATACGTGGCCGATATTCTGAAGATTATCAAGGATACATCAAGTTTCAAAATACATAAAATGGCTAGACAAACACTTTACATGTTGTTTTAGCATAGGTAAAATGCATAAACACAATATAACTATATTCATAGCAATGCTTAGCCCCATACTCAACAGAAATGTATGTCTATTTAATATAAATCTTTTGATTTATAAAATCAAGAACATGCAACTGTTACTTTCTCCTACACGTGCTAAATGCTATGAGCGATGTCTTGCCACAAGCTGTTTATTTTTGCATTACCTCATGCTGTTATTTTGTGAACTGAGAAAATAAGGTATTGTAATTATTGTATTGTATTATACATTTGTAAGAAAATGATGGAAACAAAAATGTATCTTCCCGTGTTTTATTTGTATGCTAGGTAATAGAAATATACGGATATGTTTTAAAACCTGATAGTGGAACACAATGCACACACAAAAATAGGACACAGTTCTATTTCATTAACATTAAGCATAGCTCACATAACTTAAAATTAAAAATTAAATCATTACAATTAATATTTAGATAACATTATCTAAATAGTTAATTTGTCAATGTAAATTTAATGCTTCATTTAGGAAATGGTTTAATTGTTTACCAAGTCATGATTATTTAAATTTGACTAGCTTTCAAAACAAACAAAATAAATACTTCATTAATTACCATACATATATTTAACTTGCTACACAATTATAAATACGAGTCTGCAATGAAATCAAAAGTACATGTATTCAATATGTACACAATTATTTCATACATTCTATCAGAGCTTGTGATTCGTTTACAATTATACATAGTTGTCAATAGTTCCACGCGAATATTATAATGTTAGCCTCAAATTAGAAATCGGATTTTCATGGCTGATTCGGGAATTTCCGACAATAGTTTGACAATTGGCTCGTTTACCTTGCTTTGTTCAAGGGACACACGGCAATTTGGAAGTTATTAACAGGCTTTAAAAGCATCTCGATATATTACTCTAGTATCATTTTGACTTTAAAACTGCTTACATATAATTAAATAAAAATTTAAATTTGTCTACGTCTTTTTACCTTTGGTGTAGATATATTATTGGTGTAATATAAGTAATTAGTAATGTGCAAAAAGAACTTGTTTTTCACTATTCTAACACTTAATAATTATGTATTGAATTATGCAAATCAGGGTTGCAATTTGCCGCTTTAAACATCTCTTACAGTATCTGGGATGAATCAATGTCTCTTCTCTTTGCACAAAGCATTTGTTTGACATACTTTGAACCATACATTCGACAAGTGAAATATTCTTTTTTTTTCAACAGTTTCTGTTGTCATTATCCAATCTTTTAATAACTTCTGAAATAGTTGTTTCCTCTTTAATTGTGCGCTGGCACCATCTTGATTAGAGTCTATCCCTTTTCCAGCAAATGTATTATCACACTCCAATGCATGCATTCCAAGCAATGCCTAACATACACAGGTTCTATTGCATTTTTTCCAATACCAATGCAACAAACTCTAATAAACGTTCCATTTCCTGTTCGACTTTTGTATATACCTCTATTCTGTTTACCACAGTTGATTATAATGGAATGTCAATATCTCGTTCAAATGCGAGATATAGAAGAAAGACATAAGTATCTTTACTGTCGATTACAACGGAAGCTTTACCGGATATAGATGTATACGGAGCAAAAGATGTCGGCCTCTTCCCGAGTTGATTTCAATTCCTCAACACCATTGGTTTTATTGAGTACCTTCTTTGTGGCTTTCTAGGATATTTCTAGGCTATTGCTTGTTTTGTATTAATATATACACGAGCATCTTTGTGTTTTACTTATTTTGCCTATTAATGCTGCCTTGTTGGTTAAAGAATAGTTCATAGCGAGAATTTCTTTATTTACACTGTCCCGTTTTATTGGTATGACAGTAGGGTAAGTGTGAGATTTGGTGTATCCCAGAATCTGGTTTAAACTCCCAGAGGCCTGTTTTGCCACTGACCGTTCCAAGTCGGTAACCCTATTGTCTACCGTTTTGGTACTTGTGACGTCATGTGCCCTTATTCTTTGTCAACATTGCCATTCATGTTTGACCTTTTGCGTGTTTTGCGGTTTACTATGTTCTATGAAAACTGCATTTCCTGTTCGACTTTTACACTTTCTTTTATGGCATTGACCTTGAGATCTCAAAACACAACGCTACATTTTTTACTATTTCAGGTTCAGTGTTGGAACTGACACATTTCCAAGTTCATCAATAAAATATTGCCAGGAATAAAAGATGCTTTCCATAATTATCAGGGAAAATATAGTGTCTCCAGATCTGCTTCAAGTTTTCTTCAAATATGATTTGTGTTGACTGTTTTATATTGGCTACACCATGAACACATCAATATGGGATTTCATCTATTAATAATATTATTGATTTTTCCCTGGAAAACAGCGTAGTACGTTAGTTGAAGTTGACAGTTTAACAAAGTCATTGCTGGAGTATATGATAAATAGAATAACAAATGGGTATTTTAGAATACTTAACAAGCCATCAAAAGTAGGTATACAAGTCATACAGTAAATGTAGCCTTCACAGAACACTGTCAACAAAAAAAAAACACGCATTAAAACAACTATTTCCAATGCTAATAAGAAATGTATGTGACATCACAAACACAACGGATTGACAATAGGGCTACCGGAAAAGAGGCCGCTGTGGTTTTAAACAGTATAAAGAAAGAACCCAACCTCACTCGTACGCTATTGTCATCCCAATAAATCGGGACAGTGTAAATAAAGAAATTCTCGCCCTGCAGGCTACATGTATATTCTCTTGCACTTAAGGCATCATTACTATGCAATATACCCATAGGCCAGGAGGTTGGTGGGTACCATCTCTGGTGGCAAATTCTAATGAAGTTTTTTTGAAATCTGTGATACCTGACAAAATATATTCACGCTGATAGAGTTCTGAGATCGGCAGCTTATGTCCTGATTTTGGGAAAAACAGTTAAGAATTATACAAATATCGCTGACAACTGAATATTATCTTTAAAAAATCATTTGATGCATTTTAAAGCATGTTCATGTTTATTCTAAATACTTTACTTTATAGTAAAATAAAAGTTGTGTAGCGGTTGCTTTATTTTTACTACAGTATTTTAGGTGAAAATAGGATTTTTAGCAAAAATTAATAAATTCGGCCATACTTTTATAAAATGAAGAATCCTGCTTAGTTTTCAAAAAATGTTTTGTTCTGATACTCAATATAATCCATCAGTTTTATGGTAGGAACTTTATTTCACACATAATTTTGAGTAAAGAAATTCCAACAATAACAAATATCGCTAAAAACTGAAGTTCATTTTGCAAAAATCATAATATAGTATTTGATGAAGGATGCTTTTATTATTTATTTGTTTCAAATTATTTGAATTACCATAAGTTTAAGTTTCATAGGCATGTCTTTAACCGTTTCACAAAATTAAGCATGATAACAAATTTCATTTTGTGGAAAATTACTGGAAACTTCATTCCTGTTCGGGGGAAAACATGCTTTATAAAAGTCGATATATGCGCTGAAAAATTTCCCTTTTATTCACTGTTATATTTAAACTAATTTTCATGTTTTAAATATATCTTACTGGAATAGGTGTGTAATACGTATTTTGTTTCAACAAATAGGTTGTAAAAGGTTTGTTTTCTGTTTAAATCAGGACATCGTTGAGAGTTACCCTCCCTTTATATGAAATCAATAAATGTGCCGATAAAACCTATAAAATGAATCGAAGTTCGCTTAAAGATATCCACTTCTTACATGTAACACTGGAACAGGAAATTATTTAATAATATAAAAAACAAACGTTAGACCCATTTATTGCAGATTTTCCTCTATAATAAAATAAAACGTGCTTAATCCCAAATTACATCCTTTTAATTGAATACCGTTTGAAATGCAAGTAACTGTAATTCAACGGTAATATTAAATATTCCCAAATTTTCTTTTGCAAACGCATATGTAGTGGCAATCCTAGTAAATATAGATATTAAAATCGAACAGTCAACCACAAACACACACAGAAACAAAGAACACATTTAAAGACGGCATATTTTAGAATTAGGAACATCGAAAGATACACTTATTTGAAATATTTAACAAAATCATATGTACCCCGTTGTATAAGTTTTATAATTTATTTCTAAGAATGAACATCGACTTGAACGCTTTAAAATGTGTTCATGCAATCAGAGCATGGCAGATAAAGACAATTTCTGTATTTTTTAGCATGGTGTACTTCAAAATTTGGATGATGTGATGAAATAATGTTATTTTATTCAAAGATGATGTCTCGTCTCTCGCTGGATAAATGGACTACTTTATTCACATAAAAAGAAAACAACTTTGAATAAAATTGTAACAAACTTTTCGGCTATAAAGGTTCACAATTTCTGCCTTTTTTCAAAGATGGCCTACCAATAGACTTTAAATGTGTATATCTAACGCAAATGATGCAATAAGAAAGGCAGCAATAAGAAAGATGACATAATACTAACACTTGCATCACGGAAACTTGCTGAAACAGAGGCACATTACCAGAGTAAACTTGTGTAAATATACACGACATTTGTTTTCCGAAATTTGGTTTAAAGTGAATGCCATTGACTTTTAAATTGTCTAATTCAGAAAATGAATGGTCATACGTGGTTATTTTATCCAAGGATGGTTCTATATCATTGAGTTTATTATACATTTGTTAAACTCTCTTTTTTTTGGTCCATGTGTTATGCCTTATTTGTTTCTTTATTTTACTTCTATCTTTCTATCGTCTCTTTTATTTCATCTTCTTAACATAACTAGTCAAGCCATTTCCGTAGAGTTATGGTCAAAGGTGACAGCTCAATGTACATATGTAGATGTATCGCCATTAATGTGACGAAACAGGATGACAAACAGACGACAATTCGAGTGACACATCGTGTACAATCGTAACTAATCGATAATTTCCGTATCACTCCGTTGAAATAATCATAAAGAACTATCGGTTATTTCCGTGATGTGACATTTTTAATCCTTATTTTACGCGTGTGATAAAGCTTTATTGCCCGGCAACTACATCCTGATTGATATGACTACCTAAGTCTATGTCTTATCGTATATTAAAAAAAAACGTATTTATAGGGAAGTATGTGATACAAATCATTATTCTATGGTGCTTGTGGTGTGCTTTTTGAATTACTTTGCGTTGTAATACCTATATTCTGTGTATGCTACACTTCCTGTTGGACCTATAACCATTTCTGTGTCTAATAATACTGAATGGGTTATACGTGTTTCGGTACAAACAGTGTAATTTTAAGCAAGTGCTATACTGGTACAATAGGTGTTCCGTGTGTAAGTGGTGTCGCTTATGTCATCCGGCACGAACGCTATCATTTAACACACATTTATCACAGATGCAACGTCGCTTGCACTCTCATACTCGTTTTGGTACAGATTCGCCATACTATATGACTACTGTGCATATAAAGTACTTCCTCCGAGGCAAAATTAAAGTGTGTTTTCATACTACTCATTTTGGATCATGTTACACAAATAATACAAAGACATATTGAGACTTTCGAACTGTTTTACATCAAGTGTAGGTCAAAGCGATACTGAATTAATACGCTTTGCATATTGTAATGCTAGATAAATACTTGAAGATTGTGATGTGTCCTTCAATGACCACATAATATGTTTTCCTGTTCAAACCAGGAGTTTAATGTTATTTTTAGCTTAACATTTTCAGACATTTAATTACGTCTCTTCATGGTATATTTAATATTTCCTTTGCTGCAAGTAGAGGTTGCAATTCGTAAGCAAACATGTTCATGACTCATGACTCAGATTTGGATTACACTGAACGAAATATCAGATGTGACCATGGAAACAACGTTATCGTGGTAATTAAAATGTCATCAACCTTACCCATGCAAGGAAAGCAAGAGACATTATCAAATCAACTTTACTGACATGTGCAGCCATCGAGCAAATTAAAATCAATAGAAATTAAAGGAGACAATTACAAGTTATCATACATGAGTTTGTTATATTGCTGAAATGAGGATATACCAGCACATATTCAAGAAATACGCTGCAAATATTCGCATTTAATTTGAGTATAATATCAGCCGCAACAAGAATTCATAAGAAGTGAGTGTGGCTCAATATTAGCCAGGTAATGTATAACACTATATTACTTCTAGAAAGAGTACATGTATTAAAGGGGTTAGAGGCGATCCCATGGCATAAAGATGACAGATGGTTTACGTATCTATATAAATCAGAATCTGCGAAATGGATTCAACAGTGTTTATGAAATGTATTTGTTAAACAGACAACCACTTGCTGATGTGGTAAATATTTTAACTCAATGAAATATGTCCTGTTTGTTTGATTCGGTTTCCAATTCAACACAGAAAAAAATCGATTTGAATATTAAACGGGATATTGCACTATTCGAAAGTAGTTTTATTTAAAAGAGCTTTCAAAACCGTGGAAAAAGCTGAAAAAATATCAAAATATCTTAAAAATATATAGGAAATATGACCTATTGAAAATGTGCTAAAAGACTCCAATGGAGGCAGCCATCTTTGAATGATGACGTCATCGCGCCTTCTTCCATATATAGAAAATAGATAATAAATCGTGTTTAAAGCAAATACATGTATTAAATTATAAATACAAAGTAAAATATTTATACTGTATATGATCTTTTTACGATTTACATGCATTTGCACTGATATTCTTTACCATTGCAATAGATTGCATTGCATTCTTATCAATATGCAATAAATGGTAAATATGCGCGATGACGCCAACAATCCAAGATGGCTGCCTCCGTTTTAGAATGTTTGCAAATTGTTAAAACACCATATCTCCTGATTGTTTTTATGATACGAGTGCTTTTAAATGATCCTAGTTGCTAGTGCAACAACCCCTTTAGGACATTGTTAATCCCAAATACACTTAATATCATGTATCACTGCTTTAAATGAATTCAAACCTTTCTTCCAGACAGTTCATTACATATCATGTAAACGTATGAATGGTTTATATTCCAAATCCTCTTGCTTTTAAGCCTACGGTCTGTATTTAATGAAGACATATTACGCTTCTGATAGAAAGGGACACCACAAATCCTAAAATCGTGTAATTATCTCATCTCGCTACGTTTGGTGTCACGAAATACGACAGAACATTAATACTTTACACGAGGCTTTGTCTAATAAATTGTCTTAACAGTGGTTATTGGTCCTTCAATATATTTATATACGACTGGACAGTCGCAATGAACGCATCATAAAATAAATTTAGTAACCATGGATATTATTGCAAATTTTGCAATTTTACAAAATTATGGTATTAAAATAGTATTTGCTATGGGTCAAATTTATAACCTTGAAAAAGTGTTTGTCTATCTCTGACGGCACCTGTTTTAGGAGTCTGCCATCGTATTTTTTTGTGGCTTAATGTCAACGACTAATAGCGTTTATTTAACTCGACTACCATCGAGTGAAGGATTTAACTATAATCGAACCAAGGTGTTAACTAATCTATTTATTACATTTTAAATCAGCTTATGTACAATTTTAACCCAAATCATTCGCTTTATTGAACGTTATCGACGGATAACGTAGACGTCAGCAACAATTTATTGACTTTATAACACAACGCCATAGTTATTTATTGTCTTCTGAGTTTTTTTAATATTTAGCGTTTATGAATATTCATTCACTGAGAAATCCCAATCTTTCATCCACATACATGTAATAAATATGGTTTAAAGCAGCCAATCGTTACTATAAATATTCTCCATAAATATGTATTTGCCACCTACTTTTGGATACGATAAAATACACAAAATAAATATTATACATTTAAGAGGTATTAAGAGGCATCAAACCCTAACAACACATTGTACTCAATGCACATACTGTCTATAGCGCAAACAGAACTTAATGTTCAGGACATGTTTCCATTTCTGTGACAACTTTGTTAAATGTTTTCTAGGCTTTTGCAGAATCCTCCCCGTTTAGGAAATATGTTGTTTTGATTCGATCGCGTAATCGTGAATATTTAGGAAGCAAGCGTGTGGGGAGGTGGATATTACGAGTGAACTATATAACACTCACCCTAGGACTATTCTATGGAATACAGTACCAGTATATCCGCTTTCCTTGCGCCATATTCGTTGCACTGCGTGTAGTAATTAACAATATATAGACAAGCGGGAAGATTTAAACTTCGTAGTACCGTGCCATGGTTGTACAAAACCTTTTTTAATTGACAATTATTGCTTCAGTATAGTTATGCAAATACAATTACTTAATTTACTGAGACAAACACGTTTCCTTACCTTACTAGTTTGTAGTGGTACATTCAAATTGTTAGTATAAATATATTCAGTGGGGTCAAATATGTAAAATACTGATGTCAATCATACGATGCTACTAATACATTTCCGAAATTATATATAAAAGTTCGTTATTAAAGAAACCGTTTAATTTAAGAACAGTTGATGGTATGTTGTGCAAGTTGTGTACAAGCTGACACACGCACACCTACTCTTTAAATGTCGTGACACTATACATCAGGAAGTAAACGAATGCAAGACTATATTGCAAACTATCCTCAGTAGGTTACTTAGTTAATACATTGCGGTTATTTAATCACCGGAAAGAGGTTTGAGTGGTCCATAATTATCTGTTTGAAAATTAGAGTTTCTTAGTAACATCGATGCACGCTGATGGTATGTGTTTCAATAAGTGTTACATGTTATCGCATATTAAGATAATTATTCCAAAGTTAGAAGGTTGTTAAGGTCGGTGCGTACATATTTATTTGGCATTTTGTAATTGTTATTTAATTGGATACTTAGTTAATTGTCTAAGGATAAATACAGTTTACAGCTATGGTAGTGGTTGCGGATGTTGAAGGCTATTCCAAAACCAAAACAAAAAAATCCCACTCAACCGTGTCCATTACTATCTGTATGTTCATGTTTCGGTCCTATATTTGTGATTTAGGCTGAGACAATAGCTCTAGAAAAAATACACTTATATCGGGTTGTTATTAGTCTAATATAGATACAAAAATCGAACAGGAAAAGCAGCATTCAAGGACGACAGTCAACCACAAATACACACAGAAACAGAGATTAAATTTAAAGATGAATAAAATGCCAAATAAGACATCACAAACACAAAAGGTTTGACAATAGGGCTACCGCCTTGTAACGGTTAGTGGTGAAAAATGCCGATGGGGTTTAAATCAGGTTCTAGGGTGCAACAAACTTCAAACTTACCCTACTGTCAACCCAACACAAAGTGTACCCGCTATACATTTTTTTACATATTTACATCGATTGCGAAACAACTTCTTGCAACTTATATTGATCCCTCTCGATGGCTTACTTGGCAGAACCAGTATAATGCAATGTGATTTAACTATCTTGAGCAAGGATAAAAGTCCAAGACCACGGAGATTATCGAACAAACAGCCTTCAGATTCTAAGCCCGATGCTCTACCACTGGAACACGCACTCCACAATTTTTTTTATTTATATTTGTGTTTATATCTGTGTTAGCAAAACACTATTAATAAACAGTAACCAGAATTACCTTAAAAGCAACGATAACAATCAAATGCACAAGCATCATCATCAGTTAGCTTGTGCTCGTGAGATGGTGATGGTAGTAACGGCTTCAACAGTTTGGAATTAAATCGTCAATATTAAGCTCAATGATCCCAACGGACTAGTGTGGTGTACAACTTAATGTCCGACTAACTATATACTTATATGTATTCGTTAGATCAACTGAAAAAAGATAAAAAAAAAAAAATTCTCATGGGTTCAATTGCTTTAACGAAAAAAATAAAATATGCGAACGAACAGTTGATAAGAAATATAACACAGGATTTTATTTTTACAAATGTATTTCCAGTAATTTACATCTGCACAAATGTATTTAGTCAGGAAATAGTTCTCCCATACATCATGCTGGCGTTATACTTTCCGGTCATATGAGATAACAGTGGCATACGGCAGTCTAGTTTTATTTTCACCAAACATTATTTTGAAAGAAATACTATGTCCATGCTGATACACGGCAGTTCAAAGATAACGCCGGTTGAGGTTCTATAGGCACGTTATCAAATTTAAAGAATCAGAGTTCCCTCTTGGGGAAATAACTTTTTCAAAATCTACATTGTTACCATTTGTATACGTATTGATACTTCTTATTTTACAAAACAAAATACTGACGGACAATGAAAACGCACCAATAGATTATATGGGTGTCACCTTAAATCCATTTAGAGATGGGAAAGTTTATATTAGCAGGATTTTATAACGGATATTTCGACAATAAAACACGTTTAATAACATATTGTACTGTATAAATGGGATACCCTGTTTACAATTACCCATTAAATGTTTTAATTTTACAATATGTAAAAATGTCAAGCCGACATTTTATTTCCTCATGTTCATACCCCAGCCAACCCCGTTTTGCCTTTTTGGAGAAGGTGTTGGATGGATATGAAAGTTAATAATCGCACCACGTAATGGACGATAACATCACTTGTAAATATAGCTGAGTGTTGCATGGCGTTATCTTGCTGGCATATCGTGAGGACGAGATAATTTCTTAGAAACGGTAAAACTGTTGGACATAACCCGGTATTAAAATGTGTGACTTTTGTTTTCTAGCCGTGTGACTTTAATGAAACACTTCACACATTTTTTAAGAATTTTAGTTTTTGAATTGTATACTTACTATCCTTCAATAATGTGCCAATCCTTAATCCGTCAAGGGAACTCGATGGCCGATCATAAAAAGTATATATTTTCCCTGATAATGGATCACTATACAATATTTATAAAATGACTTAACATGTTTTAACTAATTTTGTTTAGAACCTTTTTAGCATTTATTTTATATACATCCTCTTTCCATTGAATCGTTTCCTTCGCAATTTTAATGGAACAAAATTGAAAAAAAACACATCCAATTGGGAACATTTAAACGCAAGAATGGCCTCATGGGTAGAATACGACAACAATTTTGAGAGTTTCAAAAGTATCCATAAGGCATGTTGTCTCGCAATCATGTCTCACCCTCAACGCCTAGGGAAACTCGTACTTTGTCAGTTCACAGCAAAATGCGTCATTTCAAACCTCCCAGCTGTCGTTGGCACGCTGTTATTAACATTCAAACACGGTAGAAGAGACGTACATGGTCACACATTGCCCTGACAGAACCTGATACACACTGTATATGCTTATAATGAAACTGTTTATAGATGGGTTACACACAATTATATTCTTTAAAGACCATAACGTGTTTCCTTGTTAGGTGTTTTGAATAAATAGGATATGACATAGGCTATCATAGGCTAACAAACATATATAGGCTCACGATTCATTCAAATGGAATTAGAATAAAATGAATACCATTACAAATGTTTTCATATTACTATTCATAAGTTTTATGCAGCTGGGTATAGAGCATATATGTTAACCTATGCCTAGTAACAGTTAATCCTAACCCTAAATTTCGAGCGACGAACGCCGCTCTTACTTTCCATATATTTCGTATTTAAATTAATTGTAGTTGATGTAGTTTGTTTCGATAAGGCTAAACAACTTCGAGATACGGCCTTACAGTAAACATCCAAATTTTGGAAATGCGGATTATCTTTCCAATTATTTCTTTCTTACTTGCTTTTAATCAATCACATTATTTCGAGTTGTTTTAATTTATTTTCTCAATGTTTATAAATCGTCTAAATCTCAGAAATGAGTAAATACAATTGGAAAGTTTTCCCTTCGTTCACAAGATTTAAAAGGAGATTTAAACATTAGCAAACATTAGTTAACAATAGAAAACATTTGCTATATGGTCGTATTTGGATAAATAGTAATCATGGCAATGACAATAATATCAATATTCATATGTATATGATGTGTAACCCACACATTTTTGAAAATAATTTATGTTAAAACTTGTCTGAGTTTACCTTTTTCAAAGAATAAATAATATCTTCCGTCCATGTATATAATACTAATATAATGTAATTACTTCATTTATCACATAAAATGTGGTGTGGGAGTGTAATGACACCATTTAATATTTTCGATATTCCACTAGTGGTATAACACAACGTTAATGACGTCATGGACGTCACGTTAATGTACGTTTTCTGACGTAACGTTACGTTATAAATTTTGCAAAACATATAATCTAACATTCGTTATCATTCATTATTGAATTTATTAAACTCGGCAAGAGCCTCGCATTATATCATTTTGCCAACTCGTTTAATAAACTCAATAATGAATTGAGTACTCGTGTAAGATCCTCTATTTATAATATCATTAAACTATCTTCCTTTCCATGTACTATACTATTTCATAGATAATCATTGATAGGAAGAATGAACGTATTCGAATGAGAGTGTGGGACTGGTATGCTTTATTTATATACTTTGTACAGTACGGGTTGAGTGGTCCTAGCCGACCCGCAACAGACTCGTTTTTGGGCAGAATAAATGGGTTACCTATAAGGTAATTGACGCAAAAACATAAAAAAAAAATATATTCAGATCTGGAAAATATATAAATGCTTCCAAAGCGAGTACGATTTGGCCGATCGGTATATTGTGTTTTATAGGTATATGAAACTTTCTATAGAAATATACAATAGGCATTTGGATTTTGGATATGGAATTATAATTGTACCAATAAACGTACTTCAAGACCTATTTCGGTGTCGCGTGATAATCAAACTCCCTCCTAATACACCTATAGAGCCGTTTTAAATCTTTGCGCATGCGCACTACACACGTTTGGAACGCCTGTTTCAGAACGTTTAGAAACGTCGGGTAAACGGGTTTGAAACTCTGAGCATGCGCACTTCAAGCGTTTGAAAATCCGTTTTAACGGTCGTTTTGCGTTTTTTAACGACAAACGAACGACAAATTGTTTTGAAACGGTAGTTTAACGGTAAAACGCGGTAATAAAACGATAATGTTGTGTTATATTTACATATGTCGCGCTTATCATACGTTTGGATGAACATGTTTTATTTAGGTAATAATGCGTGGACATTTAAGAGTGCGATTACCAAGTCACACTGGTCAGAGCTCACTGAGAATGTTTTATTTTACTAACATTGAACATCGCTAAATGATTTTTATATTATCTTTGAAAAGTTAATGTACGTACATTTACGTGATTTAAGGTCATATTATGACCATAGCTAATTGTAGCAGTGAGTTTAGTGCTCAGTTTGATAGAGCTGTTACACTGGAACACCACACCATAAAAGAAACGATATAAATTGTATTCAACGTGCCATGTGCTAACTAATTCATTTACTTTCAGGACACAGAATAATACTGCTGGACTCAGCTATACACCCGATGTGGTGGCACGATGCCAGGTGAGTAGACCCAATAGTTTACATACACACACTTTGAAATAGAATTACGCTTGTAAGTACAATATGTGTACACCGACTGCACATAAAAGCTACAAAATAGGATGTATACTGTCGAAGTCAAAGATAATGCATTACCTAATAAATGTATTTGCAACCTTTGATATGTGTTGCTTGGGTCATACTCCTGTGTATGAAACAGACATACTTCAGGCCTTCCAAATCTCTGAATAATATGCGAAATCTCAGGATGTTTCAGTCGCTCTCCAAATCTCCGGATTTTCCATCAAAACAAAATGTACATGATTTAACAGTTATATTTTCACAGCTTATCAGCAATTTTCCGAATTAGTCCTGTTACACTCCCCAGCGAGATCATTTTCATGTGTCAAATCATTGGGGGGTCATCAGTGGGAAGGGCAGTAACTAATGTTGTAAGAACTTGTGGCCCGACCCATTTGCATACTTTGTTAAAAAATGCAATAAAATATGTTTAAACCATCAGTGTAATACACTGGCTGAATATACAATTAACACCTAAGAACATAATTAGTTACTTTAGTGACAGAACGACATGCGCAATAGCAACACTACAATTATATCTGCTGCTCTACTGTGTGGTATCACTATAACAGCTTCTGCTCTGTACGATGATTATAATTTGTATAAGAATTCTGAAGACTTTGTTTTTGTATTTAGCACGCATCTGTGTAGAAAAGTAAGTGTATTTTAATGAAAAACAGTTGTGGCAGAAATTAAATCATTTCTAAACGAATAAATAAGGCCTCCAAAAACAAACTATCATTGTGCACGTCGAAGTATGGTAATCTATCATTTCCTGCAAATATCGAACAATGCATCAACTTGTATTACTTTCGTAAATAATTTAAATTTGCACTTTAAAAAATAAGGTCGAAAATCAAGTAGCGCACTCCAAATTTCTATTTAAAAATGTTCTAAACGTGCTTGAAATCTTAAATTTTATAAATCTCAGGATTTTGTAATAATTGTTTAGGAAGGCCTGATACATACTTGGTATACAATAATTGTTTACATTCTTTAGTAATGCAAGTGCTTTTGAGAAACTGAAACTCTTGGTAATTCATCAGATATGGTTCGTCCATGAAATGTTCATGCCAATTTACCTGAATAATTAATTATGCATAACAAACAATGCCACTTTAATATCCGGGATAGCGTGCGCAGAGCATTCATAAATATCATGATAACCATTTAATTGAAAACGTTATTAATAATGATTCTCAAATTAAGTCTAGATCAATATGTTGATGACAGCATAGGAGCAAAAACACAATGAAAGATAAGACAAAAGCAGATCGATTTGATAAGACATAATGCTTTAAGATGAATAAATAATATTCAATATAGTTTTAACATTCAAGCTGTATGCACTGTGCGAGAGTAATCTCTAGTAATTATATCAACGTGAATTAAACTCAACCGTAGGTTAATGACACATAACATGTAAGTCGGCGACTTAAATTTACATTTACATTATTTTCTTTGCATACAGCTTTTTATTTGGAAGTAAGGGTCAATACATAATAAGTTAGGAATACATAATAAGTAAGGAAGTAAGGGTCAATAAATAAGTCACAGAAACTTACATTTTAATTTTGATAAATATAACCTTGAACATTGGCACATTTCATCTGTTGATTTCAAGTTTGACCAGATGGTCATATGTACTTTCAAGTTAAATATCACTGTAAAATAAAAACGTAACATTATAAAACGTTAATAACGTTCAAAGATGTGCCCAGTTGCTATTATATTTTTTTAACAAAGTGTTTTTTTTAGATCAAATTACAGTAAACATTGTCACTGAGCAATTATTTAGTACAGCATGATGAACCACGAATGGCAGAACATGGGAAATAAAATAATAATCAAATTTACATAAAACATCCATTTATGAGCAGAAGAAATTATAACACATCTGAGTAAAACTGTCATGATATTAGATTCCATTGTCAAGTAATTGATAATAGCCCTCATTTGGATTATCATGTAGGCTATATAGATTATTATAAATATATGATAACAGAGGATACAGAAGAAATATGAGACATTCAGTTACTGTCCATTTGATACACACGCATCTAACTATTACAGCAAAACTCGACGACTATGTGCCTTTTACATTGCTGAGGGTAAGAGTGAGGTCTGGTGCACCGTAAAACCTGTTTTAATAAACCAGAAGCGTCCCTTTTTGTCACTGTTCCAAGGAGGTAGCCCTATTGTCAACACGTTTATGTTTTTGTTATCGTGTCTTACCTTTTAGTTATCTTTATAATTGTTGTTTGTTTCTATGCGTGCTTTTAGTTGACTGTGGTCATTCAATGCTGCATTTCCCTTTCGGATTTATATCTACTTTCGCACACATAATGACATATCATACAAACTGATAACAAAGTATCAAAGTGGATTCCAGGGCCAACGAGGCACAACAGACAATCTCATTCGATTTGAATCATTTATTAGGGAAGCTTTCGTAAAGAAAGAACATCTAGTCACTGTATTTTTTGACTTGGAGAAAGCTTATGATACTGCATGGAAGTACGGTATTATGAATGATCTTCATGACTTTGGTCTTAGAGGTCGCTTGGCAATTTTTATAGAGAATTTCTTAGAGGACAGACAGTTTCGTGTCCGAATGGGTTCAACCCTCTCTGACATGCATGAGCAGGAGATGCGTGTGCCACAGGGCAGCATACTCTCTGTCACCCTTTTTAGTATAAAAATTAACAGTATAGTTAAATGCATCAATCCTGGTGTGGATTGCTCTCTATATGTTGACGACTTTGTTATATGTTATCGTGCAAAAAACATGAACACTATTGAGAGACAACTTCAACAATGTCTCAATAAACTTCAGACCTGGTCTGATGAAAATGGTTTTAAATTTTCTAAATCTAAAACTAATTGTATGCACTTTTGTCAATTACGTAAACATCATGAAGACCCTCATCTAACACTGGATGGGTCACCAATACCAGTAGCAGATGAGGCGAAATTCCTTGGTCTTATTTTCGACCGTAAATTAACGTTTATACCACACCTTAAATACTTGAAGGCCAAGTGCCTTAAAGCTCTTAATTTTCTGAAAGTTGTTGCAAACACTAACTGGGGAGCAGATCGTAAAGTCCTTTTACAACTTTTAAGATCTCTTATCAGATCCAAGCTGGACTACGGCTCAATAGTATATGGATCGACTCGCAAGTCATACTTGCAGATGCTCGATCCTATACATAATCAAGGATTACGACTCGCCTTAGGTGCCTTTCGTACATCACCAGCCGAAAGTCTATATGTTGAAGCTAATGAACCATCACTGTCTCATAGACGGGACAGGTTAGCCCTTCAATATTCCATTAAATTAAAATCTAACCCTTCAAACCCAACTTTCGATAATGTCTTTAATCCTAGTTGTGAACCTCTTTTTGATCGAAAACCGAAGGCCATCCGACCATTTGGTCTTCGTATTAAACCAAAATTAAGAGACACTGAAATCGACCTAAATTTGATTGCCAAGTACAAAGTACCACAAATTCCACCGTGGACTTTGGAAACACCAACAATTATTTTCGACCTTTGTAATAGTAACAAATCCAGTACAGACGCTACTGTCTTTCAAAGCAAATTTAATGAAATTAAATCGAAATACAGCAACTTTCAACATATATACACAGATGGTTTTAAAGATGGAGATAAGGTAGCTGCAGCAGCTGTTGTTAACAAACACAGCATAAAGAGCCGCCTGCCTGACAAGGCCTCTATCTTTTCAGCTGAATTTAAGGCAATTGAACTTGCCTTAAATTATATTCAGGAATCTGTTGATGACCATTTTGTAATATTTTCTGATTCCCTTTCATCTCTTCAAGCACTGGGTAATTTGAAACATGATAACCCAGTGCTCCAACTTTTAGAAAAGTACAATTCTCTTATAATTGATATAGTTATTATTTTCTGCTGGCTTCCAAGCCATGTAGGAATACGTGGTAATGATAGAGCTGATAGTGCTGCTAAAGCAGTATTAGGTTTACATATATCTGATACCAAATTACCTTATACCGATTTTAAAAGTTGTATTAACACATATATTCCTAACTCTTGGCAAGCCGCTTGGGATTTGTCAGTTAACAATAAACTCCATTCAATTAAACCGTTACTCGGAGAATGGCGTTCTTCTAGTAGACACATTCGTCGAGAGGAAGTTGTCCTAGCCCGGTACTACAATGTTAATACTATGACCGAGTTATTTAATACTATAGATTTTAGTCTAGTTTTAGATTTCCTTAAGGAAGTCGGACTATATAAATCATTATAATATGTTCTTGTATATAATTACTTTTTTATACACCCGTTTTCGGGCATTTGTTGATTTACATCTATAGTTTATATTACTACCATATCATCCCTTATTTTTTAATAGTTTTATCTTGATATATTTACATTAATTTTTAATAATTCTTCATTTCTTCATCTTTCGTCAGTTTTTGCGAACAATATGACCTATTTATGTGTCGAGGTGCCGTAAAACACCATTCATTCATTATATCATACAAACTCCATAACAAACTACTTGTATTGGATACCTCTTTCAGGATAACATTAGACAGCATGAGTTTCCTACTGAATTCCTACAGTTTAACTTGTGGTTCTCAAAGCTCATTATACCTCGATCATAACTCAAAACGGTACTGGCTTAGACTCGATCATAACTAAAACGGTACTGGCTTAGACTCGATCATAACTCAAAACGGTACTGGCTTGGACAGAACGAACGATCCCTGGATTACTAAGCAGAATGACCATTACTTTACAGAGAGCTTCACATCTATATTAGCGGCTTAAGTATCAAACATATTATGTCAAATTATTTGGTTTCATACTGTTTGTTGCTTTTGTATCACCATTTACAACGCAAAAAAATGTTCATGAAAAATGAGAGCTTCCTATTTATAGTAGTGACAGAAGTATATCAAACATGTCATAGTATTAAGTTTCATACTATTGGTGCCTTTAGTAACATCATATGAAACGCAGTATACTGTTGAACAAATCAGGAATGCGGCAGATCATAGACATTAAAAAGAAACCAAACCTCCGATAACGAAAGGGGATTACAGTAAGAAGAAAATACAGCAACTTTTCACCAGCCGATACAGACTTTAATAAATAAGACTAACTGTGTGGCCTAACGTCGTTTTCTTTCCATGGGTGTGAGTGACCGTCTGATGATTAATAATTATTTAACAATGATGTCTTAATTTATAACAAATTATCATGTTTAAATATTAGGTTATTTTGATTTCTGCACATCGATGGGTGAATGCAGATAAAAACAGAAACCTGCGATAATGTAGTTAAAATGTTACTAATTTGACAAGTTGAACTCTGTTTCAGAATATCAGTGAGTCACCCATTAAAATGATAAATAACCTAGAACCTTGAATAACAGTTGACAGAACAAATATGTCTAAAACTCCAGAGGTACCATCCATGAGCAGAATGAGCAATTTTCTTTACTCGTTTTCGACGAGGTTACATTTTGACTCCTGCCTCTTGTCACTGTTAATGATTGATATATAGTCTGATAAGTAGGATATTAAAGGGAATATAGCGACACAGCCAAACAAGCTCTATTATTGAGAGTTCTGAAAAACTTGGAAAAAGGTGAAAGAATTATCAAAATCGGATGATAAACAAAAACGATATGACCTTTAAAGGTTGTTCTAAAATGAATATGGGAGCCGCCATTTTTAGAACTATGACGTCATAATTCCATATTACCATATATGGAATATTGATAAATATCATTTAAAACGAAGAAAATCACTGCAAATGAATAGTGTTTTTTTTCACTGGTCATAGAAATCATTATTGGTATTAAGTATTACATATTTTTCATACAGTTGCTGTCATTGTTTCTCTATGAATCAATAAATGTTCATACTTATAAATATTCCATATATGGTCATTTAGAACCTTGATGTCATAACTCTCAAAATGGCCGCTTCCATATCCGTTTCAACAGAAACTTCAAATGATCATCTCTTCTTTGTTTACCATCCGATTTTGATAATTCTTTCGCCTTTATTCAAGTATTTCAGAACTCTCAATAATAAAGATGATTTGGCTGTGTCGCTACATTCCCTTTAACACCATGACATTGAAAATAATTTTGCCAGATACTGTCGGTAGTATCCGACTACCGATTTTGTCTTGAAAAAGTAGTATAGCTGATATAGAAATCCCTGAATTGTATACGATACATATTTCAGTATGTATTGTATTACATAATGATTTATTTTTTTATCGTTTTAGGTGCACCAGGTGAAAGACCTCCTGGCCCGCAAGGTCCGCCGGGGGATAAAAGAAATATAAAAAGATCGGACAGGGAAAGTAGCATTCAAGGAGGACAGTCAACCACAAAACATAAAAAAAAAACACGCAAACAGACAAACAAGAAGGCAAAAACAATAATAAATGCAAACAACATCACAAACACAAAAGGGTTGACAATAGGGCTACCGCCTTGGAACGGTCAGTGGCAAAGTAGGCCACTGGGGGTTAAGACCGGTTCTAGGGTGCACCAAACCTCACACGTACCCTACTGTCATCCGATTAAAACAGGACAGTGTAAATAAAGAAATCACAGTCATGATCTAATCTATAACCAACAAGGCAGCATCAATAGACAATATAAGTAAAACACAAATATGCTCGTGTAAATATAATACAAAAAAACAGTAGCCTAGAAAGCCACAATGAAGGTACTCACTGACTTGGCAGAAAGCAGAGCAGTAAGAGAATAAACCATTAAGGGCACGGCAAGAAAGATCATAGACAAACATCAAACGTCACCGTCCCAATGGGCTTTAGGTAGGCGTAATCATAGGGTCCACAGCCTGTCCGGTCATCATACAATGAAAGAGGAAAGCATAGTGGCGATCTGTAAAAGGGTCCACCACCAAGCATGCAGTACGTTGCAAAATGATAGGGTCATAACCTCTTTTGATAAACTTTTTAACAAGTTTAACAAAGATATTATGAAAGTGATCATGACCAAGAATCTTACGAAGTTTATAAATCACATCACCATAGAAGTCAGGTTGTGATAGTCCTTGTCGCAGAAGAGTCCTTAAATTACTTTTATATTTGGAAAGAAGATCAGGGTTACGATAATACAATTTTGCAATGGTTTTACGAAGTTTATGGTAACGGTAACCCTGATTGAGTAACTTCTTAGTTATACAAAGATTAAGAATTTTAAAGTCCTCAACTCGAGTACAAGCTCTAGAAAAACGAATAAGTTGAGACACATACACCCACCATAAGAAGTTGCTCGGGGAACATCCCCATCCAAGTGGGGATAATTAACAATGTCAAAATTAATATCATATCTCTTGTCATAGATTTTGCTAATTATTTTACCATTTTCAATCGAGAGATCTAAATCAAGAAAAGAAGCGTTATTATCAGATATATTAGCTTTGTTAAGCTGAAGATCTTTAGGATTATTAAAATAAACCATAGTTGGAAAGAAAGGGTTGTCAATGTTCAATATGTCATCCAGATACCGGGAGGTGTCATTAAAGGCTTCAATAACATCTGCCTGGGTATCTGGTGAAAGACTTAACATGAAATCCCTTTCATAGCAAAATAAGAACAAATCTGCGACAAGTGGTGCACAGTTCGTACCCATAGGAATACCAACACTTTGTCTATAAACGGTGGTTCCATACCTGAAGAAAATATTATCTAATAGGAAGATGAGTGCTTCACAAACTTCATTGCAAGTCCACATAGTATAATTGTCTAAACTGCCGTCAGTAAAAAACGCTTTTATATTATTACATGCCAAAAATATAGTATTTTCTCTAGCGAATGTTTTTTGAATAAGAGAAATTAGCTTGTCTTTAATAAGGTGATGTGGTAAGGTTGTATATAGTGTAGAGAAGTCATAAGTGCTTATTGATGAATCTTGACCTTTATTGAACATTTTATCAAGAACGTCTCCTGAATTTTTTATAGACCAAAATAAATTAATCACAGAGTTTTCATAAGTTTTATCACAATATAGTTTAACGTGATCTTTAACGGCAGTAAGACATGAAGTTAAAAGTTTGGAGATGTTTGTTGTGGTGCAGGCACTAGAATTCGAAATAAAGTTGACACGGGTCGTCCAGGACCCATGGAACATATGGAACGCCGGGAGTTGATGGTGAGAGCATGGATGTGTAACTGTCTCTTTTTTGAGAGTCATTCTCGATTGCAATGGTACAACGAACCATTTAACATACTTGTGTAAAAACTCGAATACGGACGGAGCATTTGTATTTATCATGTCAATTTTCAGATGACTTATTTCTCGCAAAATTCAATTATTAATAACAAACTTGGCCGTTCCAACCAAATTTGGTGTAACCAAGTAATTGAACATCGTCATGTTTGATATAATGTCGGTTTGATATGTTGGTCTAAACGAGACGTTTGCATTATAATATATATTTGTAAAGTTTCAGTTTAAAGTGTCTGATGTTTTTTTTATTTAACTAAATGCATATAATAAGGGTATAATGTACAATTTAGAAACAATATCAGCTGATATTAATTACGCCATGCTTTAGGGGTAAAGGGTCAAAAAGGAGATTATGGTTCACATGGAAAAGTTGGCGAGTCTGGTTCTGATGGACCACGTGGGCCACCGGGTGAGTAGTTGTTTTCATTGTTTAAATCATTGTTGCTGGTGCTTATTTGAGTCAGTGGCTTGTTCATATTGTCTTTGTTACCGAGATTTTAATCTTTTATCACGTTCCATCTCAAAACATTGTACAGGTATATCATACCACTTTGCACTTTACTCACGTGTTGATAAATGTATGCATGTATGCTTTATATTAAAAAACATAAAATATAATATTATGTTAATTCTAGCATTTCATTTTTGTTGTTAAATAAACTAACCAACCTAATATCGGCAAAATAACGCTACCATACCGTTTATCAAAATGCTATCCAAGTGTTGAGGTCATATAATAATCTATACGTGCCGATTAAAGGTATAGGTTTATTCATGAGTTCTTAAAGTACCCGTGATTTAATATGCGTAAAACAAATTATGAGTTGGTAACTCTTAATTTGACGCTGCAGGTTTGGGGTTTGGCCTGACTGTTTAAAGCAGTTTATATTATGGACCCTATGCTTACCTATATCCTCAGAATACCATAGCGTTTCATGGTAGTCTTAATCTTGTCTTGTCGACGTTGTCGTACACCTAACGGTTTGTTCTGTTTCTGCTCTCACTTCTGCCAAGACACTGAGTACTTGCTTTATGGATTTTTAGGTGGTTTTATATTCATATTTACACGATCAATTATGTGTTATATTTATATTGCCTATTCATCCTGCGTTGTTTGATAGAGAATTTAACCTTGCGGGGATATATTTATTTCATGACCGCGTTTGACCAGTTTCAAGGTTGCCCTATTATCAACAGTTTTAAGTTGATGATGTCATATCTTGCATTCTATTCATCTTTGTAATTATTGTTTGTTTCGTGCGTATTTTTGGTTGACTGTGGTCCTTGAATTTTCTGTTAGATTCTCAAAATATATTTATATACCTCGCCGTCAGTGGACATCTGTTGTACAATTTGAGTTTTAATGGCGGGATAGGGATTTGAAATTAGCAGTTTGGTTATTGTTATACGCTGTTGTACCATCGTTTATAACCATAGTTCGTACAGGCGTTAATGGCATCAGAGGCTAAGGGACGATATGGTATTAATACAAACCATATATGCAAACCAATAAATGCCCGAAAACGGGTATATAAAAAAGTAATTATATACAAGAACATATTATAATGATTTTTGTAGTCTGACTTCCTTCAGGAAATCTAAAACTAGACAAAATTTATAGTATTAAATAACTCGGTCATAGTATTAACATTGTAGTACCTTTGACGCATAGGATCAAAGTCTATACATTCCAGCAATATGAGTTTGACCGTTAACGGTGCAAAGCAGGGTATACATTCTGGTAATTGCTCACCTTGTAATAAATATGAATGAGTATAACGTGTATGCCCTATTCTGCACCGGGCTAGGTCAACTTCCTCTCGACGAATGTGTCTACTAGAAGAACGCCATTCTCCGAGTAACGGTTTAATTGAATGGAGTTTATTGTTAACTAATAAATCCCAAGCGGCTTGCCAAGAGTTACGAATATATGTGTTAATACAACTTTTAAAATCGGTATAAGGTAATATGGTATCAGATATATGTAAACCTAATGCTGCTTTAGCAGGCAGCACTATCAGCTCTATCATTACCACGTATTTCTACATGGCTTGGAAGCCAGCAGAAAATAATAACATTATCAATTATAACAGAATTGTACTTTTCTAAAAGTTGAAGCACAACTGGGTTATCATGTTTCATATTACCCAGTGCTTGAAGAGATGAAAGGGAATCAGAAAATATTACAAAATGGTCATCATCAGATTCCTGAATATAATTTAAGGCAAGTTCAATTGCCTTAAGTTCAGCTGAAAAGATAGAGGCCTTGTCAGGCAGTCGGCTCTTATGCTGTGTTTGTGAACAATAGCTGCTGCAGCTACCTTATCTCCATCTTTAGAACCATCTGTGTATATGTTGAAAGTTACTGTATTTCGATTTAATTTCATTAAATTTGCTTTGAAAAACAGTAGGGTCTGTACTGGATTTGTTACTATTACAAAGGTCGAAAATAATTGTTGGTGTTTCCAAAGTCCACGGTGGGATTTGTGGTACTTTGTACTTGGCAATCAAATTTAGGTCGATTTCAGTGTCTCTTAATTTTGGTTTAATACGAAGACCAAATGGTCGGATGGCCTTCGCTTTTCGATCAAAAAGAGGTTCACAACTAGGATTAAAAAACATTATCGAAAGTTGGGTTTGAAGGGTTAGATTTTAATTTAATGGCATATTGAAGGGCTAACTTATCCCGTCTATTAGACAGTGATGGTTCATTAGCTTCAACATATAGACTTTCGGCTGGTGATGTACGAAAGGCACCTAAAGCGAGTCGTAATCCTTGATTATGTATAGGATCGAGCATCTGCAAGTATGACTTGCGAGCCGATCCATATACTATTGAGCCGTAGTCCAGCTTGGATCTGATAAGAGAGCTATAAAGTTGTAAAAGGACTTTACGATCTGCTCCCCAGTTAGTGTTTGCAACAACTTTAAGTAAATTAAGAGCTTTAAAGCACATTGCCTTCAAGTATTTAAGGTGTAGTATAAACGTTAATTTACGGTCGAAAATAAGACCAAGGAATTTTGCCTCATCTACTACTGGTATTGGTGACCCATCCAGTGTTAGATGAGAGTCTTCATGATGTTTACGTAATTGACAAAAGTGCATACAATTAGTTTTAGATTTATAAAATTTAAAACCATTTTCATCCGACCAGGTCTGAAGTTTATTCAGACATTGTTGAAGTTGTCTCTCAATAGTGTTCATGTTTTTTTGCACGATAACATATAACAAAGTCGTCAACATATAGAGAGCAATCCACACCAGGAGTGATGCATTTACCTATACTGTTAATTTTTATACTAAAAAGGGTGACAGAGAGTATGCTGCCCTGTGGCACACCCATCTCCTGCTCATGCATGTCAGAGAGGGTTGAACCCATTCGGATACGAAACTGTCTGTCCTCTAAGAAATTCTCTATAAAAATTGCCAAGCGACCTCTAAGACCAAGGTCATAAAGATCATTCATAATACCGTACTTCCATGCAGTATCATAAGCTTTCTCCAAGTCAAAAAATACAGCGACTAGATGTTCTTTCTTTACGAAAGCTTCCCTAATAAATGATTCAAATCTAATGAGATTGGCTGTTGTGCCTCGTTGGCGCCGGAATCCACTTTGATACTTTGTTATCAGCTTGTTGGATTCCAGGTACCAAACGAGTCTCTCATTAATCATTCGTTCCATGGTTTTACATATACAACTTGTTAAAGCAATAGGGCGATAATTTATTGGGTCCGTATGATCCTTTCCAGGTTTGGGGACTGGAATAACGATTACTTCCCGCCAAGAATCGGGGAAGTTTCCTGTCACCCAAACCTTATTAAATATATCAAGAAGTGTAGAGAGACAGGTTTCAGGTAAATGTTTTAATAATTGATAATGGATATCATCAGGACCAGCTGATGTATCATGAGCCTTTTTAAGGGATTCTCGAAGTTCTTTGAGAGTGAACAGTTTATTGTATTTCTCCAAATGTTTAGACTTGAAATTCAGCTTCTTCTGTTCTTTTAGTTTCTTATTTTTTAGAAAATATGGTTGACAATTTTCAGAAGAAGATTTTTTAGAAAAAGTTTCTGCCAAAGTATTCGTAATATCTTTGACAGAAGTAATATCCTCATTATCATTTTTAAGATGATGTACACAACTAGAACTACCTTTACCGTTTATTTTCCGGACCATGTCCCACGTCTTCTTAAGTGATGAACGAGAGTTCAGCCTAGAGACATAAGATCTCCAGGATTTCCTCTTGCTATCATTAATAGTACGACGGGCTTTCGCACGAAAAACTCTAAAAGTATCTTAATTATTTTGAGTTGGCCGCAAGTTAAAAGCATTCAATGCAGCTTTACGATTGCTGACTGCCTTTTTGCAGTCATCATCGTACCATGGTTTATGTGGGCGTTTTTGGATTTGCCGAGGTTTTTGGAATAGTTTGATCAGCTATATCATGAAGGGTTTTGGTAAAAAGAGCAGTTGCGTCTTCGACATCCTCGAAAACGGAAGGCTTTAACTGTTCCTCACAAAGAGATTGAAACGTATCCCAATCAGCTTTGCGAAGTTTCCATCGTTGCGTTTTTTCGAGAAGTGGAGGGCCGATATTTTCAAGAAATAAGGGGAAGTGGTCACTTCCACATAGGTCGTCACCAACACTCCACGAAAAATCCATCAAGAGCGTTTGATAGCATATTTTTAAATCAATGGAAGAATGAGAGCCTGTAGCTGGATGTAAATAAGTATGTGTTTTGTTATCATTAAAAAGACACAAACAAATGTAGTTGTGTGCATTAAAATCACGCAAGAGTATAAAAGGTGATGGTAATTGTGCAACTAGGTGATTTAGATCGTTGAGGTCTAGTGAAGAACTGGGCGGTAAATATAAGGAGCATATTGTTATAACTCTGTGCATCGTAACACTGACCGCAACAGCTTGCAAACCAGTTTTCAACGCAACAGTTCTGTGAGGAATGTTTTGATTCACAAGAATCGACACTCCTCCAGAAGCTTTATCACCTGTATCACAAATATAGTTGTACAATGAATAGTTTTTAAAATATATTTTATCACTAGTCTTCAAGAAAGTTTCTTGAAGACAAAATGCAACAGGGTTGTGTTTATTCAAAAGTAAGCTGATTTCATCTTAATTAGGTTTTAAACCTCGGCAGTTCCATTGAATAATGTTATTTGATTTTGTCGTTACTAAGGCGGAAGTACGGGCTTACGGCCTTTGGGTTTGGCAGACCTTGGATACTTTGGGGAATTTGGGAGTTCCAGACGTGCTGGATTATCAACCTCCCGTTGATGGAGAAAATATATGTACACTTACTTGGAGAAAATCATGGTCATACAGCCAGCCTTTACTACGTGCATGTTTGCATGTTTGTCAAAGTCAGTTGCGATCAAGATCACAATGTGCCACATTTTAATAGGTAAATGCTTTAATTTACCTTATCACAGGCAATGATTATCTTCTTTATAGACATAATGCCGTGGTATATTTGGGGTGTTCGGAAGATAATGTCTTTATCACACGAATTCCTTTATTCCACGGATTTCATTCATAAAACCAGTTTGATTCATCGATAAACTGACCACTAATTGATAGAAACATGTTAGACTTGTCGTTCAAAACAGAATCATTGCAAAAACGGTTGCAGTTTATATAAATTATATTCATATACACCGTATAGCAAATGGCAGGAAAAAAACCTGACAATATTTGTTGAAATTAGTGCCTATATCATTTATATAAAAGGAACGTTTATGCTGGGTATGAAAGCAAAATCAATCCACCAAGAGATTTGCGAGATATTTGGAAATTATCAAATGTATTATCGTATCGTTTCTAGGTGGGTGAAAGCATTTATCTCAGGACACGATCTCCTGAAAGATGGAGATCTTTCGGAACGTCCACCGAAATCAACTTCTATTTCTAACTTCGACAGAATTACGAATCGCATTCCAAAGGATGAAAGATACACGGGTCAGGCAATTAGCTGACATGAACACAGTTGTCATGTGTTCATAGGACTTTGAGAAAAATAATTATACGAAACTAGTTTAACTAAGTCAAGCCTTTAAAAACAACCGATCAACCTTCAAAAATTGAAAATAATTATATTTAATGAAAAGATGCAAATACTAACTATGGAGCAGCAGCAAAAACGAGAGTTAAAATGGCCCAACAGCTCTGAAAATGAACCCCAAATATGATAAAATATTTTGCAAACGTGGTAACGGTGAATGAGACCTGGGTTCACTTTTGTGTGAACCCAAACGAAAGGTTGATGACATGATATGGGATAATAAACATGCCAAAAGGCCAAATATTGCGAAAATAACCATATTTGCAATTCAATTAAGGTTCCTTCACGCTATAGTTTTCTCCAGTAGCGTCATGCAGTACAAGTTGCTGTTTCGAAGGGACAGGTTGTGTCAGGGAACTTGTATAAAATGGGTGTATTAAAAACACTGAAGAATTACTACATCAAATGACGTTTTGCAATGGGTCTGAGGCATGTCCATTTACTGTTCGATAACGCCCCCAGCACATAAGGCAAATGTTATGAATTTTTTAACTCGGAAAAGATCAAGATAGTTGCCACCCTCCATATTCGCCAGATCTCGCCCACTGTGATTCATGCCTAATTCCAAAACTAAAGAAACTCTTATCAGGATCAGGAAGGAGATATGCCTCGAGAACCGCTCTGGACTTTCCAGTGTACCAATGTCTCATCGTTTATCTAAAACGTCTTTATATGATTCGAATTCATCTACATTTTTTAAAAATATATTACAATATTGTAATGTTTAGTATCTCTGTAGTGTGTTATTGCTGTAGTAATATTAACTTGTACACATAGTAACAATATGGCATTTACACCGACTATTTGATAAATGTATGCATGCTCACACTCATTCTTGCTAACACCTCTTTTTATATTGCACGCCACATTAATAGGAGACCTGGAGTAAAGGGTGAAAAAGGTAAGTGCATTTGAGATGCCTATTTATTACATTTTCATGTCATAGCATGTGTATGAAGTCATTTTAATATGTATACAGTTTATATTGAGACTAAAACAGATTTAACCGAACTCATGGTGACAATTGAGTCGTAACAGGGCACTGCGTTAGGACTGTTAGTAGAACACTTGGAGGATATTGGCTGGGCAAGTTACAAGTCTACGAATGTTATTTTTAAAGCATAGTTTTACTTGACAACATAATTGATTTGTTGATTTCATCCTAGGGCATGCGGTTATATTAATGTAGGATTTAAAAAAAGATAATATGTAAATGTAAAGCAATAATCATTCTATTATATTGTTTTTGTCATTTGTGTCCATTTAAAACAAAAGCGCGAAAGTAAGGGTATAGGTAACTGTGAGTAGAAGCTTCCATTTGCTTTATAAAAAATAAGATTTTTGTTATTTAAATATTTAAATACATATATCAAAGTAAATACTGAGCTAATGAAATATTAAATAACTCAACGATCTGTGCATATTAAAAAATCTGCACTATAAAATTCATTAAAATCCTGGTGACCTACATGTATATATAGTTTTAATTGTTTCAATTGTTTCGAAAGACATGGCACCTTGTCATAAACACGTTTTGAAAGAAATAACTGGAAAATATACATTTCCAATGATTTTATTTCTTCAAAAAGAAGGTGAGGTACGGTACAAGTATGTTTGCTTTTGAATTGAAAAGAGGCAGAAAGATTACATTGTTTGTATATTTGTGTTGGCAGACATGTAGTTGAAAAGTTATTGGTGTTTTTCAATAACATTAATTCCTTTAATACAAATTGTGAGCATGGAGTCTAGAAACTGACGGCTTCTTCAAAGACGGCAAGTGCATAACTATAAGACCTATATTTGTTTAACTATTGTTGACAGAAATGATACCAAAGATGATTATAATATCAATTTAAAAAAATGGAATTACATACTTCCACAGCCGATATCCTTAAAAGTGTTTTCCCGTGCATAAATGTGACACTTTTCCAGACGCCAGTGTTCATGTTCATAAATATTCTTGCTCGGGATGAGATTTGTTAACAGCAGTGACAAAGTCAACAACTGCCTGATTGTGAAATGACATCACACGTACTTGAAAGGCATTTTACTGGTGTTTTATAAACATTGGCAACGCAGTAATTGCTTTTTTATTTATTTATTTATTTTTATTTATTTATTTTTTTATGGTTGATTTACAGATTTAGTTTATATTACTACCATATCATCCCTTATTTTTAGTAGTTTTAACTTTATATATTTACATTAATGTTTAACTACTACTTCATTTCTTCATCTTTCGTCGATTTTTGGGCATACATTGACCTATTTATGTGTCGACGTGCCGCAAAACACATTCAATCATTCATTTATTCATTCATTCATTCATTCATTCATTATTGTTATGGTTTAGTTGTTTTAAAAGAGTAAGAAGTTGGTTTACTCGCAATAGTTATCATAGTGAAACCGCTAATTATTGTTTCTGTTGACAGTATAATATGAAAACAGTAATCTAGTAATTATTTACTGCTAATTCAAACATTAATTTTAAATTATAATGCAGACATTTTGAAATTGAGATGTTTTTTCGTTTACTAATCTCGAAAAGGTTTCAACTGCACAGCTGCTCACACATATGTTATGCTTAGGTTCGAATGTTGGAAGATTTTCATTAAGGATCCATTAACTCACACATATGGTATGCTTAGGTTTGAATGTTGGAAGATTTTCATTAAGGATCCATTAACACCATACCATCCATGAATCCACTCCGCGTTATTACAGCAGTACAACGGAACACAACTTGATCTATAATGTTAACATGAAATCTCATTTTTTTCGACAAAAAAGAGGGACGTTTTTAAAGTTAGAACTACATGTAAATATATGCAACTTCCCAGAAATATACGTAAAATCTCCAGCTCTGCCGGGAATTAAAAAGGAATGCCACGTGTTTGACTTGATGCAAGATACTAATATCATGACAAAATTACCTATAGTTTTTACTAGTACATTTCGCAATTAAACTAGACATAAAGCGTCGAAAATTGCGGGAGGAGTGCAGTACTGGTTCTACCCAGGAAATGTTGGTGATCTGCCTCCACCACAAAAAATAACCTTGCATTTGTTGTAAATGACGTAAAACAACACACACATAAGCGTCTATGTTAAACTGGTGCAAACTGGGGAAAATTGCGGTATCATCCAGTGATGATAGATACACGTATTTATTCACTATTACAATTCCTCCAAAATTAACAAGAGTTATTTTATATAGAATACTGTTTTTCAGGATACGGTATTCAGGGATGGAGGGGTCAACCTGGTCTACATGGGCCCAAGGGAGGGAAAGGAGACGAAGGGTATTGTCCAGGTATATATACTAGTAAATAAATAAATAAATAAATAAATTAAATAAGTACCGATTAATGTATTATTTAATATATAAAGAAACTCATATTCATGTATTGTCGGCAATATATATTATCACTTGTTTCTCTTTAATATGTCGACTTATTAGTGGATTCTACTTATATAACACACAGCAACGAATACGTGTATTCATATATATGTCCAATTTAACATATGTATATCTTTTAGTTTTACCATGATAACTGTCTTAATTATTCTTATACAAGATATGTTACTTTGTCGTGTTTGTTATCTGCATTGCAGTCTCGAAGTGCAATGATAAATATGTGAGAGATACTGAGACGAAGACTGGATCGTTGACCGTAAAAGAATGTATACGCCTAATGTTTCTTATACAACATTTAGAATGATTAATATACGTTTAACCATTCCAGAGAACTAGTTTGACACTAGTTTAAAACATTGAATGGTTACATCAACATATATGTATACTCATTGCTAAACTTTCTAAACCATCATTTGTCATCAAACTTATTATGTATAAGAATAGGCGTTTGAACTCGACGGCGTTGGTCCTGGAGTCCTGGATTTGGAACATGCTGTGAGCCGTTCGCGCCAACAACATATAGAGACTCACTTTGGAAAATAATGTAAACGTTCAGCCAATGAGATATCCGATGATGTGGTTTGATATTTTACACCATATAAGTTCAGACTTTACCAAACAATATTTTACGTATTAGATGGATATATGTCTCACGTCGTATCATTTCAAGATGTGCATTATCGAATTAATTTTGAAAAATTGTGTACTTTCCTTTATTTTGACGGAATTGTCCTTCCATAAACAACGAATCAGTGGTATCACAGAACAACTGTCTGGTTTTATCCGGGTTTGTCTGGTTTTAGAAATATTGTTATATCAGCTAAAACAACACCCTTGACAACGACAGAAGCAACAATAACAAAAACAGTATCAACAACTATTCCTACAATACCGCCAATGTTGGCACGGAGAATCAAGGACAAACAAGCCTTTGCTCATGCGCCAGTTTGCACATGCCTGAACTTTAGGCTATATATTAAAATTTATTAACACATTAGACGGAATGTTTCATTAGAAACATAGCATGTTGTCACATTCGTTCACATTCCTTCAACATAAATACCAATACGTTAACACTTATATAGTATTCCATTTGTTTTGTAATGGTAAATGGCATTTTCCAATAAAGATTTTGTGGATGGACATTTGTATATAACAATTAATATTCTATCTACTACAAGTTGTTTTATTATTTATCATAATCTTATAACTAAAAAGAGGATCGGAAGTTTGCATACGAGTGTATGTTGCATTAAACGCATGGTACATACATGGTTAGACAATTTTATACACATGAAGTCCCTGGAAGTAGAAACTACTCTGCCTGAATATAATTTCTATAACATATTTCTATAACAAAAATCACTCTCTTCCAGGTGCCTTTGTTAAATATACCAATGCGACTGGTGTTCTACAAGTGTCTCGCTCGCTATTGGTTTCAACAATATTAGTTCTATTAACAACGACTTAAGTAATTACTCTGCGTTCGTACGTATGTTTCTATGCTTGTAGTATATATACATGTATTCTTACATCCCAACGTTACAGTCGACAGTCTTTCTTCGGATTTACTCATATGATACATTGGTGATTGTTTTTATGAATAAGGTTTGACAGCCGTTGTCAAAACTTTGTTTTTTAAACTGAATATTTTAAAACAATTATTGAACATGATAATACATTTCTATGAATCATCCACAAGAAATTGGCCTATTAAGACTTCCAAATATACCGAACCAAGTGCGTCCTTAGGCTTAAACCGCAAATGGATTCTTTTGAGCGATCAAATTTACGTCTGTCTTGTTTCCAGAAAGGCGCTAGATTTTATCGTGGTATCGTTGTAATATTGATGGTAAAAAAACATCTAAACCCTTGTAGTATACATATTTGACTGTTGTCTGCCTTATTTGTTACTGTGCATGTATTCCACTTTCTCTGTATTTAAAATGTCTATGTTGTGTACATACACATATGTTAACACATGTTTTAACATATACTACTCAAATAAAAACCAGACTACGTACTAACTGTGTCTATATTGTTGTATGTTGAATTCAAGGTAGATGTAATTTATTGTAAATCACGATGATTCACGTTGAATTGTATAGGACATTTGCAAAGTAATAGAAATAAAACGTGACTAAGTATTTTTATACAAGTTTCTCAATTTAAAATCTGTATACACCAATCAAGGTAGTAGAGACAACAATAGTGGAATATATCTTCAGGATAACATGTTTAAATAAGCTTTGCTTCATTCACTTTTCCATTACACAACACCAAATATGAACAGTCCATTCATCCTTTGTTGTCAACAACCCAAATTTGTTCAAAATGTTAACTGATCATTCACTGAACAATGGTCAATGTGTACCTTCTATTGGAATAAATTCGTGTTCGTAACAAAGGAATACTGAGAAAGATGTACTGTGATTTGATAAACTGTATATGGATTTACTTGTACAAAAGGAATTTCGGTGACAAACTGTATTTATTGTACTGGTTAAGGATTTAGCCGAAAGCTCATATTACTTATTTCATGTTATGACGAATTCCCTGATTTATTTTGTAAAGTGGTCAATAAACACGTCAGATCCCGTTAACTTCCAAAGTGAATAGACCTCATTTCTATAAAATAAAGGATGTGATATTCCTAGTCGCAGAAATATGTTAAGGTTGGTGTTGTACTTCTGTAGGTTTTCGTTGCGGCAATAGCATTTGGAGAAAAATCTACGTAGTTTGTGATAACGAAGACCTTGCCGAAGATGTTTACTTGTGGATAATTTACGATGTCCTAGAACAAATTGATTTCGATCATTAAAATCCTTAACATTACAAACTCTGGCAAAGCGAATGGTCTGGCAAATGTACACCCCGTATGATGTAGAACGAGGTACATCCAGATACAAGTGTGGATAATTTACGATGTCAATAAAACAATCACCTCTCTCATAATATATGCATTATGTATGAAATCATTCTATACCGAGATGTATTATTAAACGCATTAATATTGCCACTCTGGCTACCAGGTGACAAACACAACGTACAATCTCTTTCATAACATACATGTATTTACAATTTAATTCAATATACTCAAATGGCTACGGAAATATGTTCAAATTGATGAAATAATATTGTCTGGTACTATTATATTCACATCGGTCTCTTTTACCTAAGAGGATCGTGTTTTGTTTTTCTGTTTCTTGTGTCTTAATGAACACCATACCATGTTTGTTCATATGATGTGGCATAACGTATTAGTTCTCCAGCACAACCGAGCCAAATTGACATTAATTTATCGTTGTTATCATCTCCTGCCATCTTTTGATAAAACAAGGTGCTTGTTATATTGCTATATTTCAACGAAGTCGGTATATTAGAGTCGGTGTCTAGTTACTGCCTATCAGAGTCATTTCACGGCGACTGTGGAATAAAGCGTTAGTCTCAAGCACGACCAAAACAAACTGGCTTTAATTTGGCTTTGTTGTCGTTTCTTGTCACATCTTTTGGGAAAACATTTATCTGTTATGCTACTTTACAACAAAGGGAGATGTCTGCATATTACTCAGTGTCTAGTTATAACCTATCATAGAACTTTCACCGTAGAATTGGGAAATGAATCGGAGACAATTACATTTCAATTTCACGGTGAGTCGACTCTATAGCGTCGTATGTAGTGATTCTTAGAAAGTCAGGGAAGCTCCCACCGTCGGATTATTAACTGATATGGGATTAGCAAGTCAACAAATCTCAATAACAATAGAGAGAGGCTAAAACTGCATTTATTTAGCCGTAACTGATTACGGTGACAAACATTACACAACTATCATTATTGGATATTACTAACTAGAAACAGGATGTTTTGACGGAACTCAATATTGGTACAAAGCAGAGTTCCACTTCGTAGATTAAACTCCATGCCCAAACTAAAATTACGCTTACATGTTATACGCTTACCTGTTAGACGAACACGCTCCTGATTAAGCTACACGGGACAGATATGTGATCATGGTGATGCAAAAGCATATGTAAGCAAACCCAATGCGCTAATGGATATCACGTTAGCAACAGAAATGTAAATATCGTGGTCATAACGATATTTAAAGAATTACATAAACAAAAAATCAAATCTAACGCATTTATTAATACACACTTTTTTGAGTGTAAGCTTATTGTTTCAAAATATACATTCCATTGACAGTTTCTTGCTTTTTCCTAATATATGATTTACTACTTAGTATCCCTTGAATCTTAAAACAAAGGTGGGATTAATAATGAATTTGACCATCCAATAAACTTCTTTCATGGCAGAGGATTGATCGAACAATAATGTTTTTATATTAGAGCTATGGTTCATTACTTGTTTGTGTACAATACACATCTGTTTACGTTTCATAAACAATACGATGCACAGGCTCGAAAACTTGAACTTGAAAATTCAGCTACTGAACAGAAAGTTATATTATTTCGCTTTACGAGGTATATATCAAGTGAAGTTATATCAATTTGTTCCCGACATTTTATCTTATGAATCTCAGTTGATTGAATATGATTTAGTATGAACAGAAATTATGAGGTTGAAAAATTAAGGTAAACGCATACATACGAATGCATTTCAAATGTATTTGACATTTTTAATACCAAATGCGCCATTACGTTAAGACTTCTCCGTCATGAATCGATGTTTTCTCTTGTCGAGGTCAATGTGATACCTGGAATAAATATTGAGATTCAATTAAAAATTAAATGCTTATTTTCAAAGAAACTCCATCGAAACCATATGAAAATATTTAATAATCCATTTCGATGTACCGTGACATAAAGTAATGGCTTTCAAAAACAGTAAACAACAGAACATTCTCTTTACCACAGTATAATAAATATATGTCTGAGAGTGGTACACATTGACTATAACTTAAGTTATTGGTCTGTAGTATAGAGCCGTTGCCTTTGTCCTTTTAATGTTTAAGTCCCGGTGTTAATTAATATTGGAGAAATTACCTACATATTAAGTTATATAAAATTCGACAGTTCAACTACTGCGCGCATGAGTAACACGTAGACTCATTTTTCTTTTTCTGCGAGTGTTTGCAAACCATGTTATTGTCTTTAATCCATTTTCAGTTCTGTACTTTTGCTCCAAAACCTGAATCAATTAAGAGTCTTAACGGAGGAAAGCATGTTTTCCACTATGCGCTCACGCAGTAAACATAAGCCCTTTTCGTTTAATCCAAGACTGATTTCATCTTCAGAATCATCATTGCACATTATGTTTATAGGTTTAGGTACCTTTGAAGTTTAACTTTTTATTCTTCTTCCTTTTTGTAACAATTGAAGCATTCCTTCGAATACTTAAGCGATCAACTGTCTTACTGCAAATTCCGCAATGCATGTTTTGTGGGAATGAATGAGTATAAAACGAAACAGAAAATGAGAAACTTATATAGGTCCATGGCTTTTATTGCATGAGTGAATTTCTTAGACAAAGGTCAAAGCAATAGCATGTTGTTCCTTGCCAATTAAAAGAAGAATCCATTAAATTCTACACAAAATATATCTGATAAACATGTTATTTTAAAATAAATATAATGTAATATGGGGGATATTTTTCTCTTAAACCAAACCGACGTTAAACATCATTATTTAAATAGGTTCTAAAACTCATGTGCCATTATATGTTATACAATTCCCTTCAGTTTAATTTCACAATACAAAGACACGACCTCGAACGTCGAGCGTTTGCACCGACAGGGCGTTGCTAACAGTTTGTTAACAGTTTGTTAACATTTAAAAACATATCTGTAATAGTAAATAATAAGGCATACCAGCTATATTTCGGCTGTATTGAAACGATATTGCAGAATTGTTGCAGAATTAGTTTAGCAGCAATGATGGAGTATAACCACCGTCTTCGTCACGGGGTGTGAATAATGCTGCATGAGTAATTACTTTTATGAACCAATTAACTCGCTTCGAGCATTATTATTTAGAAAATAATCGTTGTGTTAAATATATTGATGTGCGCTGGATGATAATTTGAAGAAGACTAACAAACATCACTGGACATATATTTTATTATAGCAAACAAAAAGTGTATTTCGAATTCAACGTCATGTAATTGTAGTGGAATCTGAATTTAACGTAAAACATTCCGATTTCTTATATATGCAGAAACAACGCGCTCTCTATTCTAAATGAAACGACAGCAAATATTTGTATTTTTATTTTATTTTTTAAATAGAAACATACAAATGATGATCATGAAGAACTTTGCAACGGTACCGTTGGCAACTTAACCCTGTAAATTTGGTACAGTACAAACTCTTATTTTGATGGATTTTGAGAGAAATGACGTAAGAAACATGCTCCCATTGCAATCCTACTCATCATTAATATAGGGTAGAGGTGTATACAGAAAGAAAAAAATATAGACCAATATATTTCATGCCATGTCAAGTTTGTCAGAGAGGTTTCATAAACACAATTATAACTATCGTTAATTTTGTCCATACTGTATATAATTTACGACTGATTGACATTGCTTCATTTATAATAACCAGTGCTGTTATTTTATACCTAGAAATCTATATTTGCCTTAGAGACCTAATTATAAGTATTGCATGAAAGTGTTGTTCGGCCGAATTCATATTTTAGCTTTTGAATTGCTTATTAGCATGCTAAGAGACAATAATTAATAACTGTTTCGTGGTAGTGCCATCATTATTTGATGTAAATATTGATTGCTTTATATATTTCGTAAACGAATTTCAAGACAAATCAATTATACTTTAGATCTATAAAGATGCTTAGTTAAAATAAAGCTAATATGTTTAGGTACATCGAGAAAGACGACCGTAGAGCAGTGGAATGTAACACTAGCTAAACATACAAGAACAAGAGGCGCATGATAACCTGTATCGCTCTACTTACTGAAGAGGCCATAACAGTTTGAGCAATTTAATATTAAATTAAATTCTGTCAAAAAGTCGCAGGTTCCAAATTGAACTCAATACATAAATAAACATGTTTTTTAGAACAATACTGACATCCTGACGTTCTCTTCCGTTCCTTCTCGATAAAATGATATTTCACTGCCGTTCATAAACAATCTCAGTCAAACAGAGACTGCCATATTTCGTATTTATCGTGTTCGGGCTTTTCCAAATGTCCATTTTAATTGTCTTTTATACTATACAGTGCTAATGTCGAAGCATTTGTTTAGCAGAAAACAGGTTTATTAGGCCCGATGTTTTTGTTGAAAATGACTGTTGTAGAAACAATACTGACAGCGTTAATAGCGTTAAAAGTAGATGATTGCCGTGCGGATTGCCTCGACGAATAAAACAATATAGTGTACGATTAGTTAAAGTGTTGTTCACACGCTGTAGTAAAATAGTCAAGCGCTATTGTACAGCGTTCGATCACTGAAGTAAAAACATTCCAAAGAGTATTTAATAGTTCCTACGATTTAGTTATAAACAATTATGCCATATCAGTGTAAAGTGTTTCGGTTATGTGATGTTGTTTATACGCACATGCTATTTAGCCGCCATGCAAGTTAAACCACAACAACCAAACTTTGACACACATAAATTCCTATGAAACTTCAACAAAGACACACCACAACTGAATAAGTTTAGAGCATGAACTTATTATCAATTATTATTAAGAAGGATACAAATATCGGACATAAAACCCTTATTATATATTCCACTTGGTGTCAATTCCAGATAATTCACTTTTCATCAATGTTTGGGTTATGTAATGCAAATACGTTTGACAGTCATTCGTAATTTAGTAGTAGTACTTCATTCAAACTCGAAATATACAGTTGACGTTGAGTTAAATATGTGTTTCCGTGCTTACCGTGCACATATATTTGGCAGTTGCTAACCTTATAGTAAGTTTAGATACTAAAGGAAACAAACGAGACGGAACTATAAAACTTAAATACTAAGGGATTAAAGTCAAAGGAGATGAATTTACATAAGTTTTCATCGAAAGCTTGTTTTCAAATCCTGTACATGTACTATTGAAACATTGTTCATCACATTTCTTGAATAAATACTGTTTAAACCAACTTAAATACTACCCACCTATTTCCACGTAATATTCCAAAGAAATCCCAAGGTGCAGCGAGGTCGAGAAATGATAAAACTGCGCTATTGCAGATTAGTTAATATTACTACACTTTGTAACAATGAATTCATAAATGTTGAAGATCTACTTAGACAATTTAGGCCATTTCAGTATTGTATTTAATGTAAAGAAATTACAACATTTTACATCCTAAGTTTTCTCACCTGCTTGAGACAAGCACGTATTCTGTCAATATTGAAAGTTTGAAGGGATAATATGTGATGTGTTATGTGTTGTTTAAGTATAGTCCGTAAGTAACACTTTACTATAGCCATGTACCATTCATTTAACAGTAGCACATTATACATACACAATATAGTGGAAATCCCCGTGGTGCGTTTCTTTTTTTCTTTGATATATAACAAATACGGACAAGAGATCCTTTAGAATCGACAAACGTAACCAATAGAATCATGTAGCAGACTCGGTTTGATTGAGTATGATTAGAAAAAACAACACCTATCACGCCCAGGCACCTGTTTAATCGGTATTCTACCTCACAGCCGCTATTATAATGGGCTCGTTGATCCCAAAGGATAACAAATAACAATACTCAACACTTTGAAGCACGGGGATACTTCTTTAGGGACGTCGCACTGCACTAAACGAACGTTAGTGTGAACGTTAATATATACTGACAAGGGAGGGCCCAAAGAAGCAACAAACACAAACAAGAGAACAACGTAGCAGAATCGTTTTTATCGAGTCTTCTCATGAGAGGTAATATAAAAAACAACATCTCCCACGCCCACTTGCATCAGCTTAAGCCGTATTCCACGTCAAAGTCATGTATACTGTTTATCCTAAAGGACCAGAACAAATAATACTATTAATTCCTATCACAGGAATACTTTTTACAGCCGCCTCATTGCACCAAATGCAAGCTAGACTTTACAAACAGTGCGTCATTCGTCAACATTAAGTACACGTGTAATTGAGTGTAGACAATAATTCACAGCCAACTCCTAGAGATGTATGTACCATGCGTTAAGAGTATGACATATTAAGCCAGAATAAGGCATAGGTAGTTTTGAAGTAGATTACCGCCTAAGCCAGTGCTATGGGCGTGAGAGGTGTTACGTATTACATTGTATGCCACGAACAGCCTCAATAAATAAATATGCTACTTTATTTTCATGATTGTGTTTGTTGCTTCCAAAAGATCTCCCTTATCAATTGTTATTAGTAAGGAAAGAAATGCTAGTTGAGACATTGAAAATAAGTCACCATTTTGTACTCTCAAACATTGATATGCTTTGTTTTGGAAATATACCAAGTCTGGTTAAAATACAGGCAGTACAGATAAGATTTTAACAAATTTGGAACCAGTAAAGCACTAACAAAATGATTTTGTAATGTTCATCTGTTTATAAATAAAGAATAAAACAAAATACGTATTTTGCTGATTAGTATTAACTTTGTAAATAAATCACTATTGCTTCATACTTTGTACACTTCGGTGTAGCTATTATTAGGCCATATAGTCCCGGGCCTATACATCAATTTGAAAATGAATAAATGAAAATTCCAAAGATGCAATAAAAGCTGAATTCGGATGGGATTATGGGTCAATAACGGGGTTTGAAACCGAGCGCCAATCATTAACATTTGTTTCTGTTTCTATTGGGCAATTCAACTTTGTCAAATGTTAATTCCCAAATTTGATAAATATTATTTAAAATACCACAAAGTTTTCTGTCAGACATACGTCAAAACGCATAGCCAAGTTAAAAACAAATCGGACATAAGAACATACCCCGCATCCCACTAGTTTGTCGGGGCTGTATATGCATTGCAGGTCAGCTACGCCCCTGTGTACATGTATATGTACGAGGAGCGTTCAAATATGAATGCAACTGGTTATAAAGATCGGTCGCAAAGCATGAGTTTCAGTTGCAATTTCACGCAATGGTAGTCTCAATTATAACCTTTCTATCGATACCAAAGTGTGTATATGTGTTCAGTATAACCTGTTTTATAGCTGATTATATATTACGCACTCAAATACACTAATGTAAATTGGTTGGGAAAAGAGCGGAAAATTGTGTTGAAATACGTTCCTATATAAGTGCTCGTTGTAAACTGAACATCATTGCAAAATGCATTTTCAATGAAATATGTGATATCTATGGACATAATTAACTGTCAGTTCTTCAGTTACACGATAGATTAATAAGTTCAAAAGTGGGTTAAATTCCATTAAAGATGCTCCGCATTCTCGAAGACCTCAAACTGTTACCAATGGTAAAAGTATGGCTAAAATCAAGGAAATTCTAAAAGGAGACGCCAAATACACTACTGAAGATATAGCTAGACTTGCAGACATATCAGCGGCGGTTCATAACATTCTGAAGAATAATTTGAAAATGCGAAAAAAGTGTGAAAGGTTGATCCCCCATTTGCTCACGGAGGACCCGTGTAGAAATGGCTAAAGCATTGTTCAAAAAGTTCCCAAAATATGACAAACACAGATTTGCGAATCTTTTAACAGGCGATGAAACCTGGGTACATTTGTTCAGCCCCAACGCAGAGTTAACAACACAGATTGTGTCGAACAGGGTTCATATTAAACAAACCATAGCGTTCTTTTTTATTTATTTCCGAGTTCCCTAGATACATACAAGAGAGCCTGTAACATAAGAAATATACAATCAGTACAAGAATATATAAAACTACTTAAATCGACATTTCGACAGTCCAGCAATAGACTTAATACACGCGAGAAATACATTAAAATAATTACAATATCACAGATCACTTACCAGAGGATTCACAATAATTGTCTTAATAGCAATAGTATGATGGAAGTGACAGAATAGTTATGTTACCAAAGGTTGACTTTACAGTCACCTAGTACTTCTATACTATAAGTATATCTATCCACACCACAACACTGGCCCCAGTTAGTTGCGCAGGAATGGTATTCTGTAAACAAAATATTACAGATGCAACACCGGGCGACATAATCCTCCGCTTTGGCAAACTGTTCTCCGGACATGTACTAATTTCTTTTCCATCTGGAGTGAATAAAATGTAAAAACAAAGTCAAGAAAGAAAAAAAAATTAGAAAAGAATTTCATCTCCAACAAAACAGTTTGCATTAATTTCCCTGCAAACCTATACCATTTAATAGCGTCTTTACAAACTATATCTTCAGCAATTAATTTAAGCTAATTATCATGAATATGTCAGATTCAAGCACTTGATATACATGTATGTCCGGAAACTGGATATATAATCTGAAATTCAATATTTCACAATATGATGATTAACCTCTGAAATAAATGCACTACAACTATACATATACTTTTCTCCACTGTCTGCCTACACTAATACTGAAAAAAAATTCAATAGTTATACATAGTCAACATTATTTGACTTGACAATCTGTGGACACATCCACTGGCCAAAACGATCTGGTGGTTTTCGAAACCGAACTGAACATCTCGCAATTGGAGTTCCAACTCCGGTGGATTCTCGGGATATGTCCGTAACACCTGTTGGTTCTGATTGGCTAGCGTTGGGTTGACTAACGTCTACTTGTTGGCTAACGTCAAAAATGCCTGAACGGTGTGTCGGACTTGCACTGTCGTGACCATCGACATCAGCAGACGATCCAACACTGATATGGTGGAGGTTTGCACCATCACCTGGTTGACTCCCATCTGTTATGTCTAAGTTGGTCCCATAAAAAATCTGGTGCGATACATCAGGGTTTCGCCTTCTGGTCGGAACGACATATCTCTCGGTGGCGGATTAAGAACTGCCTGTGTCTGAGTCTGATTCTGTCCGAGGCACTGCGGATCTTGTAGTCTGTGTCGAAAGCGTGCGGTTTGGCATCTTGAGAGGGCTGTGGTCACATGGGATAGACGTGAAAAGCAACAACATGTTACGATGCAATGTCTGCATCGGTCCTTTCCAATTTTCTCGCATGACTCTATATACAGGAATGTCTATATTTGGTATCGACATCACCAAATAAGGATCCTGTTCCCATTTGTCCGCCAGTTTCTGCTTCCCTCTCAGTCCTACATTTCGCATAATGATCCGGTCTCCAACTTCCAGTTTGGACTCGCCTTTCTATCGTAGCGCTCCTTGTCCTGGGCTGCAATTTTATTTGCTTCGGTAGCTGCAACACCATATGCATACTGCAACCTGTCTTTCAGTTTCTTGGCATATGTCTTGGGCTCTGATGCAGCTCCATGGCACTCTGGTGTATTACCCAAGTACGAATCCACTGAAAGGCGCGGGTGTCACCCAAACTTGAGGAAATGCGGTGAGAATCCCATGAAGTCACTGTTTGTGGCATTGTAGTTTTGTACCAGTGGAGCTATGTAAAGAAATAAAGTAGCATTCAAGGAGGACCTTCAACCACAAAACACAGAAACAAACACGCAAACAGACAAACAGAAGGCAAAAGTAATAATAAATGCAAACGACATCACAAACACAAAAGGGTTGACAATAGGGCTACGGCCTAGGAACGGTCATTGGCAAAGTAGGCCACTGGGGGTTTAAACCGGTTCTAGGGTGCACAAAACCTCACACTTACCCTACTATTATCCCATTAAAATAGGACAGTGTAAATAAAGAAATCCTCGCATGATCTAATCTCTAACCAACAAGGCAGCATCAATAGGCAATTTAAGTAACACACAAATATGCTCGTGTAAATTTAACACAAAAAAACAATAGCAGCCTAGAAAGTCACAATGAAGGTTCTCAATGACTTGGCAGAAGCCACAGCAACAAGAGAAAAAACCATTAAGGGCACGACAAGAAAGATCATAGACAAACATCAAACGCCACCAGTATTATATCTGGTGCTCTTCTAAGGTACCAAGCATCTTCAACAATGTTTGATTGAAGCGCTCCACTGACCAATTTCCCATCGGGTGGTAAGGCATTGTACGGGTCTTTCTTTTTTGCGCTATCTTGCAAAGCTCTCGAATCACTTTGCTGGTGGAGTCTTCCCGTGATCACTATGTAGGGTTTCCGGAAAGCTATAATACCTGAAGAAGTGATCACAAAGTGCTTTCTCGGCGGTCTGTGCTGTTTTGTTTCGGCAAGAGATGGCTTCGGCATACCGCGTGAAGTGGTCTGTTATGACAAGAATGTCCTCAAAGCCTTCCTTAGATCTTTCTAATGACAGGGGAAGTCGATGCATACCAACTCTATCGGATGTGATGTTTTAATTGGTATTAGCTCTGCCATCGGCTTCACAGGTGTTTTCCGTCGTATGCATCGTCCAAACGTTTCAACTTTATTTTTGGTTGACCTCATTTTCTAGTCATGGCCTGTAGAACCGTTGTTTGGCTAGCCACAGGGTATTTTCCTTACCTTGATGCCCTACATCATCATGGACACCCTTGACTGCGGCACAACAAGCTGTTCTGTCTTCTGGATGGTACGTTGTCCTGTTGTTGTTGAATGTTGTCGACTAAATGCAAACGTTTCCACTCCATCAGGAGTTTCTGTACCTCCGAGGTCTTCCTCCTCAACTTCTCATCCCTGGGGTGGGTACCACTACTTATATGGTCTATCACTCGCGAAACTGTTGGGTCCGCTCTTTATTCTTTCTCCCAGTCCACTTTGTTAAAGCTTTCAAAAGAAACCACTCCCGCATTTACCAGGTGTGGAGTGCTATCCTCTGACAGACTATCCACTAGTAGAATAAACGCAGTTGCAGAGTGACAGATGACTTTTACAACGTCTGGGAAGATTTGTGGAATGCGGGACAATCCATCGGCATCAGAATTCAACTTTCTTGATCGGTAAGTGATAGTAAAGTTGTAATATGCCAATGCTGCTACCCATCTGTGCCCGGTGGCATTCATCAGCGTTGCCGATGTCAACACATAAGTGAGGGGTTGTTATCGGTGAGCACATCAAAAGTGTTTGAGTACAAGTAATCCTGAAACTTGTCGATCACTGCCCACTGAAGTGCCAAACACTCAAGATTATGTGCTGTGTATTTCTTCTGACTTGGTCGTAATCCGTGGCATGCGTATGCGATCACTCGCTATACGCCCCCTTGCTTCTAGTATAGCACTACGCCAAGTCCTTGTACACTGGCATCTGTGTGCAATATGAATGGCTGGGTGTAGTCAGGATATGCTAGGATTGGTGGTGATGTCAATGTATCTTTCTGCGTATCAAATGCCTGCTGCTGAGCATCTCCCCATATCCATGGCGTTGCCTCCTTCTTTGCCTTCTTTTTGGTCTTCTTGACTGCTTTGGTTGTGCCATGTCCCTCTAGCAAGGCTTTCATGGGTTGTGCCAACTGTGAAAAGTTCTTCACAAACCGCTTGTAATGACCAGCAAATCCAGGCCACTGTCTTAACTCCTTTAGGTTTTTTGGAGGTTTCCAGTCTATAATGACTGATGTCTTCTCCGGATCGGTGGCTACACCCTTGACAGAAACAACATGGCCCAAGTAAGTAACTGAGGTCTTAAAACCCTCACACTTTTAGGCTTCAATTTGAGACCATGCTGCACTAGGCGTGAAAACACTCCCTCCAGACGCGTTAGATGCTCTTCAAAAGTTCTTGAAAAGATTAAAATGTCATCGAGAAAGATTAAACAGAGTCGCAAATGCATCTCGCATATGCATTTCTCCATAAGGCGCTGAAATGTGGCTGGGCGTTTATGAGTCCGAAAGTAAGTCGGTTACACAGAAAATGCTGTACAGGGTTTCGAGGATTCCTCCATCTCAACCTGCCAGTATCCACTGCGGAGATCGAGTTTCGAAAAAAACTTTGCGCCATTTAAAGTATCTATCGTATCATCGAAACGCGGCAGCATGTATGCATCTTTCCTGTTGTGAGCATTCAGGGTTCTGTAATCCAAGCAGAATCTTAGTGATCCATCTTTCTTCTCCGGACTAACACCACATTTGAAGAAAATGTGCTATCAGTCTCCCTAATGGCACTTGCCTGCAGCATCTTTTTGATGTGCTGTCTAACCTCCTCGTAAATGCCAGGTGGGATCCTCCTGTATGGTGTACTTTGAATGGTTGGTCATTCTCTAACACAATCTTGTGTTTGACTAGATCGGTCTTTCCAAGATCTGTGATTCCCTTCGAAAGGATTCTGTCCCAGCTGCCTAACACTGGGCGGGCACGTAAAAGCTGTTCCTGCGTAAGGTTGTCTGTCTCTATCTTGGCATCTAGGTTTTCCAGTGGTGAATTCTGAACCCACTTGGTAAACGGAAGGATACCAAGGTCAGATGCTAGGTTATCTATAACCTTGACCTCTTTGACCTGGCATATGTCAGATTTGTGTCGGATGGTAATCGTCTTGGCGGACATGTTGCAGATCTTGACTGGGATCTTGGCACTATTTCCTTGTTGTTGAAGCTTGACAACTCGAGAACAAACTGTATAACTGGACCCTCTATCAAAATTCTCAGTGACAACTTCACTAATGTTGTGGTTAACATGCATGACAATTCCATTTACTGAAACCGTCTCATAAGGTGCAACCTTGATCACGTTCGTGTTGCTGGACCGAACTGTAAACGATTTACAAGTGATGCAGTCCATCGCAACTTTCCATTCTGATGGTACCTGTACACCAGATAATTCCTCTGTAACATTTTTACATAAACGAATCACATTTGTACCTATGACCACATGACAAGATGAATTCACATGATTATTGGGAACCACTAATATAGGTACATCAAAACAAATATCTGATAAAAACGGGATTAAAATATTGCATTCATAAAAACACTATAAGTCAATAAAATCCCGTCAGCAATCGAAACATTCAAGCCCAAAGCATCTAGACTGTTGAGTTCTAGCTTATCTGCTAATGAATCATAAAAAGACTGTGACACTGTGGTATCCATCGAACCTGTATCCAGGAGTGCCTTCGCAGACGATATCTCCTTCATTAGAAGAACCAATTGATAAGTTTAAAAACAGCTGACCTACATATTCACCCGATTCTGGTTTGCCATCAAAATAAAAAACCTCGACCCTACCGTCGGCTTCCACCTGGATGGCTCGATTGATGCTGATCTGAGCCACAGGCGCCTGGTCTTTCATCTAGTTTCTGGAGAATGCGGTTGAACTTTTCGTAAATCTTGGTGTCCAGCTTCTTCTCGAGGGCACCCATCCGAGATTGCATCCTCTTCTCCAAAGCATCTGCCTGACTATCGGCCATCACCGGCTGGTGAGTGACCTTGCTAGTCAGCTGCTTTGTACTGGTAGCCGTGATGTTGATCTCCTTGTCCACCATCCTAATCTCCCTCCCCAACTCATCATAGCTAAACAGGGTCGCGTCTTAAGTTTCTCAGACATTAGTGAAGTCTAGAACTTGTTACGCATCAAGTCATTTTTCTCCTCTTTGGCCAGACGTCCATTCTGAATCGCAGTCTGGAGAAGTGTCTCCAACCTGCAATCCAAGGCTGTAACTGATTCATCTGGTTTCTGTAAGCTGTTAAAATAACTCCTGTATTATCATGTCATTCGTGGACAGATTAAGAAAAGGAGTATCTAGTTTGGTTAAAACTTTCTGGATCGTGTCATGCTCTCCTAGTGGTATTAGCATCCTTCTGACATTACCCTGCACTGATCTCCTGATCGCCTGTGTCACATTGCATACTGTCATATCGGGAACTTCTTTCAAACACTCTATCTCGAACCGCAATTCTGTATAAGAGACATCTCCCTTCTGATCATCCCCTGAAAAGAATGGTATCTTCGGGATGCTCTGTGATGCATTAAAAAATGTGAGATCTCATGTGGATCCCACTTTGAGGCTGCCCCCTTGCTCGCCTTCTCCATAACATTAAACAACCTAAACTTAGGTGTACTCGTATTAAGTGCGAAGTCGTACTTCCTACCTAGAAGCTGCAACATCTCTTCTTCAGACATCGTAGTATACGTAGTAGTCGACATCACTAATTAATAACTAACTAGAATATCACAATCTGGACACAATTAAATCATTGTCCCTACTGTAAACAAACACACAGCCAAAACAATATATCTGCACTGAAAACATAATTTATTAATAACAACTTCCTGAAACCAAAACATCAAGAAACACTTCATTCCATAAAATTCCGAAAGTAATAAAGTAATAAATTCAATCATAAGAATTCCTGAAATTATCAATATTTGAAATTGTTATGTGCAATTCCCTGACAAAATATTTAAGCATAACCTGAGTATATCTATCTCAGTGTTAGATTGGTTAAGGAGAACGAATAATATGTTTGTCTGGAAATATATTTTCAATTGTAGTGTGTTTTACGGTGCGAGTCGATTTTGTTTAGCCTCTGGATTGTTTCGCAGCATGCTAAGCGACAATTAAAATCCATGTTGAGCTTCCTTGTTCACGTTAACGCCTACCTCAATTGCTCCTTAGTTAGGTTAGTAGTTTAGAGACAATACAATTACGAGGATTATAAATGTATAGGTCTTGCATTTAATGGTTGTTTAAGAATCGCGAGAGATGTTCTGCACTGGAATGATGAATCTAATTTAAACTAATGACTCTATCTTAAAACGTCAGCGAAATATAGCCATTTATTTATACATAAAGATTGTCCTGATCCGAAGTAATTTTACCATTGCCTCTGAATTGTTATGTTTTAATCGCGCAGCTTGATTTGTTCAGTAGATTTCCGTTTCCCATATTTAGCAATATAGACGAATTTTACAGCTGCTTTCTGATTTAAACACTCGCATCGCAAATGGTATCCTTTCCTTGTGATTTTCATCGCATTTGAAAAGGAAAATCGACACGACACTTTTCTAAACCCATGTCTTTATCTGAAGCATTTTACGTCGCTGCTTGGAAATGTTCTTCATTACTTGGTTTTGAATTAATAATTAACTAGCTTTGATCATCCTGTGTTATCTGCATTAACTTCAATAAAAAAAGCTCTATAAAATTTTGCAAAAGGTGATATAATTATCGAAACAGCCTGTAACCCCAGGCTATATGATCTATTGGAAATTTGCAAACTCTTGAAATCAAAATGATTTCATCAAGTCCTTATACCATATATGGCATACTGATACATTCGTAACTGGAAAATCGTTTACAATAAAGGGCAATTGTATAAAAATAAATACACAAAGTGTAAAATGTATACATTGTTGACTGATTTTATGACGTTACACTCATTTGAGGTAATTTTCTTTGCTTTAAATGGTATAGTCCAAAACTGCCGTCTCCATTTATGTTTAATTGCAAGGTTTCATTAGGTCATATCTCTTTTATTCGTTTTGTATTTTAATAATTCGTCCGCCACTGCATTAATTTTTTATAACTGTTTTGAATCAAACGTTAATTAGAATAGTACAACGACCTTGTTCATACTTTGTTATGAATAACCGACATACACTGGTCAAAATTGCTAACCGGTCATTTTATTATTTGGAATATTATATCAAATATTGTATATTTTGAGTTGATATTTCATACAAATAAATATGAGCAGCAAACAAAACGATCAATACATTTTGTAACTTCAAAATCCGCACTTCCGGTCTCGTGGCTTATTTTGGCGCGAAATCGCATTATTATCCCGTGCTGCACGAGGTAAGATTTGAACATGTGTTTGTGTTCTCGGAATTGTTTATCGTTTCAATCCCAAACAAAAACTTACTAAATATTAAATAAAAAATGCGTCGGATGACAACGGAAGAGCGTGGACGGGCCGTCGGTATGATTATTGCTGGTACTTCGATTCGGCAGGTAAAGGACATTGCGTAATTTGTTCATTTTATTAATTTATTTAATCGATTTTCAACGTTTTATTTGCTCTTTTTCAAGTCCAGTATTGTGTATTATAATATTCCTCATCCTTCTGGCAGGTTAGTTTGTTCATAAGTTTACTTGTCTGTCCGTCCGTCCGTCCGTCACTTCGTTTGTTCGTTCGTACATGATTCTGTCTAACCATGTTCATTATTTCTGAAAAAGTCGCAAGAATGAGTTGTTTTATATTTATAGGTAGCCAGAACAGTCAACAGACGTTTTTCAACAATTTACGACCTTTGGCTCAAGTGCAATCGCACCGGAAGTGTTGATGACCTTTACCGAAGGCCAAAAAGACGTGTGACAACGCAGCGTCAAGATCGCTACATCCTTGTAACACACCTTCGTAATAGAAGAATAACAGCTACAGATATTGCCAGACGTTTAATAGGCGTCCATAATAGAAACGTGAGTGATCAAAGAGTACGAAATCGACTACGGATCATGGGATTGAGAGCGAGAAGACATTTTGTGGGATTAGTATTGACTGGAAGACACCGGCGAATTCGGCTTCAGTGGGCCAGAAGGTATTTGAGGTTCACCAGAGCAGACTGGGCAAATGTCGCCTTTACAGATGAGTCCAGATTTAATCTTCAGAAGTCTGACGGCAGAGAGCGATATTATCGACGACATGGGGAACGATATTCGGATAATTGCGTCAACGAAAGATCTCATTTTGGAGGAGGGTCAGTGATGGTTTGGGGAGGTATTAGTTTGCACACTAAAACTGATATGGTGGTTGTTCGAGGAAACCTGAACGCAGACCAATACCAGCAACAAATACTTCGACCAACGCTTATTCCCCATATTCGCGCTAACCGTGGGATGACATTCATGCAAGACAATGCACCTTGCCATACTGCAAGAACTACCCGTCAGCTACTTCAGGGCAACAACATTCGAATAATGGAGTGGCCGCCATGTAGTCCGGATTTAAATCCAATCGAACATGTGTGGGACGAAATCGACCGTCGTGTGCGACAGTTACCAAGGCAACAAAATATTGCTGACCTCACAAGGGACATTGTCAATGTTTGGAATAACATACCTCAGCGTTTTCTACATAACTACATAAATTCCATGCGACAACGCTGTTTAGCTGTTGTACACGCAAACGGCTGTCATACGCGATATTGATTTTTGTAAATTTTGAAATTACTGGTATCTATGAATTTCGATACAATAAACTTCTTTGAAATTCATAAAATACTTTGCTTTACTGATGTGATTACTTATAGAACATTTTTCAATACATTTATTTCCAATTTCACATATATTTTATTTTTCTGAGACAAATAAATAAGAAAATAACAAGTGATCGGTTAGCAATTTTGACTAGTGTATAAAGAGCGCAATACGTTCGTACATCTTAATGTTTAAGACATTTATTTTCATTTCAGTTATTTCATTGAAAGGAACTAGATAAACCACAAAAAAACACAAAACATAAAATAAAAAATATGTATGTAAATGTATGACACTGATACAATATAATTGGAACGACTCGACAACTAAGACTTCATAATTTGCCCAAATTACTTAATATTAATTAATACCTTAATCCTACACAATCCCGATAAAACGTACACTGGTACTGACAAAAACGAACGGTTATTACGAATGTTGTACCAAGTGATTACTGTGTACGTGTGGGTTCATATATACAACATGCGCGCTACCTAAATTCATCGAATATTAATGAGATAAGGCGGTGCTGAATGGGACGCTTCAGATACTTGGTGAATCGACCACTGGTCTTATATCGTGTATAAAAGCGGATTTTAGCAGACGATATTTGACCACCGAACTGATGAGACCACACTTTTGTAGATAGACCTAATACGAAGTACGAGTCAAGGAAGGAAGCTAAAGATGTACTTACTCAAAACAACCTTATAAGTCCATATTTATATAATCCCAAATAATACCTATAATTAAACTGCGGCTTTTTAAAAAAAGACCCTTACCAACTATCCTGTTGCATCAACGAAACTATTATACAAACAAGTAATCTTCCATTTTTATGTGTGTGTGTGTGTGTGTGTGTGTGTGTGTGTGTGTGTGTGTATTGCATACTGACACAAGGGAGACATTGTTTATCAAAATTGGAATATTGGTAGAGGGGACCCAACCCAAGGGTCATATTTAATGGTAAAGATCGAGATACAGTATTTGAAGTTATGCATGCATGGTGTACACATATAAGTAGATTATAAATCACATTTTTTTTAAAAAAAGTTGTTGTCTTAATTTATGCATGAATTGAAATATTGAAAAATAAAATGGAGAGAAAGAGTGTGAGAGAGAGGGAGAAAGAGAGAGAGAGAGAGACAAACAGACAGAGAGAAAGAAAGAAAGAAAGATGGACAGAGAGAGACAGAGAGAGGGAGTAGGTAAGAGACAGAGAAAGAGAGAGAAAGAAAGAGAGACAGACAGACATACAGAGAGATAAACAAGAAAGATAGACACAGAGAGACAGAGAGAGGGAAAAGGTAAGAGATAGAGAAAGAGTAAGAGAGAGTAGAGAGAAAGAAATCGAGAGGGAGGGATGAAGGGAGGGAGATGAGAGAGACGAGGTTGAAGGAAAAAAGGAGTGTGGCAGGGATTAAGAGAGAGAGAGAGAGTTTGTTCCTATATATAGTCTTATTCACATGGGAGCCGGAGGGCCCCACACTCCAATGTTTCGGGGTGGGCCTCAGATGTATGTTTTACGAAAAAAGATGCATGAATGTATGAATAGCCAACATCAACATTACAATTCAGATTGATCAGATATTAAAATCAACAGAAAATATTTTACTCAATCTGTGAAATCAACGATTCTTCCAGCTGAAAAAAATATTTGAAAGATGTTAGCTTCCGCCTGTACAACCATTGCAGACATAATTCCGAGTTGGGTGATACTATGCATGCAGTATTCTTTTTCGACCTAATATTAACAGTTACTATGCATGTGGATAAGCTGGAGGAGTGAATTTGCAATAAAACTCGTCCATTGAAGTGCCCAATTCGATTGTTACGCTTCATAATAAATATCAGGATATATCAGTTCAATACAATTGTATAGATATAAAAATCGAACATGAAAAGCAGCATTCAAGGACGACAGTCATCCACAAACACACACAGAAACAAAGAACACATTTAAAGATTAATAAAAGGCCAAATAAGACATCACAAACACAATAGGGTTGACAATAGGGATACCGCCTTGGAACGGTCAGTGGCAAAACAGTGCTCCAAACCTCACACTTACCCTACACTACTGTACCATATAAAACGGGACAGTGTAAATAAAGAAATCCCCGCCATGAACTATTCTCTAACCAACAAAGAAGCATTAAATAGGCATTATAAGTAAAACTGCCCTGTCACAATCACTGTAAAGTAGAATACCACTTAACCGGGTGATAAAGGGCGTGAGAGGTGGCGCATCTAATATTATCTAATGAACAAAATTAAAAAAAACGAGAGTGCTATATCTTTCTTCGTGTTTTGTTAAAATGTATTGCTTCCGAAGTAAACGTTTACTTTATGTATTGACAAACGCACTAGCAAAGGTTATTATCGTTATCTGCTGTGTGGCGGCCATACAAGTGCAACATATCACTGGTGTTTTTTCTTTTTGATCCTTTGGAATGGTCGGGCCTTTTAGCAATGGCTTTATCGTATACACCGCTTAAAGCAACGGTGCTAGTTGGCGTAAGAGTTTTTCATCTTATATTTCCTCACATACACATAGGGCCTGAAAGGTGTTACATCTGATATAACCTCTCATACACAACTCAGAAAAACCGACTCTGCTACTTGTTTTTTTATTTGTATTTGTTGCCTCCGAAAATACGCCTTTACAGTACTAATTGTTATTTGTGACTGTTATTTTTCTGTTCATTGTGTTGTTAAAACAATACAAATGTTATATGTATATCATCTTGGAAATGATCCAAATGATCAACCTTAAAGGAGCCCTTTAATACCCTTATAACTTATATTTATTTGATAAATCTATTTGTATAAAAACTATTGATATATTTCTCACGGTTAAAATCACAGCCGAAACACGTTATTTATACGTTTCCATATATCACTCGGCACACCTTTACGGAAATCAACGGGAAAAAATCCGGAATATAACGAGTTTACACGAAGTCCAACTTTGGCGATGACGTCACACAGATGCCCAGATACAATCAACAATTACGATGTTTCAGTTTCTGAGAGTGTACTTTTTTTTTTCAAGCTGATTAAAATTATTATATCTATTTTATTTTTTTTCAATAAATGCTTATCTGATCTGATCATGATTTACGATTATTGCTTGCTAATTCCACTAATGTCCTATAAATCTATTCTTTTTTTAATAATTATAGTACATGAACCTCTAGGCCAAATTGTTTGAAACAGCCAGAACAAAGTCATTTTATGACACTGTGTATTCCGTAACAAGTGAAAGAAGGGTTTTATGATCCTAGCCATATCCTGTTATCACCTTTCTGTAACACAGTCAGTTAGTTTTATGACCCTGCATATTCAAGATTGAGTGGCAAGTAAGGGTTTTATGGCATTTATGGTATTTCGCAGTACTTAGCCACTTTTACCCAGCTTATATGGCATCAGTTGTATTACCATGTGTATTTCACCATCAGTGGTAGTGAATTCAGTGCTGTATGGAACAAAGCATAATTAGGCCAATATAACTTTATAAAGCTCTTATTTATAAATATCTACACCAAAAAAGAGGTTATAACATTAGAAAAATGAATGGCGGTGGGAATATAAACCTTATAATTAGACATAATATTATAATACCTAATACAATTATATATGTGGCTCATTACCTGCTCAAGCAAATAGGGTAGATAAGTAAGGAGAATTATCTTTTTCTTCACTCACAGTTTTTTTTTGGCTATTTTTATAGCCGAAATTCGGTCATATTCCCAATGCCAAAACATATCTTTTTTTCCCAATGAAGAGGAAATAATTCCCAATTTAAAATTTTTTAATATATATATCTTTCTTTTTTTAAGATTGCCAATCCAATGATTGGGGTTCAAAAGCTTAAATAAATGCTTCTGTTTATCTTGGTGTACAAAAAACAGTATTAAAGATATAATTATGAAAGGAATGCTTTACTTTATATTTTTCTGAATTTTATTAAAAATCGCGCTAAAATTCCCAATTTTATGAAAAATCGCGTTAAAATTCCCAATTCCAGGGGTACGGGTCATGTTCCCAAATCATGAAAAAAAGCCCCGACTCATTATTTTGTAACCTGATAAACAAACTTCAAACATGTATTTGTTGATATCATCATATATTACAGGATACAGAAATTAGATTTGGCATACAATGTTTGAGGTCAGCCCTTCCAAACGGGGTTTGTCAGAAACCGGAACATAATTTTACTGGGCCAGTTTTTTTATATAAATAATTAAAAAAAAAAAAAAATTGAGGTAAATATATCAGGTCTTATTAAAATGCCTGAAATGCTTTGAATTAGCAATACCTGTAGCCCGATTGATGAAAATAGAGTATTCTGGAGAAGAACTTGGAGCGAACATGGAATGGTGATATTTATATAACTCTTACCCTTAGACCTTCGAATGACAATTATGCGATCAATGTGTACATTTGTCTAATTCCCACTGTGTATGCCTGCCGCCACCTCAGTGGGGTAAAACGTTGATAGGCGCATAATAAGTGATATGTTAATAAACACAAACAACAAAGACAAACTATAGAAGTATGCAATCAGTTAGTCTCATTTATTTGACATCTGGGTTTGTTACAAAAGGACGTTTACATTATGCACCATGTGACTTGCGTTTGACCAAAAAACGTGTGGACAATTTCAGACCGTGTGTAAACGTTTCTTGTAAGACGTCACAACACTGACACCTGTATGTTGCCGTTCAAACAGTGCATAGTACCTAGATAATAGATTTAAACTAATGTATTTCATATCATTTTTTTATTATTATTAACATTTTAGTGTGAAATGGATAACAAATGATCATTTTAGGTAAGTTGTACATTTATTAAAATCAGTGTATCAGTTTATGTTTAGGGCAGAGAATCTCTACGGAAAATTCATACATTAAAAAGTCAAACGCGTATGCACGTCGGAGGACGGTTCGTTAAAAAAATCCTCTTGCCGTTCGTAGACATGTTTTTAGGTCAGAGAAAACGTAAAGCCACGGCTTCATGTTATAGGAGAGCAAATCCCTGAACTTCTGTGATGCAACAAGCTTTTCTCAGAAATGAGTCTGCAGTCAATAAACAATTTTATCCCTATGTATTACATACTTTCAGTGACAGTTGCCTTTAATACTTCAAGAAAGTATGATCTAAGTTATCTCAATAAAATATTGAGAACCTGTCTGTGTTGTCAAACTGCCAGATATGGCGCGGTACTTTGTGTGACGTCACACACCGGAAATCAGCGGAAATAAACCGGAGGCGAATACGGATATTGTATCGGTCAACAGGTGATTTTTTAACTGGCGATAAAAAGCACGGAAAGCGATATATCACCAAAAAATGAGTTGCAATGTGTTTATATAGTGTTCAGTAATAAATATAAACAAGAAACAAGAGGTATAAAAGGGCTCCTTTAAACATTTTCACTAACGCTTTGAATTCGTTTCCTATGTATAACTCTATGTAAACTTTTGGTTATCGTGGCGGCCATTTTGAATGTTGGACGACAACGAAAAACACACACTTGATAGAGCCCAACAACAGATATTTAACTAGAATGGAATAAGTGGTAATTTATTGTTCGATAAATGTCCTTAAATTTGAACTAAGTTTAGCCATGGTGGCCATCATGGTAGACTGGAGGCCACAAAAATACAAATATGAGGGTGACAAACCCAAATATCATTGTGATTAAGTTTCATCAAAATCCTTCAAGCGGCTTCAGAGAAAATGTTATTTTTAACGTTTTCTTATATAAATCTATGTAAACTTTGGGTTGCTATGGCGGCCATTTTGATTATACGACGATAACGAAAAAACACAAACTTGATACAGGCCAAACCAAGGAACATTATAATTATATTTCAGAAGAATGGAATAAGTGGTTTCGGAAGAGATGTAGTTTGAAATTTCCTCTAATTTGATCCAATTTTAGCCATGGTGGCCATTTTGATTATACGACGATAACGAAAAAACACAAACTTGATACAGGCCAAACCAAGGAACATGTTAAATATATTTCAGAAGAATGGAATAAGTGGTTTCGGAAGAGATGTAGTTTGAAATTTCCTCTAATTTGACCCAATTTTAGCCATGGTGGCCATCTTGGATTACTGGCGGCCGCGAAAAACTGAGGGGGACTATCCTAAAGATCATTGTAATGAAGTTTCATCAAAATTCTTCAAGCGGTTTCAAAGAAGATGTCATTTTTAGCCTTTTCCTATATAACTCTATGTAAACTTTGAGTCACCGTGGCGGCCATTTTGATTATTCGACGATAACGAAAAACACAAACTTGATAGAGGCCATCGAAAGGAACATATTTATGGTATTTCACAATAATGGAATAAGTGGTTTCGGAGGAGATGTCGTTTGAAATTTCCTTAAATTTGACCTAATTTTAGCCATGGTGGCCATCTTGGATGACTGGCGGCCACAAAAAACACAAATCTGAGAGGGACTATCCCAAAGATCATTGCGATTTAAGTTTCATCAAAATCCTTCAAGCGGTTTCACAGAAAATGTAATGTTTAGCCTTTTCCTGTATAACTCTATGTAAAGTTTGGGTCGCTGTGGCGGCCATTTTGATTATTCGACGATAAAGACAAACACAAACTTGATAGAGGCCAATCCAAGGAACATGTTTATGATATTTCACAAGAAGGGAATAAGTGGTTTCGGAGGGGATGGCGTTTGAAATTTCCTTAAATTTGACCTAATTTTAGCCATGGAGGCCATCTCGGATGACTGGCGGCCTCGAAAAACAAATATGTGATAGGGACTTTCCTAAAGATCATTGTAATTAGTTTCATTAAAACTAGAAAGACAGACGGACGACGGACGAAAAGTGATCCCTTAAGCCAGTAGAGCTTAAAACGACTCTTGATTTATTTCATCGAAGATGCAGGCTGATTCATTGCCGCACCATGTTATAGAGAATACTGATCAAACGTTTTGCTTGCACATTTGGCAGTTATAGTTTTAACATGTGTCTACTGTTTTAAAATGTCATCTTAACTAAACAGACAATCATGGATTTAAGATCACTTGAAATTGACAAAAACAAAACATATTTGCTATTTTAAGACTAGGTTGTATTCAATGTGTCTTGATCACTCATTTACATATTTAAATATGTAAGTATATGGTATTACAACTAATAAAATACGAACTATGCGAGATCGTAATCAGAGCAATAATTGATCAACATTATATCCCATGAAGAACGTCATATCCGCATTGCGTGGTCGTTATCGTGATCCCCAAACCTATAACATGTAAAGCATTAAATCGTGTGTGACATGACACAAGGTTACATCTTATCGACGCCCAGCTTTGTATTTTCATGTATTTCCATGCGTTTCTACTGTCTTAGGTATAACCGTTCTAACTTAAATGTTTAGAGAAATTATTAACAATCGTAGACACATGTATTACATACAAAGCTAACTTTAAGTCATGTCTTGTCGTGCCCTCAATGGTTTATTATTTAGCTGATCTGGCTTCTGCCAAGTCAGTGAGTACCTTCTTTGTGGCTTTCTATGCAATTGTAATGTTTTGGTTTTATATAAAAAGAAGAAGATTCTTTATTATGCAATAACCCTAACAAGAGTCATGAGCATAGCATCAATAATTATACACGATCATCTGTGTTTTACGTATATTGCCTATTAATGCTGCCTTGTTGGTTAGAGAATAGTTCATGGCGGGTATTTCTTTATTTGCACTGTACAGTGTTATTGGGTTGACAGTAGGGTAAGTGTGATGTTAGCCTAGAACCTGGTTTAAAGCCCCCAGCGGCATTTTTTGCCACTGACCGTTCCAAGGCGGTAGCCCTATTGTCAACCCTTTTGTGTCTGTGATGTCTTATTTGGATTTTTATTCATCTTTAAATCTGTTCTTTGTCTCTGTGTGTGTTTGTGGTTGACTGTCGTCCTTGAATGCTGCTTTTCCTTTTCGATTTATATATATATATTTAACCTGTGCTCGATTTGCGAATCTATGTGTATGTATCAGAATATAATAGGATATTATTGATCTTGCATTTACCTAAGAGAGGTGATACCAGCTTAAAGAACAAGTTACTATAGTAATGATCCTTTTATCATATCATTAAAATAGAATACATGTATCAAAATGCCAAATTAAAAACAAAAATTGTATTAAGTCAAATTAACTGAAAACCACCAACAGGAAATACATGAAACATGTACATTACACTCGCATGAAAACATGTATAGTACACGCGCATGAAAACATGTACATTACACGCGCATGAAAACATGTACATTACATTGCGACAATACACATGTTTTCATTACACTCGGGTAAACAATTCATATTCTAGTGAATTTACCAACTGACATAATATTAAATTAATTATTTAACCCACAATGTTCACAAATGCACAAATAAACATTCTGATATTTTACATTTCATGTTACAACATCCATTGTTCTTAATGGGTGACTAGCTGGGAAATCCCCAACATTCTAATATGACATTTTGTGTATGGGAAGTTCCAAAATCCAATATTTCCAATATGACATTTGTGTATGGGAAGTTCCAAAATCCAATATTGTTAGTAGTGTAGTGATATTGATTCAGAAAACCTCTAGATATGATACAAGTTTTTGTATTCCATGGTAGGAAAATGAAGGTACTAGGTATATAATTATTGATAGATATATAATAAAACACTTGATATGGCAGTGTTCTAATGTTATTAATTTTTTCCCGAAACACATTTGTAGGCAAATGAGGACGTAATCAGAATTACATTGTTCAATGTATCAAGCTCTGTCCAACTAGCATTCACTGTAATTGTTCAAGAGCATGGTGGAACACATATTATTTTAGCTACTTCATTTACATCTCAATTACATTTTTCACTGTGTGCCAACAGTTCATCAAGCTCTATCCAACTAGCTTTCACAGTAATTTTTCGTGTGCAGGGTGGAACACATATTATTTTTGCTACCTAGTGGTGGAATTTTACCTAATGGTAAGCGTTTTAAAATCCATGCACACTTGAAAAGTCAGTTGTCTTGTCAACATGTTTGCGTTACATTTTTCCTGACTGTTACGTGTAGTTATACCCACGGTTTTGAAAAAAAATAGGGTATATTAAAATCGCCTCCGTCTGTCCGTCCGTCCGTCCATTCGTTACCCTCTATCGCCTCCTTAACCGCTGAGCGGAATTCAGCCAAACTTTCAATTTCAATTTTCCATATTTTAGCACAACAACCTCTATGAAGGGGTTCAAGGTAAGAGGGTGGGGTGGGATTTTTTATTTTTTTTAATTATGTCTAAAATGGGATGTTTTGTTGATGGGATTAAACTGTATAATGTTTTCCCTCCTACGTACCCTTGGGTCCCAGGGAAATGGGTGTCAAAATGCAAAATACATTAAAAATATATTAACACCTTATTTGTTATGTATGTTGCACATATTTTTTATGTATGTTGCAAATAACTTAATTTATGTAAGTTTAAGCGTCTATGAAAGATAAACATCATATCAAATGATTTTATTATTTAAAACTCGGACGTCTGCCCAGGGGTGAGTAGGTGGGGTAGGTTAATTTGTTTTGTGTTATTCCTTCATGCTTCCTTCGTGGGGCCCAGGGAAAGGAGTGTCAAAAGGTCAAATAAATTAAAAGTTCGTTTACACTTTAATTGTTCATATAACTTCGTATATATGCTTGACTGATTAACAACATACCAATTTTAATTATGTCTCAAACGAACATTTTGGTGAAGATATTATAGTATATAATCAACAATAATATGTTTTTCCTCTGTGTGTGTGTGTGTGTGTTTGCGTGAGTTCGTTTGCGTGTGTGTGCGTGTGTTCGTGTGCGTTTGTTCGCGCACAATTTTGAGTTTTATTTATTTATAAATCATAGGCGTAGGAATTATATAATGGTGTATGTTTTGGTGTGCATGAGGTTGTGCTTTTTTGGCTTGTAATTTTTCCCCCTCAAACATTGCCCCCCACCCCGACGCCCCCCACACAACCAATAATTGAAACGGTCATACGCCCCCCTCCCCAACCTCAATATGTGAAATATACCGTTTTGTGCTTTTTTGGCTTGTCAATTTTTTTCTCTCAAAAATTGCACACACCCCACCCCACCAACCAATAATTGAAACGTTCCTACGCATATGTAAATTAAAGTTAACACACTTTTGGCAAGTTGGAAAGGATATTAAAGTTATGGACCGGACGTGAAACAGAATATTAATGCACAAGTTGCCTAATTATAAAACTAGGCATAGCTCCGCAGAAATTCTGGATATAGTTATAATGGACATCGCTACGAGCTGGTTATTCATTGTGGCAAGTGTGAAAGAAAATTAATAAGAGAGATATGGACCGGACACAAAACATAAGCGTTTGGTCTGCTTCCACCACAAAACAAACACACACCATTATACATAGCTTAAAATGTGTTGAAATGAAACCAAACACCAAGCAAATTAAATCTTAAATCAGTTAAATTTAACAACAGATGTACACGGTTTCTAAAGCTACATATATATTTTGAGAATTCAAACTCTTTGGACACATTATAACCGGCTAGGACAAACCCAAAAACTGGAGCATCAAATTAAGAGTGCTACATATTAGGCTTCTCTAGTATTCCAATAGGTCAATCAAATTAATATCTCTGTATGTATTAGCTAAAATTCAAAATTAAACAAAATATAAGCTGCAAATATTAAACTTACCACTCAAAATTATACCACTAAAAGGCAACGGCCCACGAGTTATGTCCCTTCTCATCCAAATTTTAATATTTTGATAATAAGCTTAAATTCATAATTTTGATAGAGCATCATAAAAAAAAATGACCAATTAGTGACCAAAAATAAGACATACCAGTACAATCTGGTAGGTGATAAACTCTGTCTTTATTCTTAATGTTCGACCAAGTTTACTGTTAAAATTAAGGTATCTTCATTGTGATTCTTTTAAAACCCTTGATATTTCATGCGCATTTATGTCAGTTGATTCAATATACGTATCTTTCTAAATCAAAATCTTGAAAATTATCGCCATTTTACTCTGCCGCCAAAGAGTTTTATTTTACTATAGAACCTAAGAATAAAAACTGAGTAACACAAATGTTATCGCCGACTGAAAATAAGATAAAATCTCAACATCTCTGCAATGGAACATTATGAATAACTGATTTATACCAGTACATAGTGGTACATATATCAATGTTGTGTCACATCTCTGGAATTAAACTTTGCAATTTATGTCAGTCATTTAAAGAAACCAATGATTACATTTGAATTAATTGGAATATTATTGTGTCGCCTGCCTAGCATGCCATACACTTAGATTTTTTTGCCATTTTGCAATGTCGCCCTGATGAAATGGCTAAGTTTAAAATAGCATTTCTGTAATATTCCCAAGTATGAGATGACGCCTCGGTTAAAGGAATAAGTCCGAAATGACGCCTCTGAAAAATGTTTATGTATCAAATGACGCCTCAGTGAAATTTCTAAGTCCAAATTGACGCCCGTCATCTTAAAGGACGCCTTTTGCCAGGCGGCATAAAATCATTTGCATATACATATATCTTATGACAAGGGGTACTTTACTCATTAAAGAAATGTACATTGAAATCCTCCTTTGACGTGTTATAGTGAATATCATAGTGGTGTGCTAACACTGCATATTAATTTTAATAACATAACACAGTTTTGAGACTAGAATTGCTAATTCCCCTTGGTAATTTCACTCATGATTTGGTTTTCAGTGGATCTTTAAATGTTCATGCGTACATGTTTCAAAAAATGTTGTATCTGGGCACTGTCATTCCTGCAGCCCATGGAATAGCTATATCCCACATCCACTGATCAAGTGTTTTTGTCATAGCTAAATGACATGTAAATCGGCAGCTTTATTCCACAAACTAGTAGTTTAGTTCATAGTTAGATGACATGTAAACGGGATAGCTATATCCCTTAAAAATGTAGTTTAGGACATATATAGCTGTATGACGTGTAAATGATATAACTATATCCCTCAAAGAAGTAGTTTATGACATATATAGCTATATGACATGTAAATGGGATAGCTATATCCTACAAAGAAGTAGTTAAGGTCATAGCTATATGACATGTAAATGGGAAAACTATATCCCTCTAAGAAGTAGTTTAGGTTGTAACTATATGATATGTAAATGGGATAGCTATATTCCACAAAGAAGTAGTTTAGGTCATAGTTATATAACAGGTAAATGGGATAGCTATATCCCTCAATGAAGTAGTTTAGGTCATAGCTATATGACATGTTAATGGCATAGCTATATCCCACAAACAAGTAGGTTTCAAAGAGACAAACTAATTTATCTTATTAAAAAAACATTCGCTAGAGAAAATACCACATTTTTGGCATGTAATAATATTAAAGCGTTTTTTACTAACGGCAGTTAAGACAATTATAGTATGTGGACTTGCTATGAAGTTTGTGAAGCACTCATATTCATATTAGATAATATTTTCATCAGGTATGGAACCGCCGTTTATAGACACATTGTTGGTATCCCTATGGGTACGAACTGTGCACCACTTGTCACGATTTGTTTTTATTTTGCTATGAAAGACATTTCATGTTGAGTCTTTCACCAGATATCCAGGCAGATGTTATTGAAGCCTTAAATGACACCTCTCGGTATCTGGATGACATATTGAACATTGACAAGCCTTTCTTTCCAACTATGATTATTAATATTTATCTTAAAGCACTTCAGCTTAACAAAGCTAATATATCTGATAATAACGCTTCCTTTCTTGATTTAGATCTATCGATTGAAAATGGTGAAATAACTAGCAAAATCTATGACAAGAGATATGATTTTACATTTTTGACATTGTTAATTATCCCCACTGGGATGGGGATGTTCCCCGAGCAACTTCTTATTGGGTGTATGTGTCTCAACTTATTCCTTTTTCAAGCGCTTGTACTCGAGTTGAGGACTTTAATATTCGTAATCTTTGTATAACTAAAAAGCTACTCAATCAGGGTTGCCGTTAGCATAAACTTCGTAAAACCTTTGCAAAATGTTATTATCGTAACCCTGATCTTCTTTCCAAATGTAAAAGTAATTTAAGGACTCTTCCGCGACAAGGACTATCACAACCTGACTTCTATGGTGATGTGATTTATAAACTTCGTAAGATTCTTGGTCATGATCACTTTCATACTATCTTTGTTAAACTTGTTAAAAAGTTTATCAAAAGAGGTTATGACCCTATCATTTTGCAACGTACTGCATGCTTGGTGGTGGATCCATTTACAGTTCGTCACTATGCTTTCCTTTTTAATTGTACTATGACCGGACAGGCTGTGGACCTTATGAGGACGCCTACCTATAGCCCAATGGGACGGTGGCGTTTGATGTTTGTCTATGATATTTCTTGTCGTGCCCTTAATGGTTTATTCTCTTGTTGCTCTGGCTTCTGCCAAGTCATTGAGTACCTTCATTGTGGCTTTCTAGGATATTTGTTTTGTATTATATTTACACGAGCATATTTGTGTTTTACTTATATTGCCTATTGATGCTGCCTTGTTGGTAATAGATTAGATCATGAAGGGATTTCTTTATTTACACTCTTCTGTTTTAATGGGATGACAGTAGGGTAAGTGTGAGGTTTGGTGCACCCTATAACCGGTTTAACCCCCTCCCCACCCCCAGTGGCCTACTTTGCCACTGACCGTTCCAAGGCGGTATTCCTATTGTCAGCCATTTTGTGGTTGTGATGTCGTTTGCATTGAATATTACTTTTGCCTTCTTGTTTGTCTGTTTGCGTTGTTGTTTTTGTGGTAATTATTGAGAGAATCGGCGTTTTTATGGCCAGTAATATGAACTGCATGCGTGTCCGGAATATTGCTCTGTAGCAGTTTCTGGCACAAGCGTTTTTTTAATACTTGTGTTAGTGATTCTCTTCCTTTGTTGCAACTCGGGAAGGCCTGCTTTTAGCGCCATGTTTTTCATCATGGTGTTATGGTTTTTTTTGCCCAATAGGGTCACACAAAAACCATTGTTGTTTGGGACCAGAGGTTGTGTCGTTAGTAATTGCCGCCAATCAAAATGGATGATCTGGGCCTGAAATCATAAAAGGATACATAAATTCTACCGCTATGGTATCTTTGAAACCATAGGTTTCTTAGACCCATTTCCGAAAAAGGTTTAAGGGCGTGAATCACTGATTAACACAGAAGCTCAGCGAGTTCTTTAATGCAAGGTAGCGCCGTGGTGTAATGGTTAGCATTGCGGCTTAGTAACCCAGGGATCGCGCGTTCAATCCCAGCCAGGACCGAATTTGGGTTAATTATCGAAATATTTCAAAAGTATTTCCTACCTTACCAGTCCTTCGGATGAGACTTAAAACCTAGGTCTGCTCGCTAAAATGCTTAGTGCAATACAGCGAGGATAAATAAACGCTTATACGCACGAGTTCTTTAATGTGCACAGGGTACGGCTCTCTCTAAATGCAGAACCAACGGCTTTACATGGATCCCCTCTGAAGGATGGCATACTCCCTTAGTACCTTGCCCAAATAAGGTACTGAGGGAGTTTGTTTGAAAAACATGGGACGATACGCCATCCGGGAATCAAAACAATGACCTCTGGGTCGAAAGGCAAGAATGCTAATGGTAAACCACTCTGCTAGTGCATAACTGTGAGACGATTTTTGATATGCGCCGTCCTTCGACCAAGGGGTGCATCTATAAATATCCGTATGTAAAAAAATGCACCCCAGACATCAAATAAATGAGACTAACCACTCGGCCACCGCAACTCCTTAAAATCCCAGTATTACCCTACTTTTACTATTAAAATACATTTGTATGCTTCTCCAACTCGGGTACAGCTTCTGGATGAAATTTTACTATCTAAAACTCACACCCATGAACTATTTTTATAATATAAGTATATATCTATGTTTTGGGTGTGTGTATTTGTTAACGATTTAAATTATAGGAAGTTTATATTTAAATATTATTACACGTGTAAGCACAATACTAAACATATAATAAAGTTTGACACTTTTGTGTGTAGAGGTATGCTTTTGTATTTGCCTGCGTTCATACCCTGCATTCTGAGACAAGTCACAGACACATGATCTGGACACGTACATTTCTTGCATACCGGGCAAGGATATACGTCATTTTACCGGGTTTAGATATTTCCATATCACCCTAGGGTCGAGATAAAATTCACGCGCGCACCAACATCCGATATGCAGGAAGACATGCAAAACGTTAGTAGCTGGCGGCGTGAACGCACAAAATGTCTCTGATATGCAAAAGAAATAATCTATCATGGTTATTTGGTTTTCTTTTATTATTCTGGATACGATATACAACGTATTTGTTTTAAAAGAAAAAGAATCGGCCAAGGGTATCCAGTTTAGATTGGGACATTCCAAACCTCAGTATAGCTGTTTATATCGGAACAGTGAAACCGAGAGTATCAGTATATCCTTAAGAGTGTGATTTCAGTTCCGCTCAAAAATGAAATACGTCGAGAGAAAAAATGTCCATACTAAGTTTCTATAATACATATTTTTTTTTAAGATAATTTCTCATGGCCAAATGCTATTTTCCAAGAAACAGAATTATGGTTACTAAATATGCGAACTAATAAGTCAGTAATAAGAAAAACAGCATTAAAGAGTCTAGCCTCCAAAATGACCAGAAAATGGATTAAATATATCTTACACAGGAGGGCAGATAAAAAATCATGCGCACAATAATCACGCGCAAGTTGATGAGTAGCACGCGCTAAATGACGTAATGGATTCGGAAATCAACATTGTAAAGCAAAAAATAAATAAAATCTCGATAGTATGCAAGAAAATCAATCTAACATGGGTATTCAGCTCCGATAGAGAAATTCCAACCCTCGGTATAACTGTTTTGATCGGAAAAGTTACAACTCGGATTGTAATTTGTTCAGAAGGATTCTCAAATTAATGATCATCTGGAGGCTAGCCCCTTTAAAGCTCGTTAAATTATCGCTCTCTTTTGCTTATTAAGATGTCTTTAGTACAAATGTTACAACAAAATCGATACAAGTACAGTTTAAGTCACAACAATTGTGGGCATCGTTGGACCAAAACCAACCAATTGTCGATTATAATCGATCATCGGTGCAACTCTGATTGTATAAAGTAAGAAAATTATACCTGTCAAAACTGCCAATCATGCTCCTCAAGTAACAGGGTTCATATTATTTGTCATCCACCTGTCGCACCGATAAAATGAACTCCATTAAATATTCATTTATCTCTGCAGTAGGAATGAAATGTGTCTCGCGGAATTCATGCTTGTAAGACAAAAACTCTTGTAGAAGCATAATGTGGCTTATGGTCTTCCTTCTGGTGGAATGTGTTTTCGTTGTCTATAACGAAGTGTCTTGGTTAGAATTTCAAGGTGGCAAATATTTTACTCCTATTAGCCTGTTCGATTGGGAAAATGGGGCGTGCTAAAAGGACATCTTCCGAGTTAAATGCAATGTCGTCATTTTGTTCACTGTTTGGCGTATTCCTCAATTGGCGTGGGAATAGATGATGAAGCGGGTGCTCTACTGGGGACATTAACAACAATGGGGTCATTTGAATGTTCAGTGTATAAGCAGTAAAACAGATCTTGAAAGTCTTCATCTGACATACATTTCACCAGTCCATGCATGGCAGCTGTCCTGACATTGCCTGTGGTCATCAGAAGTACGTTGTACATGGAATAGGTAACCTAGTGGCTTAACATCAATTGTCGTCCCCTTTTCGCCCTGGGAACCCACTTGTACAATATCTCCGACTGTGAAGGGGGTCATATTCACAGAGCAGACGAACTCACAATATCAATATACATGTATATTGACAGGTCATTATACAGGTATATTTGTACTAAGGGAGGTAATTAGTGTTATTGATTTGTTTTACTCTTAAATGACACCTATAAAAATATATCAGACGGACATACATGGCTGATAATAATTTCTTTAGGACAGGAAGATTTGTTTTAGAAAATAATTATATATTCAGAACTACAAGCATGACATAATGTTACAAACCGTCTACTGGTCTACAGTAAATGCGATAATGCCCCATAATGAATGGTGCGGTTGTTCGTTTTGATTGCTTTCTGATTTTAAATTACGTGATTACTGATTTAAAGCAATACGTTGTAGCTGTCTTTGAATAAAAAGAACTCAGTGAGTTTATTTGTATGTATTGTATTTCACATTTTATATGGCACGTCATTTCGAACTAAAATTATCGGAAATTGTTTTCCAGTGGCTGGCTGAAATGCTTTTTTGTTTTTGTTTATGTAAATAAAAATAGTTAAAAAAAGGAGTCCGTACGTGACATACTAGCGCGTGTATTTTATCTCGACCCTATGGTGAGATGGAAATATCTGGCCCCGGTAAAAGGACGGATATCCTTGTCCGGTATGCAAGAAAGATATTTCTTGCATGCCGGACAAGGATATCCGTCCTTTTACCGGCCCCGGTAAAAGGACGGATAATCCTTGTCCGGTATGCAAGAAAGATATTTCTTGCATGCCGGACAAGGATATCCGTCCGGTAAAAGGACGGATAATCCTTGTCCGGCATGCAAGAAAGATATTTCTTGCATGCCGGACAAGGATATCCGTCCTTTTACCGGGGCTAGATATTTCCATCTCACCATAGGGTGAGATAAAATACAGGCGCACAAACATCCGGAATGCAGGAAAACATGCAAAACGTTAGTAGCTGGCGTCGTCAACGCGCAACATGTCTCTGATATGCAAGAACAAAAAACTATCTTGGGTATTCGGTTCAGAAAGGGAATTCCAACCGCCGATATAAGTGTTTTAATCGGAACCTCTGCAGAGCCTCGGTTCCGAATAAACACTTATACCTCGGGTTGGAATTTCCTATCTTCACCGGATACCCATGAAAGATTTGTATAATCCCATACACTTATAGTTTATGTCATAGCCATATGACATGTAAATGGGATACCTATATCCCACAAAGAAGTAGTTTCTGTCATAGTTATATGACATGTACATGGGATTGCTATATCCCACACAGAAGTAGTTTAGATCATAGCTGTATGACATGTAAATGGGATAGATATATCCCACAGACTAGTAGTTTATGTGATAGCTATATGGCGTGTAAATGGGATAGCTATTTCCACAACTTTGTAGTTTATGTCATAGCTGTATGACATGTAAATGCGACAGCTATATCCCACAACCTTGTAATTTATGTCATAGCTATAATACATGTACATGGGATAGCTATATCCCACAAAGACGTAGTTTCTGTCATAGTTATATGACATTTTCATGGGATAGCTATATCCCACAAAGAAGTACTTTAGGTCATAGCTATATGACATGTAAATAGGATATCTTTATCCCACAAACAAGTAGTTTAGATCACAGCTATATGAGATATATATAGCTATATACCACTACTGGCACTAGTACGGTTTGGGTGTTTAGGGTCATGCTGTAGTAACATGTACATTATATTTCGGTTGTTTTATTTCTCTAGCCATTTCACAAAATTACTGACTATAATATCTGTTATAGTCAATAGTTATTGGAGGTCACACTAGCTGTAGGTAATTATTGAGATTGGGTAAATTTCACGGAGCATTTTTCTACATGCACACCGGCATGTCCCTTTCGTTCAAGATTTTAACAGAGAGGTATGATGTGATTTGAGCTTACAGCTTAAATTCATTGAAATCAGACTCGCAGGATCTATGATTTTGTAATAATCCTGTTGCTCGTGATTTTATCTTCGATTAGGTCGTATTCGTTTCAATTTATTCATACAGATGTTCACGTTGTTGCAGGATGCAAATAACGTTTTCTAATTTCCTTTGTTTGATCGGCCATTTCCGATTCTCGTCAGACCAACTTTTCTTTCAATTTTATTAACATAAGCTTTATTTCGTTTCTTCCTTTGTTTATATCCTGTGAGATTCTTTTTCTAATTGATATTAACTTTAAATAAACGTTCTCATAAATTATTTAATTAATATTGCCGAAATGTGGAGTGACGTGTTAATTCCCACGCTGTTAAGTTTTGCACTAAATAACTTGATCGGTGAATTCTCATCTTGCGTAGTTAATGAGTGACGTCATCAATATCGGGGTCGTTCTGCAATGGTAAACATTGGCAACTTCATATTCTTTGATCAGCGGGTTGTTTTTACTTAGTCTTTAATTGTACGAGTAATGCTTTTGGATATATTTCAATGGAATATTTGTACAGTAATAACTGTTTACTGGTGTTGTATGCAGGTCGGGGAATTTACTGCACTCTATGTTCGCGGTAAGTGGGTCAATCAGCTGTTTCCATATATATGCTAAATTATAACAATGTGGGTGTGTTGCGTCTCGGTAGACTACATTTTAACTGAAAATGTTTAGAGCATTGTTGCAAGTGTAACGTTTGATGGGTGTGTTTAAAGAACATGACGTCTGTAATAGAGAATCTTTATTTAGTGTTGATCGTATGTGAACTGATTTCAATCTCTTCCAAAATACTACAGGCGCGTGCAGTGTGCCTTGACCTCTGGGGTTTAAATATCAGTCAATGGAAATATACTGGCAGGCTAAAAGAATCTAAAGTGTATATCATATCTAAATAATACAGCATTTTTATGTGTATGGGTGCGTTTCGACTGAGGGAGTTTTTGGGTGTTGTGAATAATAATAATAATAATAGTGGGGTAATAATAATAATTAAATAAATATAATAATAATACTAATAATGCTTATAATATAAAACTAAAAAATAAATAAAAAAATACATCAAATAATAAAAAAAAATTAAAAAAAATAAAAAATAAATAAATAAATAAATAAATAAATAAAAATAAACAGACTAGATCTACATGAAGACTGCACAATCAGTTTTTACAATAAGTTGGTATTACTATTTAGGATTTTATTTTCATTTGTACTGCATTTGTACTCATTTGTGCTCGGTTTATACATTGTACGTCTTTTTTGTTTTCATAATCACACTGGATAATGAGTCGTGGAAAGCGAGCCAGTTCGATGGTTAGTTCTCTGCCGGTAACGTGGTTGATGATCCCACCCGGAAAAGTCAGCGGCTGCCTCCCAGCAGATCCAAAGGGTGTGCGTTCAGCTAGTCAGTGACGTCACATATCGTTGAGTGACTCGATTGGTTGCAGAAAAGGCCGTACACAAGACGTTCGTCAGATAGAGGAAACGCTTTATAATGCTGTTGTCGTAGATAATGCAAAAATCACCAAAAAAAAAATAAATAAATAAATAAATAAAATTATATTATCTTTTTTCCACCAGGCGTCTGCAAATGCAAATTGCAAGCTCATTGTAGATATGGCGGTAGATTATTTGTTACTGCAAACAGTTCACACTAGGAAATTGAAAATGGTATCAAAATAAAAACAAAATCCTGTTTGTAATGACAGTAGTTGACTACATTTTCAACTCAGAGAATCAATTTGCAAAAACAATGAAAACAATAATAATAATAATAATTATTGAGTCATTCGAGAGGCAATTAAAACTGTAAATAACAGCAAGTCACATTAGAAAAATATTATTATTCGTCTAAAGGCAGAGCTAAATATAATTATGTTGTCATTACTGCAAATATTATTTAAGAACTATTATGAAAACCATTTATATAGGAATAATTTGTTGGACACCATCTACTTGATGGAGAAATGTTGATCACGCCATAATGTTAGCCTGCTGTTACCATCATCGTTGTTGTGCACTATGTTTTCAGCTCCTGCTGCTATTATTTAACTCCAAGGCTGTTGGTGTAATCGTGTTTTATGATGCTAACCATGCATTTGGAGTGTTTAGGCAATATGTTTTCTTACTGCGGATAAGTATATCTCAACAGTTTGTTGATATCAGCTTATTTTAACTTGCTGCTGTTGACTGTTGTTGCTAAAAAAAGTTGTTGGTCTGACAATGGAGGCAATGCATATTCATGACCCAGAGCGGTAGGTTACGTCATACTGTCGGGGCGTGCGTCTATGATAGTGCGGAAGCATTGTGTGGGATATGGCATTATTTTTCATTTGAATTAATACTGTTTAACAGTTTAAAATCAATTCATGCCTCCTTTGCCTTTCTTCTAAATTGACTGTTTATAAAACATCCTATGCTTTTCGTCTAGCGATCAGCTTTACATTTATTCAGTTTGCGTACAATGATGTCTTCATTACAGTTGTTTATATACGGATGCTGTTGCTGCTGATGCTTAATTATGATTGGATCTCTATCACTTCTTTCAAGATTTATTTTGCTTCATTCTCTCGAACATTTTGCCTTATATTTCAGTTTGTGTAACATCAAGTTCGCTTAACAGGTCATAGAGTCCTCCAGTGTTGGTATTGTATTAAAGTTCCACGTTTTACCTGTTATACAAGATAAACCTACGCTACATAGCAGCTTTGTGATTTTCGAAACTATGTCGTGTAGAGTATGGGAATATATCCCTACATTTGTTTAATATATTCATATGTAATGCATCGACAGTGCTTTATCAGTGGTGTCCATATTCAAGACATGGACAAAAGTTACATACTTATCATAATGCCTCACTTTAAGGGTATTCAATTTGATCATTGGTTTATTGTTGGGCCAATCCATTAGATCGATGAGGTTTCATTATCCTGCACCAGGTTGATGTTTTATTTATCCTGCACCAGCTATTTTTGCAAGGGGTTCATTGAAGTTCAGTTATCTGTTTCTTTTCGGCCTGACCCTAGTCAATACACAGCACTTTAAACCAGTTAGTGCATGGTCACCAACTTATAAAACCACTTCTGTGCTGTGTCGATTCAAAATAACAACTTCTCTACAGGGTTCCACACTGTTTGTGTGTGTGTGTGTGTGTGTGTTTGTAGCTCTGGGGTTTTTAGTCAATAGTCATAGTCAACGTTATATTAACAACCAGGCGTCCAAAAGTTATAAGCACAATAGAGCCTGGGAAGGTTGCAAATTGTATTTTAATAACACATTTCCTCCAAGTTTTAGGTTGTCATACAAGAAGGTGATAAATGAGATAAATGTCGTTCCAATAGTCACCATCCCGATGACATCTTTATGTATTAGTTAAAGGGAGTTTACACAGTTGTGTGACAACCTTTTTAATGCGGGCTAGTTTACTTGAAAAGGATACATGTTCTTCGTGTATTGCTGTCGGAGTGTTAGATGGTTTAGCCTTTATGATTGATACACACGTCTAAGAACCAATCGTAGGTTAAAGGTCAAAATGCAGTTAAAGACCTGTTCAGAATAGACATAAACTTGATTATCAAGGAGGCAAAAGTTATTACAATTGAGTAAATGTGCATATTATATACAGACAAATGTATATCAGTTGTTTGCTGACTGAAATGAAATAACAGTGGCACACGAAACAGGAGGAAAGGATACATGCTTCACCAGAAATCATTCAATGTTCAAGGTCTGAAATAGAGAAACATGTACATTTTACACTTATATTATTTATATTTCTGCTGCTAATTTATGACAACTTCGAAACGTTTAACAGTCAATTTGTGATTGACGCCACACATTAAAGGTTACAATCTTCCTCAAGCCTACATACTGGATATATTTCTGACATTTATTTATTTTGTCAATGTCTGATGCATCAACTCATTTGATCCTGGGGAACTGGTTTAGAGAAATACCCAGAAAGCAAGGTTCTTAGAAAGCATGTTAAGCTTCTGACCGAGTTGTTATAGTCAATTTATATAATGTGGTCGTTATTTGGTCTCCTATACTTTCTAGGCTTTCATGGCTTCCATGGCGTTAGCCTAACTACCCTTTTGCAATAGAAAGGGCCAGAAAGTGACTAAATAGTTATTGGGGGCCATTATCTGCTACAAAAATACATTCAGGCTGATGATACCTGTCTTGAACCGGATGGTGTTCATTTATCAAATGTGGGGAACAACTTGTTTCTTAACCAGTTTCCGGCTAAATTTTTCATTAAAAGTGGGCAGCGATAAGGAAATATATACTTTTTTGGCACCGTTTCTGTTTTGGGCATGGCATTCGGATATTTTGCTTTTGATACGCACTCATCGCTGCTGCCAAAAACTGTTTCCTCCGTTTTTGGCGATGGATGGGAGCCTTGACACTCCATGATGGACGTGTCCGGCGAATTTTTCATTAAAAGTAGGCAGTGATAAGGAAAATATATTCTTTTTTGGCATCGGTTTTGTTTTGGGCGTGGCATTAGGATACTTTGCTTTTGGAGGGCACTCTTCGCTGCTGCCAAAGAATGTTTCCCCTATTTTGGCGGTGGATGGGAGCCTGAACACTCTAGGACTTGGAGTGTCCGGGCACCCATCCATATGGCGGGCAGCGAAGGTGTAAAAGGAAGGACATATACGTTTCAGTTTAACTTTATTCAGCTCCTGTATACCCAGAGACTAAATTGTAATCTAAACATAAATTATATACAAATTGCTGTCCGTACGAATTGCTAAAAAACATTTTAAATTGATTGAATTCGGTGCACTTGTAATTATGCTTGAATAAAAAAATATGTTTATGTGTTGTTATTACAGTGCTCTCCAATAGTACTGACTATAACATCTGTTATAGTCAATGGTTATTGGAGGTCACACTAGCTGTAGGTAATTTTTGAGATTGAGTAAATTTCACGGTGCATTTTTCTACATGCACACCGGCATGTCCCTTTCGTTCATGATTTTAACAGAGAGGTATGATGTGTTTTGAGCTTACAGTTAAAAACTTAAATTCCCTCCCTCCCGACCCACAGGATCATTGATTTAAATCGACACTAGTGTCATCACATTGTATAAGTACAAGTTCATTTAAGACATTTCGCTATTTGTCAAGACTTCTATTCAAAAGATACTTTTTTATGTTGCAATTAATATCATGTTACAGTGTTTTATGTTGCAAGATCATGTTGCAGTATTTTATGTTGCAAGATCATGTTGCTTTCTCTGAATTATATACTTCAGTTGATGTCTTCATCTGGATCCACTTACCTAGTCAACAATTACTGGCGTGGCATGGACATTACGTGCACTTATATACTTGCTGGAACTTTTGGACTACAACTAGTTGATGTGTTAAATGTTGTAGTGTTTAATTATCGGCGGGCAGCGAGTGAAAGGAAGGACATATACGTTTCAGTTTAACTTTATTCAGCTCCTGTATACCCAGAGACTGAATTGAAATCTAAACATAAATTATATACAAATTGCTGTCCGTACGAACTGCTAAAAAACATTTTAAATTGATTGAATTCGGTGCACTTGTAATTATGCTTGAATATCAACCGTGCTTTCAACACTTGCTTAAATGCTTATCAGAAAAGTTGCTTTCATAATGAACATTTAATTTGGTGCACATGTATTTATTTCCTTAATATTGTAATATTCAGTTTGCTTTATTGCTTAATGCTTTCTGCTGTAAGGGCTTGTCATAATGGTCTTTTGTGCTTACCGGCAGCCCAATTGTTAAACATTCAATCCATGCCACGCCCAATATTTGCCATATCTATTAAAGTTTAAAAAATATTTTTATGTGTTGTTATTACAGTGCCCTCCAATAAATAGCTATATCCCACGTATTCAGAACAAGTGTTTTTTTCCATATCTATATGAAATGAATACGTATACATTTATGAGGTAATTATAACCTTTCAACAAATTCAACAGTTGTTTTTCATCATAAATACAACTGACATTTAAACACGTGTGATAGCTTTATCATATAACTCTAGAATAAATTATTTTAAAGGTCATATAATTTTGATTGGGTGCCGTATTTATATAGCGGCATAACAATTAATTGAAATCATACTTTCTGATTTGCGTATATGTTGTGGGCATATCCATTTAACACGTACAATGTTGATTTGTTTAGAGCGAACAGCAGCTATATATTGAGTAGATTAGATAATAATTAGATTATTAGTCGGGAATAACTCGTTAATTCATAGTACGAAAATGTATATGCAGTGCACGTATTTTATGTCATAACTAACGATTACTGTATTCACAGTTACAAGGGTTGTGGATTATGCCATTACATTAATGGCATCCTAGTGGATGGGTGGTAAAACAAATACCTGTGATTATATAGGTGGGTATATGAGTGTATATGTATATGCATATACATGCATATCAGTTACACCAGGGATTGTAGATAGACGTAATATAAACGGGTCCTGGTTTCACATATGCCGATATCTATATAACTTTTGTTGCTACAAACATGGTGCAGTCTCAGCCCTTCCTGAGTCGAATAAGTAATGAAATTCTATATCGTTCAATGTTAATTGTACAATTTATTTGAACATTTACAGTCATGTCCAAACGACCTCCTGCTAAACGCCGCGAGACGACCAAGTCATTGACAAGCTGTAATCAACAGGCGAGCCAGACAAATGCAACGCCACCCGATGATATTCCATCTGAACAGCTATGCCCAACCGACATCCTGTTAAACAAGGTCTCTGACAGACCATAATAAACAGTCCAACCAATTACACCACCACCGGATGAGGTTCGATCGCAAGCGGGGATAACTACCATGGCGACGCGGGCATGTAGTCTTATCATGGTGCTAAGGGCATCTGGTACGTATTATGCTTTTGTACTTGGTATGTTAGTGCTTTACACTGGATACGAGGATTATTTACCTCACCACAATGTGAATTATCATACTGTCATGCCATGACATGTTACAATTTACTTAATACTGAATGTTATGTACCATGGTGCTAAGAGCATCTGGTAAGTGCGTCTGATGCAATGTATATTTACTTATTTCTACATGTTTGGTATCATGGTGCTAAGAGCATCTGGTATGTCATCATGTTGGAAGATCATTTTTTTGTATTTGATATGTTGACGCTTTACACAGGATATGAGGATTATTTAATTCACCACATTACATGATACTATTTACTTACGGCATATTATGTACCATGGTGCTGAGGGCATCTGGTATGTCGTCATGTTGAAACGTATTACATAAAAGGAGAGATTGTGATTAGATACCTTGCTTTAATATATTGTTTCATTAAGCACGGAGGACACAAGCGGTAACAGTGTGCAGAGAACATGATATCGGACTCAATGTTTTTATAGAACTGATTGTGTTGTTAGTTATTATGTTATTTACATGACCACATAGTGCCGATTAACACATATGCACATTACATATGCGTAATGCGCTATGTATTTATGGTAGGTTCTGGGCATCTGGTATGGCATAATGCTTGGTATTCAGCGTTTTGTACTAATTCAACTTCAACTTCAACTTATTAATTGTATGACGATGTTTTTCATCACATCGCATATTAGTATGTGGTTATATATACCATTTAAATATAGTTGACGCTGGAATGTTCAATATACTGGTCGTTCTAACTTTAAACTTAACATATAGTTGATCTTGTAATTCAGACTTGTATTATAATTTTCACTCGAACGTTACGGGTGGGGTATTGCTTTAGGCAATTTTGGTCATTATACGGAAACAGGACTAAACCAGAGCTACCAGTGCCAGTGAACTTAGGATGGACACGTAGTGACAATGGTCTGCAGTCAACATTGATGTCGTTAAGCTCTTTATCTGCAGCTATATGTTTTGTACATATAAAAAAACTACACTGTAGCATCCGTTGCTGCTGAAAATATCGCAAATCCATTTAAAAATGCACAGCAATGTTCCTTTGAATTACGAAACATGACGAGACGCTAGAAACAACTGTAGACAGATTTTGGTTTAATGGTGTTTTTAAGTCATTTTCATCAATTTGTATGGCTATATATGACAGTCGATGTTATTTATTTATTTTTTAATTGTGGTGAAGGCAGACGATCCACCGTTTCCTGGCCTAATTAATACTGTATACATGTAGCTCCCGCCATCCATACGAACCGGCACTTACAATAACGATAAACAATGTAAACCATATTGTTTTGGTAAGCATTCCAAAATAAATATTAAATAAAATATAAAAATAATCCACTTTAGGTAAAACAAAAATGGAATATTATTCCTGTGAATTTTGTTTTTAATATATTAAAAACCAATACCAGTAAAAATATCAATAAATAGAAAATTTCCCAAAAGGTTGCCCTTCCTGCCAACTTTCAGCTTGAAATAGTATTCCTGTAACAAACCAATATATATGGAGTCAAAATATGTAGAGACAATTAGTAATTGATGTAAAATATGTTTTTAAAAAACGTAATCTAAAATTTCCAATAAAATTATCAAAAAACAATGAAATGTCAAAAATAGTGCCTTCCTGGTCATTTTAAGCATGAAAATAAAAACAGTATAAAAATAAAAATGCTGAAACAGACCACTGGAATGCCATTGGAAAATACTATCTTAGATCCGTTGATCGACAGATTACACAAACATTTTTGTACAAATGGTTTACCATCGAGAGCCTGTGTATTAAAAGACAAATACCTGAGTTCTACAAAAATCATTACATGCTTGGGTAGCGTATAAAAAATTATACACGCCGTAAACTGAACATTAAAGTTCGTATGCTTCCACTATTTGGAAATCATGAGATCACTTTTTTCAAAGTAACCTCTGTTCTTTAATACTTTTACAAGAAGCAATATAGTTTTATTTCATAATATTTGGGGTATAGCAAGTTCTTCCTTTGTCTCAGAAAATAAAATTGTACAACAGCTTAAATTCAAGGAAAGCTGGATATCAGAGTGGTCGAAACTAAAAAAAGCAATTCCCATAAATGCCATTATTATCGGGGAGTTTGTTTCGGAAGTACCTCCGATTCTTAATATAGCGGATATACACATACTTAATTTCAAAAACGAAATTATACCACCAAAGAAATTAAAGACCAAGCATATTTTAAAGATTATTAACTCGAATATTTCGGAACTAAATACTGAATTAAATTGGGAGTAACAACTTTTTTTAAATAATATCAAATGGAATCATGTTTGGGCAAATATTAAGCACTCATTAAGCTCTAGGAAGGCCAAACAATACCTGGTCCAGTGGAACTTGAAGTTCCTGCATAATGCTATTTTCAGCGAACACAGGTTAGACATTATGCATCTGTCTAACGGTTTGTGTAATATATGCAAAAAAGATAGAGAGACTTTATGTCATTTATAAGTATATATATATATATACCATAAATTAATAAAACGTGTGGGGAAACATAGTAATTAGTATTATAGATTTACCAGAATTACTTGCTATAACATAGTGAATACAATATTTATATATGAAACCAAGTGGAATGTCTGTACATTTAGAAATAGTTATAAGTACGACGAAAAGATCATATCCTTATATTTAAATGACACTCTATTGTCAAATATAATACATTCTGTAAAGGAACAAATCAAATGGCAAAATTCAAGAACAGAAACTAATGCAGCAATTGAATACGAGGGCCGTTTAAATATTACTTGGACAATTTTAATAGTTATTACGCTTTCAAATTTATCAATTTTAGATTTCAAAAATGCGAGTTTTTACAACCCCACTGTAGCCGCCACGGAGCACGTCACTTGTGTGCTGAGGCGTCGCCTTGGAAACCAACAACACTTGCTGAGGTTTTTGGTTTCTTTCTTTTCAGATTGATTTCAAGGAATGAAAAATTCAATTATTTTTATTCAACTGCTTTTCTCATTGAGAGACAAAGCGTTACACAATGAATTTAAACAAATTGTATGAAAGCATTTGCTGTTCTATTCCTAGAATTTTGTTTTGTCAAGGGATTGAAAATCGGAAACAGCTGGATAATTAAAATTTACTAATTTAATTTGATGAGAATGAATTATAATTGAGTGTTTATAATAATCAATGAATTAATCATAAATATGTATATGTGTATATATATGTATATATATGTACAGATTATATGTATAAACATATATAATATATGTGTATATGTATATATATATATATGTACAGATTATATGTATAAACACATATAATGTATGTGTATATATGTATGTGTGTATGTAAACGTATGTGTATGTATTTGTATATATATGAGTGTGTATATATATACATATCTATATATATATAGAATATGTATGTGTGTATATGCATATGGTTATATTACGTAACGAAACGCTATACAGATTTCTAAATATATTCTAAATGTATGTAATATGTCATGGTTGTAAACTTATACGTCATGTTTGTTAACATATGTACGTATTAATCTGTATGATAAAAAGCATATTGGCCATTTTGATTAGAAACGTTTTTAGGTGAAAAATGCAAGCATATTGGTAATACGGACCGTCCGTAAAGTTTTTTCATTTACTGGGACTGCGTGTCTTGTAGTTTGACTGACATTGAAGTGTTTTCATTTACTGGATTAATAGTCCAGTTAGCCTGTGACATTTTACCAATTAACATCAAACTAATTGCAACAGAAATGATATACTGATTTTCTAATAGAGACATATATTGGAAAAATCACCAAAAATGTCTAGAAAAATCTAGATAGGGAAAATAAGTTTTTTACAGCTCCTATATTTACGCTTTTCATAAAACAACACCAGATTTAGAGTTATCTGTAGCTGCTAGGGGTGTGGGTGGAGGGCAGATAATATATAGTGATTTATTAATCCATTGTTAGAGTTATTGTTAGTCTCATTCGTAATGGTCATAACAACTTACGATATATGTGTGCACAATTATTGAAAATACCATATTAATAGTCATAGTAGAGGTGACAGGATTTTAGACCATTCTTTAAATTTGACTGATAACTAACTGACAATTCCTGCATAAAACTATCAAACCACCATGGGTAAATATCCTTATATAGTTTAGCATAGTATACTATAGTAATTGATGTTGCAGCAATATACTTGTACACGAGTATGGGAGTGGAAGTTATACTACATTTATGCTATAATTCGCAATGTTATTACTAGTAGCTTTCAACAACTCATAGCGTTCACCATCTAGTACAATAGCACAACAAGCCTGACTACCTCTTACCGATTTATATATTATTTGCAACTTGATTTGCATGAGCATTAGCATATTTTAGGGCTGATAATTATAGAAACAAGACTTGAGACACAACCCAGTCGCATTATATTGACACCAGGCCGATCAGTCCTAGGATTACTCGGTATATGCAGAGCGTCAAGCAATGGACACTGTGTGAAATAAGGGGTTTAATCACAACTTAAATCTCATTTAAACTACACTTAAATTCCTAGTATAATGAGGTATCAGTAAGTTTAATTCCCCCTTAAATGTCAGATTTAATTCACCTTTAAATGGCATTTCATTTTTCACAAAATACCTAAATTTTGTTATAGTTTAAGTTTGATTTAAATTCCATTTTTACATGAAATTTAATTAAAATTTTGTTGCGGTTAAATGCAGTGTAGGACACACTGGTGTCTACTTACATTTCACATAAATTCCAATTTTATATGAAATTTAATGTAATTTTATTGCGGTTAAATGTGGTGTAGGAAACACTGTTTCTGCTTAAATTTCACTTAAACTCCAAAGTGTAAATGGAATTTTGGTTGAGATTAAATGCGGTGTAGGAAGCCATGAACTATGCGCTTAAATGTCTCTTACACTCCAATTTGATATGAAATATATAAATATACAAGAGGTGATTCATGAATTTGGAAACGCTTTGGATCGGTGTGAATTTTAATAACTTTATCTATTTTACTGTAATAAATGCTCAATTTGCGAACCATGGAGGTTTTAGATAAACCTACATCTTTTTGACCAGCTTTTTAAAGTCTTATTGATGATGGATTGCTCCAGTTTGCTCCATTCGTCTTTCAACGCTCGTTTAAGCCCAGCCATTGTTAATATTTTTCTTTTCTAAAGGCGCCGTTTTAGAATACCCCAGATGCCAAAATCCATCGGGTCGGCATCAGGACTCTTGGGCATCCACTCGTCTGGTGTAACAAACGTGATATTTCGTTTACGTAGGTACGCCAACGTATGGTGTGACGTGTGGCTGGATGCACTGTCCTGGTGAAAGACCGTGTTTCTGCTTTGATCGCCTGGACACATTCGTGGCACATCTTTTTCAATGAAAGGTTTTAATACCTTGCCGATATAATATTGGGCATTGACGCCTTTGTTAATGATTTGTTTGAAGCATTGTTTTCCCATGGTAGCTTACTCCGGCCCATGCCATGAAACCTGGAGCAAAAACATCACGCTTAACAAACTTCAACTTTGAAGTGTCGTCATGATCTTTTCTAAGGTAACACACCCGCCCTCGGCCATGACTACCACCTAAATAAGAACATGCCTTCGTCAGTGGTAACAAAAGTTCTCCACTTGTTATGTTTAAACGTAAATATAGCTTCCAAGAACGTTGACGTCACTTGTTAATTTGCGATGCATTGAGTGTTAGAACTTTACTTTTACGCAACTGAGCTTGAAGGATATTTTTAATTAATCTATTAATTGTTGACTGAGAGACACCACATTCTTTGGCCATTTCCCTTTGGGATGGGGGATTAACAATACATATCATAATGGCAACTTTGCGTATGACGTCATTTGTGGACCTTGACGGTCTCCTACAAAATTGACCGGGGTTAGGGTTTTTCGTACGCGGATCACGTTGTTTGCCAATATTGTGTTTGACACGATGTATCGTGGATATAGACACATCATGTCCGCTGCTTCTAAGTTCTTGCTGTATCTTTATGTAAGAAGTTTCCTTCTTCCAAAAGTATTCGATGATACCCTCTAAAGATGATACCCTCTAAAGAGTCATCAATTTTACGTCTACCCATATTGAGATCGCATAAATTATGACAGGTATATTATAGTGTACACACTCATCCACAAGGTAAATGTAAATCCTGTGCATTTTGATGTTCAGGTGGTGAATTAAAGCCTTTTTCAAACTGTTTAAATTCGTGAATCACCTCTCGTATATATATATACTACTGTAGCTCAACTCTCGCACAAAGTCAGATTCATCTAAGCATAGACCTTACACTGCTTTATTTCCAATTATACATTTATATAATTCTTGCACATATTCACGTTTCATCCATATAAAACATGCATAACACGATATATAGATATTAATATATATATAAGTAGATTCCAAGAGGAATCTTTTCACGGATAGCGTTCTGTCATATTCTAAATCGAATTGTCTCAATGTTAGGTTAATTCCGTCGGGCATCATCAACTTGTGTTAGTAACAAACATCATTCTCAGTGTGTTTGTGATGAACCCATGAGAGTGTATAGATGTCTGATCCGATATGTTATAACTATTTTATATAGGACTGAGACAAGATGTTTATGTAATCACCACCTACTGTGTTATAACTGCATGTCCAACAGATATGCCCTAACACCACATTGCCAATTAATCAAAGTGAGTAGTATAGATACGAGGGGTACCAGCGCAGTTTCCCCATCGCGGGGAACGAGAAAAACTAATGAAATATGCCAGGTGGGACTCAGGCGTAACTCTCATTTGCACCAAGAACTAAATGTGAGCCACGCCTATATCAACACCAACATATTTCATTAGTTTTCTCAAGCACCCCGCGCTGAAAAACTCCGCTGATACCCCTCGTATCTATACTACTAATCAATCCGGATTGTCATTTTAGGAGAGCGCAATTTTATTTTAGGAGAGCGCAATTTTATTTTATGTCTACTTTCGCCGAATCTACTTCCAGCGAAGATTTTCAATAACATTTGCAACCCGTTAAGCAAAGTCAGACGGAACCGGACAGTAGTCTTCATCATCGCTTTGCATATCATTTTTTACCATGGAGTATTTTATTTTTCTACACTTTGCTATTTTGTATTTCAGTTCAAGAAGCTCTTCTCTGTTTTTAGCCAGCTCGCGTTCATAATTATCCATTTCAACCAGCAATCTTTTCCGCTTATCGACTTTGCTCTTTTTGATGTCCATAAAATCATCACGAACTATTTCATATTCTACTTGGAGTTGCTTACCTCTCATCAATTCTCTTCTAAATTTATCTTTCAAATGGTTAAGTTTTCTGCAAACCTTTTCTAATCTTTCTTGTTCCATTATATAATAGTATATATAATTATTTTTAAACCCTTGAATGCTACTCAACTATTACAATTAACTGTATGCTAACGTATCTTGTCCGTTATCTAGTATGTACCGTTTATCATCATAGGCTGATAAACTTTTTTTATTTATTGCATAGCTGCTTATGTTATGCTTTTGTGATCTAATAACTTTCATCTCATGGTGAGCTTCTGTTGCCGTAAACAAAATCTTTTTGTAATCGTCATGTGCTATCTGTTTTTTAACAACACACTTTTTAACACCCTTACATTTCTTTGCGCTAACCTCATTATCTAGCACATACGAATATAGTTTACTTCGCAACCCAACAAATTCAACAATGGGTATTCCGCACGTTTCATCTTTCATCTTGCCAATAACTTTTTTATTATCATTAAAATGAAACTGACTTTTCAGATCATAATCACAATTATCAAACAGTTCTTTATCCTTGTAAAAGTCCGCATACACATCTTTTGTTTTTATTTCATAACACAAGGAATCGGTATCAGTAAATAATAACTTAGCTTTTCTATCATAATTGTTTTGATATAGTTGTAACTGAAATCATACATCAAATATTTTGACAATTCCAAAATACACATGCCAACATAACAAGGACGATTTAAAACTAATCGTTCTTTTTTTCTGTTTATGGCAAATAAATTTTCATTAAACATTTTACAAGAAATAAATGAAGGTCTTGCTGCATATTTTAAGAGAACCTCCTCGTCGTGAGTCAATTTAACATTAATTCTTTTTCTCAAATTTTCCATAGTTTTACCAAAAACTGAATTGTTCATCAGTTTGAAGAAATCCTTTTCAAAAGCATTTTTACCAGCTGTTCTCTTGGCAGTATTAAAGTCTATGTACGTTTTCAACCACTTTGATTCGTCGAACTGCAGTATTCGATGTATTTTTGTTACCTTCAATCCAAGCTTTTTATACAATTCTAAGTTTCTAAAATGCACGACATACTTTTCTTTATTTTTCAACGTCGTAACACGTTTATTAACATTACAATGTCCTAAATTAAACTTTTGTTTTAAATTTTTACAATAGTCTGGCAACCACTCATCTTTGATATTTAAACTTTCCGGGGCGAGAGGATAATCATTATGCGAGTCATGCAGTTTCTCAGGATACGTAATATCACACTCAACAATGTAATTTGATTTTCCTTTTTCAAACTTATCAGCCCACCTGAAGTTACCAGTAGGTAATGGTTGACACATATCCTACCCATACAAGTTATTAGCATCGAGATATATTATGAACTTGCTTTCATTTTTCTTGTCATAGTTTTTCATATATTTATTGTTAGCCTGTGAATATCTGTTTGCGATATAACTTGTGCCACCTCTTAATCCTTTTTCCACAAACAAATATTGATCAATATCAGTTATTAAATCAAGTTGGATACCAGTCATCTTGAGGCATGCATCCCAAGCTAAACCAGGACTACTGAAGTAATGACAAGGATCTAATGTGTAATACTCAATGCACATTTTGCTAAAGTTTTCAAAAACATCTGTCAGTAACAGCACATCAGTCTTAAGATACAGATCATGATATTCTCCCATATTTTGAATCTTAAATGTTTTCCATATGTTTGTAGCATGATCATAATCTGCATCTGAAATGTGCTCATCATTTAATTGAGAATAAAAGCTATCTTTGTCGGGTAACTTAGTATCCTTGAAGCATTCAAAACTGTTCATATAATCATAAGGATCAACGCCTTTTCGTTTTATTAATTCTAGCTTGTCGCCAGAGTATTCCTGAGTGGTGTATTGAAACGAAGGGATGTTTTTTACTAAATTGTCTAATGATTGAGACATAAACTGAAAACTGTCAATAAACACCAAACTTTGTCCTAACATAAAAGCCATGTACTTCTCCATGTTATTTGGTATAACATTTATGTTTCGTTTAAACTTTCCGATGTGTTGCATTATAAAGTGAGAAGCATATCCTTTCAAGTTATGAAACACAACAGGTATTTTTCTAGTCAACCTGAAATTAATATTACATATGTCATGAGCGCTTCCCCTATACTTTTCAGTTATATGACAATGATCCCTGACTTTTCTGATGGAGTTTTTGTATGCTACTGTCTAACCCGCGTCACCTTTTTTAAGAGTTGTTGCAAAACCATTACCACAAATATGACATGATTTAGATTTTTGGAATCCAGTCTCTTCTTTCTGTAACATTACTAGATTTTTTTTAAAGTTTGCATTCATCGTTTTCTTGCACCACTTTTCTTCTTCTACCATTTTTTCTAAAAACTTGTAAACGGCGTTTGGTCCTCTATACGTTACAACTGGTTTTGAATACTGATCATCATAGCAACAAACAACCTTGTACCCATAACTGCAATCAGTATGTTTTTGATATTCTTCTGTATGTGATTTTTTAGGATTGTTTGATACTGAGGAAATACTTTCGGTTACTGCTTCAAAATCAGCATATATAACAAACGGAACCATTAGCTGTCTGTCGTAGTTTTTAAACTTAACTTGTTCATCTTTGTTTGGCATCTCTACTGCTTCCAATAAGTGAAAGACAAACAGGTTTATGTTTTTCCAGAACTCTTTCTAATGTAAAGCACTGCAAGCATGTTTTACAAAACCATTTTCTTTCCTTGCGTGCTGTTTGATTATACATCAAACTGTTAAATTTTTTAAATACACATGTAATGATTTTTTTCTTCTTCGGTGATTTAAAAGCATATCACATGTTTTTTCTGCTTTATTTTTTGATATGTGCAACGGGTATACTTGATTATCTTCATACCCAAATATGTTAAAACAAATGTTGTTTTGTTTTTCTATTTTTGGGATTTGTTTGATAGTAACAGGAAATGTAATTCCTTTGTAATCAAGATCACCAATATGCTTTTTATACTTTGTTATTCTTTGAAGATCTTTTTCAACAGGAAATTCATAAGCTAAATGGCACCATCTAAAGCACTCGTTATCTTTTTCATTTTTTATATTTATCAATCCTTTTTTAGCATTAGCAAGTTCTTTCGGTAAATCCAAACAAGAGCTACCCTGTAAAGGTTTATACTTTATTCGATTTATTTCATGTGCATCTAGTGATTCAATTACCCAACCACTTCCCAACTGATTCTAATTTCCAGTTCTATTTATAATTTCTTCCTGTGCTTTGTCTAATGCTTCTGATATTTGAATTTTGTTTAATATTATTACAGACTTTGAAGCAAAGTAAGCTGTTTTGTATACACAATCAAAACCTCCTCTATCATCCGATACTTGTTTTATAAAAGTAAGTTTTATATCAATGCTTAATTTAAATCCACCTGTTTTTCTTAGTTCTTGTTCAAGAAAGTTCACAACTCTTGATTGTGTTTTTTGTAGTTGTCTGAGCGGATCATTACTGACAACATTTACTTTAAAAACCTTGCTATACTGTTTTGGGGATGTTTCAATTTCTCGGATACTCAGTATTATAATATTACATAAGATTATTTCTTCAAGCCCCTATTAATTAATTAATTAATTAATTAAATAACATTCTTTTATTTAATAGTTTCGCCCTCGCCAGCGTCCTCATCAATATCCTCGTCGGCGTCCTCGCCGGTGTCCTCACCGGTATCCTCATCGGTAACCTCATAAAAATGTTCACCGGTGTCCTCATTAGTAACCTCATCCAAGAGAGCATCTATTTCATTATCCAGGAGAATGTCCAAATATCTCCGAAAGCATTTTTCCTCAAGAACTCTATTATCTATCATCTGACTTATTTTTACATGATATTTGCAGTATCTATCAAAATCAACATTTTCAAGATCACCTCCAGCTGCCAGTGATTTTATTTTTATCCTGTATTTGCAATAGTTTATAAACTCGACTTTATCAAAAACTTCTGCATCAATTATTTCTTTTAAACTTTTGACAAACGTTTCAAAGTCTTCATGACATCCTATATCAGTATTAATCACATGAGGTTATTAGATTATCTCTGAACAACTCAACATTTTCAGACATTACTTTTAATTGTGTTTCATTAAACATCTTAATTTCCTTTTCTGCTAGATCTGTGAGAAGCTTTACAGCATCATTACACTCAATCTCAGTTTTTATTGCCCAACCTTTTTTAAAAGCTGCAATATCATCTGACAATCGTTGCATGTGAACTGTCTCAAACTCTCTGATAAGTTCATTTGTCTTGGTTAAAAGAGCCTGCTCGTAAGCAGCTACTTTCTCATAAACCTTTTGTTCCCCTTCAAAGTGCTTTCTTTCCTCCTCCGCATAACTGTAAATACTCATATATTAAAGATTATATTAAATTAAAAAAATTTAGTAATGGTGCTAAAATCTTTGATTTTCATTATCATCTACTATCTTTGATATCTATATCAATTGTCCATCTATTAGATTGTTTTCTCAAATTTGGTTTGTACCAAGTATCTCATATGAGTTTCCCTATGATTATCAATATCCTCTTTTATTTTATCTGTGAGAGCCTTTTCAAATGCAGCTACTCCAAATTGTGTATTTTTTCCTCATCAAAGTGTTTACTTTCTTTTTCTGCGTAACTTCCCATATACTATAGATTATATTATTTTAATCAACCATACATAATAATTTCAATTCCTTGCTTAAGTAAAACATCATAGTGAGCAATAAAAGAAACTTCGTATAATTTTGGTTGGTAACTGGTTGCCTCTGAAATTTGTTTTTTACAAAAAGCACGCAGTTTGTTTATATCTCCTTTTTTATTTTCCATGACAGTTTTAGTTGTTTTACCATTGTTATGATTCTTTCTGTCAAATTTTGAAAGTTTAAAAAATTATTAACTCTTTGTCATATTTACTCCTATCTTCAAAATGAATTGCAAATATTGTGAAAGAGTTTTAGATATTATTGATCCTCCTGGGGTGTGCATAGATTGCATCTTATTTTACGCAACTAATAAAAAGAAGCTTTGTAAATATTGTACCAGAGCCAAGCTGTGTTACAAGTTCACTTACGCATGTGTGAATTGTAATGATACTTGTGAAGTTTTCGATAACGAACGCATTTGTCTTAATTGCGGCACTCACAACGGTTACAATCTTATTGCAGGTTGCAATTACAGCCGAAAGAAAACTATTTACCACAGAAAGTACTATTTAGATAAATACTTGGTAGAATATGATTTGTCTTCTAAAAATAGACAAAGATTTGAAGATTTGTTTTACAAAATTGTAAAGATTTTGGATAAAATAGAAGGTCGAAAAAGATCAATCAAATTTGAATACATTTTTCAGAAAATATTTAAAATATTAAAAATAGAAAAAGAAACAAAACCGATTAAAACAAAATCAACCAGAGAAAAATACGATGGGATATGGAAACAAGTCAGACAAGAATTACGACCGAATGCCATGACCGTTTAACTTGAACAGATGCTCCGTTGGAGCATCTCTGCTGGCTTAATTTCCATTAAGCTTGAACCTTTTCATATACATTTCCAAAGGTTCCGTGAAGTTATCATTCTTTTGAATCTCTAATATTTTATTAAAGACAATCCTAATTATCTCCCCATCATTTTCTAGTCCTGTTGTTGTTTGGACATATGATAGAAGTTGTTTGAAACTCCTATGATGTGTTTTTAACAAAGTATTTTTTACTGCTATTTTTGTTTTACGCCGACTACAGCTTTGACAACAGGAATTCCCGGAACCAATGCCAATACGGCAGTACAACCGATTATCCCACTAACAATGTGTAATGTTGTGTTTATAATGCCGCACAATTTATAACTGCGTCTGTATGCAGCCACAAGCCGCGTCAAATGGTCAATTAATTCTTCTTTGTTAGTAATTTGTGTCATGTATAATTACAGTTAGACAATAATTTAATCAAAATATTTAGAAAATAGTTGCTCATGTTCTTTGGATGATATTTTTTCTATTTTTAATAATTCATCGATAATGCCAATACCTTTATTTATTAGCTGTGGACTATTATTTCCTGAATTCATACTCCCACATACTAACTCTAGATCATCCATCAAATCTTTGGGACTATTGTAATATTCAACACAACCTCCTAAAATCTTTTTAAACTTTGAAAAACCTTTATGAATTGGCAAACCAGATAATTTTGTTAGTTCTTTGAAAGCATTCTGAGAAAGCTTTGAATACGTTTTTTTATTATTGTAACGCTTTGTTATCAAGTCTATAAAATCATTATCTACTTTTAGGTTTAGCACAACTGCTTCTCCTAGTTTAGTAATAAGTTTGTGATGACCAACAAGATTGGGAAAATCAATTTGTAACACTCGATAGTGGCCATCTTTGTCGACTTTGTAGGAATTTCTTTTTTGTTGCATCCCCTTGCCAGTCTTTTGTACAGTTTCGCTAGCTGCCCGAATTCGCTCAGATAACCTTTTTATGTAAAATTTCGGAGTATTTGCCGCATCTACTTTTTTATCATAGTCTCTCATAAGCGGAGCCTTTTTTTGCCTGCGGTGAGCAGAGCTCTGTAGTAATATCGCCATTTCGTGTTTATATGCACCGGATTTTGCATTATCATGCCTCTCTTGGAGTCTTTCTATGCTAAGGTTGTTTATTTGTGTCCTAAGACCATTTATCTCGCGGGATATTTTCTTATATGTCTCTTCAGCCCGTTCAATATGTCTATCATATTCAGCTTTTCCTTTCATAATACCTGGTATTTCAGTTGGCATTAACAAGCCATACTCATGAAGTACTTTTTCATCCATACCAGCATCCAAGTCAATATCATACACCGGGTTGGATTCCTCATCTTCCCATTCTTTATCTTCTTCTATTTCTTTCAATATTGTTTCTACCTCGGGAACAAATGATGTACGTTTTTTTATTTCTGCAAATAGGTCTGTCCCGGGTTCGGCAGCTTTTGACCTGATCACTCTGTCTGAGGCACTTCTTAATTTTGGTCTAGAGTGTATTGACTGCCTTAGTTCCTCCATAAAATCAACCGCCGGTGCTTGGTCTTTAGGATCTGCGGTTTTCTTGGCAGCTGGTTTTTTAGTGTTGGTGGCGGCGGTAGTGTTGGTGGCGGCGGTGGTGGCGGCGGCGGCGGTGGTGGTGCTATAGCTCCGCGATCAGGCGGGGCAAGTAATTGCGGACGTATTGCCTCAGGAAGAAGAGCCAACTGTTGACGTATTTCCGGAAGGGTAATCAAATGTTCAGCCAGCCGCCTTGTTTGCTCTGTTATTTCGCTAGTTACAGGTTTAAATACTTCTGTGTATAAATCACGACTAGCTTATTTTTCTAGTCTTTTTAGATAACTTTATTCTCGAATTCTTTAACAAGCTCCTTCGATTTTCGCATTTTATCTGCTAATTCTTTCCATTTTAACAACGACATGTAATAATATAAGTTAGATTAAAATAAATTAAATTAAAATTAAGTTAAGACGAGTATTATCCAAGCAGTATTATAATGGAAATTCCAAACTATGATATGAAAACAGAAAACGGTAATTTTAAACAACTGTGGAACTTTATGCCAGACTGTTGTTTTAGAATGTTAATTTGTGGTAATTCAGGTTTTGGCAAGACAAACACATTAGTTCACATGTTGCTGAAACCTTTAGTTTATTACGACAATATTTATTTGTTTGCTAAAAACTTGGAGCAGTCCAAGTATCAGGTCTTGTCACAAAAACTTGAAAAAATAGCAAAAAAGAATAAAATCCAAGTTAAAGATATACTGGAGTGTTCAAATGATGAAGTTGTACCTGTAAATGATTTGGATTCAGATACTCAAAAGATAGTCATTTTCGACGATTATGTTTGTGAGTGCAATCAAAACGATATTATTAATTATTTTATCCAGGAAAGACACAAAAATTGTTGTGTAATTTATTTATCTCAATCCTATTACAAAACTCCCAAAGACATTCGTTTGAACTGTTCCAATTACATCTTCTTCGCGACTCCGGTTAATCGCGAGCTGGGTATGCTTTCCAAAGAACAAGATGTCAGCAAAGAGCAGTACGACTTTCTGTATCTGGACCGACTGAGGAAGTTAGTAAAACGTAACTTCATCGGCGATTTATAACAGAGATCGGAGATCTCTGTTTATAACCGCCCTAGAAAGTTAGTAAAACGTAACTTCACTGGTGAAATTTAATCTAATTATATAATGGGGCTTTTTAATGATCTTGGCGAGGAAGTTACTACTGGCAGTGTTAATAATACAAACTTTGGTATTGTGCTGTCTGAGTATGTAAAACAAAAACATTTGGTTAATTATCTTCACAAGGGTAGAAACCAGGAAAATGTTTTGAGAAGTGAGCTTAACATGGATAATAATAAAATTACCAATGTTGGTAATCCAGTAAAAGCAGATGATGCAGCAACAAAGCAATTTACTGTAACGCCTTCAAAACATTCATACGTGATTATAATATTGATAAAATTCCAGACATGATAAAAACTCTGACAACAGGTGTTGAAGATAAACTAAGTCTGATACAAACAAAGTTACAAGCAAACCGTGAAAAAATGATTGAAATTTAAAACGGTTTGAAAGATGAAATAAAACTTCTGGGTGATGCTTTGAAAGAGCTAGAAAAGCTAGAAAAGAAAAAAGACGGATTGGAAGATAGTGAAAACTACAGGAAATTAAGTGAACAAATAAGAGCTGGTGTTCAAAATATTAATACACGGATTGGGGAAATCAATACACTAATGGTTGACAATAATGAACTAGAAACTGCTATTGCCGATGCTTCAAAACAAATGAGAACTGCTTTTACTACCGAAATAACTCAAATTAAAATATTAAATGAGCAGATAAACTGATATCAACAAGGAATTTGAAGACATCAGAAAGAACATGGTTGACGGTAAGTCGCTGGAGACTGCTCTGAACAAACTGATTGACACTGATAAACTTGAGACTGCACTGAGCAAACTGGTTAACACTGATAAACTTGAGACTTCTATTGATGTTTCAAAGCAACTGAAAGCTGCTCAGGATGAAAGAAGCAAAGCTTTTGATGGTGATATAGCCTCATTGAAACAGTTTAATCAAAGGTCTGATAGTCGGCACACAGCAGTTATTGATATAATTGATGGGTTGAAAGTAAAAGTAGACTATTTAAGTCGGATTCTACTTTTTGAATATACGATAGATGGAATAAGTATTCAAGATTATGATGGTAGATTTAATACTTTTGTATCATACCCGACGCAAAAAACACTTGAAAGAACCGAACGTTATGATAGTTTTCTCCATGCGTTTACTTTTGTAGCCAATCCACTTGTAAATGGGGGAAGAATATTATTATGTGAGGGGAGACGACACGTTTGGCGAACTCAGCATTACAAAAGCAGGCCGTTATGTATTTGAAGTAGATTTTACTTGTACAGGAGCGGATGTAGGACAATTCATAATTTATACAACAGGTAGGAGGAATATAAAGCATCTTGACACGGTGGAGATAGATGGTAGGTCTGTGTCAAAAGAAACATTTGAATTTTATTTAAAACGAGATATTATTTTTTTCTCTGCACGTTTGGTAGAAGACTTTACACTTGTTTACAATTTTGAAAAATCAAGTTTTAAACCGTTTTATTTAAGTGATTAATTTTATCTACTAATATGTATAATGGAACAAAAAATTGTATTATCATCAGAGAAAGCGTCAATAATTAATAGCTCAAATACACCGAGTAATTTTACAACTGTATTTGACAGACCATTTATATTAGGCAAGAACAAACAGTATGGTATTGGACTCGATAAGATTAATTCTATGACTTACTCGTGGTACAATATTAGTGAAGATTTTAATAACAAAGTGATAAGGTATCACAATGGAGCAGATTGGAAAAGTATTATTTTTACAAATGGAAATTACAGTTATGCTGATATCGATAATTACATAAAAGAAACATTGACTGTAAACAATGATTTAACCGATGACTCGCCTGTCCCTATAAGAATTGAGTTTGATTTGTCAAGTTTCAAATGTTTGGTTACCATCCATAATAATTTCATGCTTGATTTAAGAGAAACAAACTTTCACACCTTAATCGGGTTTGACAAAGATGCAGTTATCAGAGAAACTAAATTTAGAACTGTGACACCAAACATAACAAATTCTATTGATACATTGTATATTCACTGTGACTTGATAAGTAATTCTATTGTTGATGGATCATACGGAGATGTCATTTATGAAATAAGCAAAGCTGATCTTACGAGATCATATCCTTTCAAAGACGAACCGATAAGAGTCGGCTTCTGTGAAGTAAACAAAACGATCATTAACAGTATTAATATTTACATAACCGATTTCTCTGGTAAGATTATTAATCTTAATGGTGTCCACACTTAATTTCGTTTTGTTTTGAAGGAATTAATGTAACATAAGTTATATGGCACGTTTAAAAAAAGTTTATGACACTAGTACTGGAACATATACTCAAGTTGATCGATTGACTGGAGCTGGCATATTTTACATTTTTTCAAAAGTCGGATCAAAGATATTTAGCGAGTCTGTGAAAACAGCAGGCAAGAAAGCATTAGAAACTGCTGGAAAACAAATCTTAGAAAGTGGTTCTAAAAACTTGGAGATGAAGTAGGAAAAATGGCCGCTGATAAGTTAGTTTCAGTTATTAAACCTAAACCAAAAGGTGATATAATTTTAAAAGAACTTACAAAAGCTGATAACAAAAATTAAAGAAGTTGTAGCTGAAACTGAAGAAGATGTAAATGCAGAAAGTAACAGATTACTATCCGGAAGGGGAATTCATGCAAGAATGAATCTATTAATTAATAAAAAAATAATCTAATTACTAGTATATATAGATGTTTCGAAGTAATCAATATAATACTAGATATGAATATGTACCTATTCAGTTAGATACCCTAATAAGACAACCGGGAAATAATACCAGACAAATGAAAAGTGGTTATCAGTTTACAATAAATGATAGAAGTTCTTACTTTGATTGGTATAACGCATATTTTGAAATCAGTTTTCAAGTAAACAAAGTTGCTGACGGAGCTGCTTTTGCAGACGCTGACAGAATTGCTTTAATTAACGATGCAGCTTCATTGATTGATCACATGCAAGTAAGGCAAAATGGAAAAACAGTTTACGATGGAAATAATCTTCACAGATTTGTTAATGTCAAAAACTTGCTTGAAAATTCTGACGATTATGTAAAGACAACCGGAACAAATGCATACTTTTATTTAGATAATACAGCTGCTGCAGAATCTCGAGATGATCAAGCTGGTTATTATTCAGGATTTGCGATTCGTCATGCTTTAATCTAACTAATCAAACAGTTGACTCTATAATCCCATTAAACAAATATTCCTTCTTTGAAGGTTTGGAAACAAACATGCTTCCTCCTAGTCAGATTCAAATCAGCTTGCAACTGACAGATGATAATGTGCTAATTTTCAAAGCTGGTGGTGATGACGGTCGAGTAGTTATTAATAAATTAGTTTTGTGGATACCCAGAATGATATTTAACTTAGATGGTTTAAGTTATGTGATGACAAATCATATGACATCGACAAGATGGACTTACCTCCGTGAAATGATACAAGAGAGCGGAAGTTCTGATCTAACTGAATCCGTATTTAGAATAACGGCTAGTGTTAAAAATCCCAAACATGTGTTTGTGTATTTGCAAAGGGCCGACAAGAGTTCTTCTCAAACACAAAATCCTCATCTTCTGGATACGTTTAAGGTAAATGCTGCTAATATTAATTGCTATCTACAATCAGCTAGATTGGAAGTCGGAAGTGGAGTTTATTATCCAGAAACCGAATATAGTTATGCTAATATCATAAGAATATTCAGAGATGTTATTAATTATTCTGACAAGCAAAATGATAAAAACTGGATCTTTACTCAATGTGGGTAATTTTAAAACTCTTTTCAGGATGATACATTTTGATTTGAGTTACAAAGAAAATGAAGTCAGTATTGATTCGAAACAACTAAGTTTGAAATATAAGCTAAATATACCTCCGGGGACTCCTTATAAAGTTTATGCTCTCGTTCTCTATGAAGTAGATGTAGTTATTGATACTGTCGGAAATGAATTGGTAATAGTTTAATCTAACTTATAATATATATGACTTACGTAAATTATTCAGTAAATTTATCAGATGGCCAGAAACGAAGTCTTGCAAAAGCATATGAAAACAAAAGTGAATTAACGCTCAGGCTAAAAAATAACCAACTGACTGGAAACTTTCCTTTGCTACTTACAGCTACCCAGATTAACAGTATTAACAAGGCTAAATCTGGCGGGCAGGGATTAGACATAAATATATCAAAATCGCAAATGAGATCTCAGTCTAAGAATGGAGGCATTTTAGGTACATTAGCTGGTTTGTTAACTAAAACAATATTACCAACCGTTGCAAAATTTGTTCCAAAAGTATTAGGACCGCTAGCAACAGGAGCACTTAGTGGCTTAGCAAGTACTGGAATTGGTAAACTATTCGGAAATGGGATGGTAACTATTCCTAGTGGCAAAAAGCAAGCACTTCTCGGATCACATAAATTAACACTTGCACAAAGAAACAAGATGATAAAGTCTAAAGGTTGCCCTATTAAACTGACAAAGCAGCAACAACAAGATGGAGGATTTCTTGGAATGCTTGCATCATTAGGAATTCCGTTGATTGGATCTCTTATTAGTGGTTTAACTGGAAAAGGTTTGCAAGTGGGTAGAAAAGGAAAAGGACTAAGAGTTGATCGTGGAAGAGGTTTGCAAGTAGACTCGCAAATTAGACCGTACAGAAGTATACCATTCATAAAAAAAAGTTAAATTTCAAAAACGAGCCCATCTCTTCCTTAGACATAATAAAGTGGGTTAAGCAGTTAGGTATACAAACATTCAGGGGAGTGTTTAGCAAAAACAAATTACCGGCAAAACAAAATAAACAAGAATGTGGTATTATTAATCTTGATGATTATATCGGACCTGGCAAACACTGGACTTGTTACTATGATAATTATTACTTCGATCCGTTTGGTCTGAGCCCACCAAAAGAGGTTTTAACTTACATACCTGATATAAAATACAACACCATCCAATATCAAGATAAAACAAGTGTATTGTGCGGATATTTCTGTTTGTACTTTGCCAAAAAGTTGCAAGAAGGAAATAGTGTGTACGATATTCTTTACAAATTATTAAAACCATACAAACCAACAGAAAATGAAAACATTGTAAAATCATATTCTGTAAATGAAGTTTAATCTAATCATATTATATATGAGTTACTGTATAAAAGAAAAAATGGTTACTGAAAATGTTGATCCTAAGTATGTTTTATTGCCTATTGATGCTGCCTTGTTGGTTAGAGATTAGATCATGGCGGGGATTTCTTTATTTACACTGTCCTGTTTTAATTGGATGACAGTAGGGTAAGTGTGAGGTTTGGTGCACCCTAGAACCGGTTTAAACCCCCAGTGGCCTACTTTGCCACTGACCGTTCCAAGGCGGTAGCCCTATTGTCAACCCTTTTTGTGTTTGTGATGTCGTTTGCATTTATTATTGCTTTTGCCTTCTTGTTTGTCTGTTTGCGTGTTTGTTTCTGTTTTTTGTGGTTTACTGTCCTCCTTGAATGCTACCTTCCCTGTCCGATCTTTTTATATTTCTTTAGCAAAAAATGGTAGAAAAATGTTAAGAGCAACTTGTGCGTCTTGTGGTATTACTAAAACAAAGTTTGTTAAAAACACAGAAGGTGGAAATATTGATATTCATAAAGCTTTGCTCCCTTTGCTACCCAAAAAAGGGCGAACACTTCCTGGTTATAAATATTGCGGTCCCGGTAATCCGCTTGATATCGGAGAACCTTCAAATGAATTAGATGAAAATCCTAGTAATAAATCAATGTGTGATAAAAACATGCTTACTGGTTTGAAATCTAGTAAGTCTAAAACTATTGGAGAAAAGATTGCTAAGAATTTATTAGTCAAGCCTGTAATTAGTGCAAAATATAAACTAGGACTTTAAGAGCCAAAAAACGAGAAAAGGCGTTGAAATGGACTGACAAGTTAGCAGATGAACTTCATAAGCCTATACGAAGAAAGTTCACTCAACGCCGTGTGATTGTTAATGAAATTGATAAAATATGGTCTGCTGACTTGGTTGACATGCAATCGTTTTCAAAGTATAATAAAGGTACTAAATACTTGCTTACTGTTAATGATTTATTAGTAAATTTGCTTGGGTTGTACCCTTTCCGAATAAAACTGGTTTAGAAATTACTAAAGCGTTCCAACAGATAATCAGTACAGGAAGACAGTGTACATTGTTGTGGGTTGATCAAGGTGTGGAATTTTACAACAAGACGTTTAAGCAATTTCTTGATGATAATAATATCAAAATGTATCACACTTTTAATTTTGGAAAAGCTGTAGTAATTGAACGATTTAACAGAACATTTAAAGAGAGGATGTGGAAATATTTTACAGCAAACAATACAAACACGTATTTAGACGTGTTACGAGAAATGGTTGAGAAGTATAATAATACAAAACATCGGAGTATTAAAATGACACCGATTGAGGCTAGTGATGAGAAAAATAAAGGAACAGTGTATTTCAACTTGTATGGAAAGATGAGAGGTAATCAAATTAAGCCAAAGTTTAAAATAGGTGATAATGTTAGAATCAGTAAATATAAAAGAACGTTTGAGAAAGGTTATACGCCAAATTGGACTGAAGAAATATTTATTGTTGATGAAATTCAAAACACAAATCCTGTGACATACAAAATAAAAGATTTAAACAAAGAAAACATTGATGGAAGCTTTTATGAATTGGAGATGATAAAAAGCAAAGCAAGAAATATTCAGGATTGAAAAAGTAATACGACGTGATTACAAAACGAAACAAGCGTTGATTAAATGGAAGGGTTACAATGAGGATTTCAACAGTTGGGTTCCATTCAAGGATATTGAAAATATTAAATAATATCTTGAACTATGCAGAGCGATGATGAAGACTACTGTACGGTTCCGTCTGACTTTGCTTAACGAGTTGCAAATGTTATTGAAAAACTTCGCTGGAAGTAGATTCGGCGAAAGTAGACAAAAAATAAATTTGCGCTCTCCTAAAATAAAAATGACAATCCGGATTGATTGGTAATATAGATACGAGGGGTATCAGCGGAGTTTTCCAGCGCGGGGTGCTTGAGAAAACTAATGAAATATGTTGGTGTTGGAATAGGCGTGGCTGACATTTAGATATTGGTGCGAATGAGAGTTACGCCTGAGTCCCCCCTGACATATTTCATTAGTTTTTCTCGTTCCCCGCGATGGGGAAACTGCGCTGGTACCTCATGCATGCGAGGCGGATGCTCTACTATTACACCACCGCATTGGTTCTTAGCATTTGTAATTTTGTCATGCCATACTAAAAGTTGCGGTGAAGTACTAATACTGCCTAATTACAAGTAGTTTGTATTCATGTTGTAGGCATAGATATACACAATTTACCGTTCGAATCGAGGCAAGAACTCTGTCAAGACACTACCATAACCTGTCTTGGTCACCACTTACTATTACAAGTGATATTCTCAAGAATGAAAGTCATGTTACAAAAGCACTAGAAGAGAATGTTAACAGTTGAAATTTCTTCACTTATGTTCTCACAGTAAACTATTATTAAATTAGAACATAGGTTGGAGTAGAAAACATATATAAGCCAGAAAATATTACCGCCAAATTGCGTGTTTATCTGATTTTACTTTTTTTGGTATGCTAACTTTTTAATGTGTGTTGACAATAGTTTTGGCGCAAAAATACTGTAATTTTGTATTGCAAATACCAAAAAAAACACTAAGAGTTTAGAAAAATGTATTATATAATGTAATTACCATGAGTTTTCAATACGGGATTTCTAGCCCGAGTGTGGCATTTCTTTATTTGAGAGTATTTTGATGAGTATCGTCACTCGAGATAGAAATTCGGTATTGAAAAACTCATGGTAATAAAACTCTTTATAATTTCCTTATCTCTCTCCAAAGTATTATCAAACAAGCTTGGATCACAGAGGTCATCCTTTGCTAATAAAGAATGCATACAGTTTATGTAAGTCAAGTAATAAGAAGGATCCTTAGTCAAGGTATTGTGTTTTTATCAAGCACAGTCAAATATGTACAGATTTACCGGCATTTACATAGTTTTGTATCTTAAAGCTTTGTCAGTCATACTGCGACTACTTAATGTTTTCACAATAATAGTTTATAAAGTGTTTCTGTTGCAAATACGTAAAGAAATAAAAATGTAATGCCAACGACTTGGGTATTTATAGTTGCCGACAATGCCGACGAATACCATACATTAGTCAATGTTTCACCCCAATGCTTCATCATCTATATATCTTATTATGAATGTTTACACCAAAATGTTCTACGAAACTGCCTATAACACAGTTTTACATTGAAATGCAGATCCATTGTAATTAAGTGGGTGGGGTAATTCAACATGCGAATTTTAAGAAACTGTGCTAAAATAGGCATTTATATGCATTGTTTATGATGGATGGATGGACGGATGGGTCGAATGAATGAATGAACGAACGAACGAACGAACGAACGAACGAACGAACGAACGAACGAACGAACGAACGAACGAACGAACGAACGAACGAACGAACGAACGAACGAACGAATATTAAATGAAAAATGAAATAAATAAAATAAATAAAAATAAATAAAATAAATAAAATAAATGAAATAAATAAAATAAATAAAATAAATAAAATAAATAAAATAAATAAAATAAATAAAATAAATAAAATAAATGAAATAAATACAATTAAATAAGCGGGTCATTGACTTTGGCAAAAATAAAACGATAACAAAATAAATGTCATTGTAATTAAGTGGATGGGGTATTTCAACATGCGAATTTTAAGTAACTGTGCTAAAATAGGCATTTATAGGCTTTACTATGCATTGTTCATGATGGATGGATGGATGGATGGATGGATGGTAATAAACGAACGAACGAACGAACGAACGAACGAACGAACGAACGAACGAACGAACGAACGAACGAACGAACGAACGAACGAACGAACGAACGAACGAACGAACGAACGAACGAACGAACGAACGAACGAACGAACGAACGAACGAACGAACGAACGAACGAACGAACGAATGAATGAATGAATGAATGAAAGAATAAATGAAATAAATAAAATGAAATAAGCGGGTCATTGACTTTGGCAAAAAAAATGATAACAAAATAATGTGGTGTTTGTATTATGTAAAATGAAGCATGTGAAGACACATTGGATATACTTTATGATCATGTACATTTTCTTTTTGTTTAATATTTATATATTAATAAACGGGTCATTGATTATGGTTAAAAACGCATGATGTTTGCGGAGTGGTTATACACGTCGTACGTGTGTAATATTGATCAATATTCAAGTATGTTCTGTTCCTGTTAAAAAATTAGCACATTCCAAGTGTCCATAACGTACTGCATACTTCGCTGCGCTGGTGTGCAATCTGTCCAACATAGGAACCATATGTTTGTATTTCTTACATAAGTACTCCACGACATTGAGTCTAGCTTAGCGTGATGCCTAATGTAACAATGTTTCCCCTCCAATATTTGCAGACATTAGATCTAATCCATGTTCTATCAGATATATGAGGCACTCCAGGTGACCGCCATTGGCAGCAGCATGTGCTGCAGAGTTATTATTACGATTCAACATCGGAATCATTTCTTTATATGTCTTACACAGATATTCCACGACATTGAGTTTTCCATTCAACGATGCCATGTGCAGCAATGTTTCCCCTAAACTATTTTTAGACATTGGATCTAATCCCTGTTCTATCAGATATATGAGGCACTCCAGGTGGCCGCCAAAGGCAGCAGCATGTGCTGCACTGCCATTATTACTAGTCAACATCGGAATCATTTCTTTATATGTCTTACACAGATATTCCACGACATTGAGTTTTCCATTCAACGATGCCATGTGAAGCAATGTGTCCCCTACACTATTTTTAGACATTGGATCTAATCCCTGTTCTATCAGATATATGAGGCACTCCAGGTGGCCGCCAAAGGCAGCAGCATGTGCTGCACTGCCATTATTACTAGTCAACATCGGAATCATTTCTTTATAAGTCTTACACAGATATTTCACCACATTGAGTTTTCCATTCAACGATGCCCTGTATAGCAATGTTCCCCCGTCACTAACTTTAGACATTGGATCTAATCCATGTTCTATCAGATATATGAGGCAATCCAGGTGGCCGCAAAAGGCAGCAGCATGTGCTGCACTGCCATTATTACTAGTCAACATCGGAATCATTTCTTTATATGTCTTACACAGATATTCCACGACATTGAGTTTTCCATTCAACGATGCCATGTATAGCAATGTTTCCCCTACACTATTTTTAGACATTGGATCTAATCCCTGTTCTATCAGATATATGCGGCACTCCAGGTGGCCGCCAAAGGCAGCAGCATGTGCTGCACTGCCATTATTACTAGTCAACATCGGAATCATTTCTTTATATGTCTTACACAGATATTCCACGACATTGAGTTTTCCATTCAACGATGCCATGTATAGCAATGTTTCCCCATAACTATTTTTAGACATTGGATCTAATCCCTGTTCTATCAGATATATGAGGCACTCCAGGTGGCCGCCAAAGGCAGCAGCATGTGCTGCACTGCCATTATTACTAGTCAACATCGGAATCATTTCTTTATATGTCTTACACAGATATTTCACCACATTGAGTTTTCCATTCAACGATGCCCTGTATAGCAATGTTCCCCGTCACTAACTTTAGACATTGGATCTAATCCCTGTTCTATCAGATATATGAGGCAATCCAGGTGGCCGCCAGAGGCAGCAGCATGTGCTGCACTGCCATTATTACTAGCCAACATCGGAATCATTTCTTTATATGTCTTACACAGATATTCCACGACATTGAGTTTTCCATTCAACGATGCCATGTGCAGCAATGTTTCCTCTACACTATTTTTAGACATTGGATCTAATCCCTGTTCTATCAGATATATGAGGCACTCCAGGTGGCCGCCAAAGGCAGCAGCATGTGCTGCACTGTTATCATTACTTGTCAACAACGGAATCATTTCTTTATATGTCTTACACAGATATTCAACCACATTGAGTTTTCCATTAATTGATGCCCTGTGTAGCAATGTTTCCCTTACACTATGTGTAGACATTGGATCTAATCCCTGTTCTATCAGATATATGAGGCACTCCAGGTGGCCGCCATCGGCAGCAGCATGTGCTGCACTGAAATTATTACTAGTCAACATCGGAATCATTTCTTTATATGTCTTACACAGATATTTCACCACGTTGAGTTTTCCATTAAACGATGCCCTGTATAGCAATGTTACCCCGTCACTAGTTTTAGACATTGGATCTAATCCCTGTTCTATCAGATATATGAGGCACTTCTGGTGGCCGCCAGTGGCAGCATAATGTGCTGCACTTTCATTATAACTATCCAACATCTGAATCATTTCTTTATATGTCTTACACAGATATTCCACGACATTGAGTTTTCCATTCCACGATGCCCTGTGTAGCAGTGTTCCCCCAACACTAGTTGTAGACATTGGATCTAATCCCTGTTCTATCAGATATATGAGACACTCCAGGTGGCCGCCATCGGCTGCATCATGGGCTGCAGTACGATTATCAATACCCAACATCTGAATCATATATGTATATGTTTTACACAGATATTCCACGACATTTAGTCTTCCATGTAGTGCTGCGTTGTGTAATAAGGTGTTATCCTCGCTCAATCTAGACATCGGATCATATCCCGGCTCTATCAGGTTAATGAGACGTTTTTGTTGATCGTCGATTGCTGCAGCTTGTGCGCCACCAATAGTTTTCGATTGAACAATATTTACAACCGCATTTGGCATTCCTGTAAATGGCATATTGTTCCTGTATGATGACAGATTTGACTCGTGAACCGGTGTATATGGATGCTGCTGTGCATCTGCGCCATCTGAAAAATGAATGTTAAACGAAGAAGTTTATATTAGGCGTGTTTAGTGTTTTTACAGATGTTCATATGTAAGTACATTAAAAAAATCATATTTTAAGTACATGTACTCTGTATAAAAACGCGATTAGAATATGAAAGTATTAAAGAGTCTGCATCACCAAAATAAACCATTTGAAACATAATATATTCAGTACATTGTCTAACTTGTAATATTGTAACTATTTAAGGGTTTAAATTAAATTATGTTAAGATTTTTCCACACGTTGTTTTTGCAATGTAATGTATAAAACAGAGACAAGAGTTACGACGTAAACATGTATTACGTGTTTTAATCAGAAGAAAACCACACGCATTTGCCCTGCTCAACTGATAGTAGAAGAAATGTATATGAAAGGTTTAACTTTTAAAAAAAGATAGTGAATGCGATAATTAGTGAATAAACACTTAATTTTGCTCAGTTCTTTTGGATAGAAAAACGTTTGTATTTTGGCATATCATTCCGCTGTTCAAACAGTCAACATGCAAGACACCACGAGGTTACCTATAGGGTTACATTATAGCGCTTGTGCTAACTAGCACTTTCCAAAAGCTCATAGCTCTTAACAGTTCTACCAAAAAGTTCTAACCTAATTACATATTAAACAAAGAAGGCTAAAAATATCGGACAGGGAAAGCAGCATTCAAGGACGACAGTCAACCACGAAACACAAAAACAAACACGCAAACAGCCAATGAAAAGGCAAAAGTAATAAAAAATGCAAACGACATCACAAACACAAAAGGGTTGACAATAGGGCTACCGCCTTGGAACGGTCAGAGGCAAAGTAGGCCACTGGGGGTTTAAACCGGTTCTAGGCTGCACCAAACCTCACACTTACCATACTGTCATCCCATTAAAACAGGACAGTGTAAATAAAGAAATCCCCGCCATGATCTAAACTCTAACCAACAAGGCAGCATCAATAGGCAATATAAGTAAAACACAAATATGCTCTTGTAAATATAATACAAAAAAAACAATAGCCTAGAAAGCCACAATGAAGGTACTCAATGACTTGGCAGAAGCCAGAGTAAGCGTTGTTTCCTTTAATTGTTTACCACTCATTTAGAAACATTCCGTATTTTTAGTGATGACTGTTCACGGTGTTGATTTCTGTTCGCCATTAACTATGGTCATGTGATAAGTTATCATGAGTCTACTTTCTGAGACGTTGACAGAGTCACATGAGACTCTGGTAGAGATTGTCAGAAACTGTGATGAAATATGAGTGATGTCAGTCGAGCACGGGCAACTGTATGACGTAATCAAATATGGCGCGTTAAATGTAACACGGATAATAAAAATATGGTCAAAATTACAATAGAAAGAATAATTATATGACAGAAATGGTGCATTTTATATCCGCAAAGTTTGATACAATTTTGTTTTTTTGTTAAACAAATGGGACCATAGAATAGTCCATTTATCCATCTAGAGCAGACATCCGTTCTAAATTAAATTGGCCATGTTATCAATTCATCCAATTTTCGAAGTTCACCATTGTCAAAACAACAACAAAGATGTTCTTTCAATGAATGTGGTTTCATAAATAATCCCGGCCAGTGCTATAGTATAGTGACAATAAGGGACTGTGTCAAAATATTATAACTGGGAATAATATTTGTGGATGTCTTAAACATAATTGAGTGACCGTTTTGAGTAGAAACATTGAACAAAAAACACTAATTGGTCATTAGGCATGTATATTTTCGAGCAAAAATGGTCCAAACCAAAGAAAAATATACATATCCGATAAAATGAATTTACTGTTCATCCGAATGTTTCACCATGAGGTTACATATAGCGTTACAGAATAGGGTCTGTGCTTACCAGCACTTTCCAAAAGCTCAAAGCTCTGAACAGTTTTACCATAAAGTTCTATCGTAATTACATATTAAACAAATGTCCAAAGTAAGCGTTATTTCGTTTAATTTAACTCATTCAGAAACATTCCGTATTTTTAGTGATGACAGTTCACGGTATTGATTTCTGTTCGCCTTAGCTATGGTCATGTGAGAAATTATCATGAGACTACTTTCTGAGACGTTGACAGAGTCACATGAGACTCTGGTAGAGACTGGCAGAAACTCTGATGAAATATGAGTGATGTCAGTCGAGCACGGGCAATTGTGTGACGTAATCAAATATGGCGCGTAAAATGTAACACGGATAATAAAAATATGGTCAAAATAATATTAGCAAGAATACTTATATGACAGAAATGCTGCATTTTATATCCGCAAAGTTTGATACAATTTTGTTCAAATCTTTTTGTTTTCATTTTTCTTTTTTTCTTTTTTTTTGTTAAACAAATGGGACCATAGAATAGTCATCTAGAGCAGACATCCTTTCTAAATTAAATTAGCCATGTTATCAATTCATCCAAATTTCCAAGTACACCATTGTAAAAACAATAACAAAGATATGTTTTCAAGGAATAAGGTTTCAATAATATTCCCGGCCAATGCTATAATATAGTGACAATACCGGACTGTGTCAAAATATTATAACTGGGAATAATATCTTTGGATGTCTTAAACACAATTAAGTGACCGTTTTGAGTAAAAAAAGTGAACAAAAAACACTTATTGGTTAGGCATGTATATTTTCGAACACAAATGGTCCCAACCAAAGAACAATATACATATCCGATAAAATGAATTCACTGTTCATCCGAATGTTTCACCATACCTTGCTACATTACAATTAGCAATAATTAAAACCATAATAATGAACATTTAAAGGCATTTGCTGTAGTTTTCCATGCGGAGCTTTTTTGGGCGACTTCACTTCTAAAACTATTGGATGGATTTTCCTAAAAATTTACTGGAATGTTGCTTTTGATGTCTAGTTCTATTTATTTTTTTGAATTTCTTTTTTTAATTCTTTTTTTTGAATGTTTTTTTTTTATTTAATTTTTTTAATTTTTTATTTTTTTTATTGTCTTTATTTAAATTCAGGTCTCACACTCTATTATCTCCCTTGAAAGCTCACGGACCTAGAGACAAAAGGAAAACAGAAAATAATTCTATTTTTTTCTCCATTTTAAGCAATTTTTAATTTGACAAAGAGGTTTTTCTTTGCTTCAGCATACATCTGCAGTGTAAAAGACTGATGATACAGAAAATCCCACGTTGATATGAAGTTGCATTCAAAATTCATAAGCATTTGACCGAAGCACCACAAAGTCAGCTAGATAGTGTATGAATTTGGTATTTTTCATAGAGGTTGCATAAATATGAGCGAGGAAAAAAACCAACCTGGCTAATGTTTGTATTTTTGTGTTTTATTTTACAGATCTTAGCAGTCCTGAAGATATTAAACCAACAACAAGGTCTGCTGGAACGTTTTGAAGGTCATGTGTTGGAAACAGCTATACAGTAACCCTATGGGATATTAATTGTGGTGTGAGACCTGAAGCGGCACATGGAATTTGTCAACAGTCAACAGAGTTTGCATCGTGATGCAGGTAAGGGACCCTGATTTGGCATTTTTTAGAACTATTTTTGTGTCAGCATCATTTGCAATGGCAGCCGTGGATAATTAAGATTTTTTTAATAAATATTTGATGATTTTGCAAGCCAAGATTGACTATGGCCATGCAAACAACAATCTCGGATGCACGTTTTGGGACGAGTCCCAATTTGGTGTGAAACAGACAGACTTTGGAAGTCCGAAATATGGCAGACAGCAAATAGTTTTTCCTGATGGGGAGTCTACCAGCATGCATGCTCACAGACTAATGTATATTTGCACGCATCAGTTGTTTTTACCCCGTGAATCGGGAGTAATAGACGTTTCCCACCTCTTCCATAACTCATTGTGCATCAGGTCTGATCATCTTTCCTTGGAACCACCAGCTATCAACACCAGTCTCAAGAAATGCAAACTTAGCCATGTTTTCAGTGGTCATGGCCAGTACCAAAATTGCTTATTTTAAGGTTAGCTTTATTTCAAAGTGAGGACGACAAACAGACTTGATCACTGATTTGTGTTTACCCCACCCACCTTGAGTTAATATGTGTTTGCTAATTTTATGCTTTGGCATAGGATATGATTTTTTTGTGTTGCAGATGTTCCCCAGAGGCATGGAATGATTCTAAAACAGTATGTTCTTCTTCTAACAGGTTGTTACTTACCATTTGCAAGAGGAGGTGGTGAGGTAGGTGGGGAAGGTTGAAGCTCGTCTAACGTGCCTTTTTTATATGTTGCAGATTCATGCTGTTCATCGTACTTGTTAAAGTTCGCGACACGTTTCATGTACCTTGCTGATTTGTATTTATGTGTCCTTTGGCTGGTTCTGTCGTACTCACTTTTCTTTTGCATACGTTTCAGAGCTGTGAATGCCTTGGTTCGAGCAGGAAGTGGAACTCCCAGTGCCACCATCTTCGCCATGTTGGAGTCAGCGCAACCCTCATTTACTCGAAGACCTGCGCTAAACTTACGAGCTTTGGCATTTCGTGGGTAAGTCGTGTCCTTGGGATTGGATGTATTAAAGGCTCGGTTGATTGCTTCATTTTTGTTTGTTGTGCTCTGGAACCTAGTCTTCTTTAAACAGTCATCTCCAAGCCTCAACGATAATATTGCCTCTCTTAACAGTTTTCTGTCCTCAATCGACATGTCAAAATAGTTTGCATTTCCTGGAATAAAGTCCATCTTCCAGTTGAATGGGGGCTTACCGGAGCACGCAAAAGAATGTTTCGAGCAGGTTTTTCCGCACTGACCAGAGTAGCAGCTTAGGATCGAATTTATTATACCGGTCTGGAACTTGATCATTTTTTCTAAAACACCATCACAGGCAAGATGTAAATTAGAGAGCTCTGTACTTACTCTGTGGCAGATGTCTCGTGCAAAGCGCACTTTCAAGTAAGATCGACCTCTTTTGGTATGCGTCATAAACATGTCATCACTGAAGTTAGTGGATTTGAGCCTGGTACACAGTCGCTTTGACAGATGAGTTGTATCTGCAAGCCTTTCCACAACAACGTCTTTTCCAAATTCAACCTGGGCATCTACGATTCTTCGGTGTGCCTGACTGTCACCATCTGTTGTTAATTTATCGATCAGTAGAGGCTGCTCGCTTTGAAGGATGGAGGTCATAAGTCTGTGCGCCTCCCTCCTTTAATTCCCAATTATATCACACTCCTCTATGTTATTCTTTCGACCTCTTTTGAGTTTGTTGCCAAATCCTACACCAATGATTTTCTGCCGTGTTGTGGTCTGCTCTACAAGTGTTGTGCTGACTTGAGTTGCAGGCTGTTGTGGTGTCCGATCTCCGCCAGATCGCAGTCCGTTGTTGTACAGACTGTCGATACTGCATGGTATTGCATGTTCTGCAGTCATGCCACACATTTCATTCAGCAAGCGTAATTCTTGGAGTACACCCTGAAAACCTTGCATTGCTACCTGTTCTGTTTTATCAGCAACAAAATTGCTTCGCTTCTGCATGCCGCTTTCTGCAGGTGGTACCGTATGAAGGCATGCTGTTAAAAAACGCATTGCCTGGTTCCCAATTGGTGTGTCCAAAGCCGCGGCTGGTATTGATAGGTTAATGTTGGCAGCTTTTGGTCCTCTCTTACCCGTATTAACTTCCTCGTACAAATGAAAGTTTTTGCTCTGGTAACCACAGTTTGTACAAGTCAGTCTTTCTCTCCAAGCAAACCCCCATTTTTTGTCGTAGGATAAATCGAACTTCAACTTTTTATTGCACGATGGTCGATGGTTTCGGTGTTGGGAGTATGCCTCATAAAACATGTCCTCAGTCTTCCCGAAGTGAAATAAGCGGTAAGTATTTAATTCCGCTGTTGGGTCCAACATACCAAGCTCTTCCTCATTTGGTCGCGGTCATAAAATTGTAGAGTTTGGTACGACTTTATCAATGTTTCCAAACACAATCATCCCAGTGTCATTGGTGGAGAAAGCACTATCAAAAGTGTCCTTATTAATTCTGCTCACTTTCTGTTTCTTTTCGCTAAGTGAATTAACTCATTTCGAACTGTGCCTCTTGGCTCTCCGGTCATAGTATCCTTTCTTAAACTGGGTGTCTTTCATTCTTTCCTGCGCAGATTTATTAATCTCCATGACACTTGCTGCTGTGTGTTGATCCATTCTGTATCTGAATTGGTAGATCTATGTAAAATCTTAAGTACTCTGTTTCTTACACAATCTGTTAGCACTCTTTATCTATTCAAGCTGAACAGTTTTTCATTTCATCACAAGTGATCAGTTTTGATTGTCGCCGTGGAGCCGAGAATATTTGCATGTCATAAAGTGAGAAAATTGTACGCCAAACATGATCACCACAGGAAATGGTGGTATTTCATTTAGCGTACTTTTCACCATTTTTCAAGTTATTCAACCTGCTGGTTTGGATATCTAAACCATGGAGATATTTCACACATTGATAAGAATGATATCTTTACACGGTATTATATGTTTTGAATCATTCCAGTTCTCTTTCGGGTATCTGGCATTGATTTTTCTTTATTTGATATCTAGTTGATATCTAAATATAATCTAGATATCTAGTTTGATATCTAAAATGTATTGGATATCATTAATTTCTATTACAAAATGTGTTAGTGAATAATGAAGAAAGTGACATGACTGTGTTATATTTTACATATTCATTAATGACCTTTCATTGTAAAAAAAATGGTCTTGATATCTGGATATCAAATAGCTGATATCTGATTTTTTTTTTTTTTTTAGATATCTAAAATGTTAACGGGTTCAATGGTTTACTCCACATGTGAAATATAGCGTCTGTTGTGGTTATATTAATTAATTAATTAAAGTTATCAGCATTCTAATTTCAGGTAACTGTTGAATATCATTTCTTTAGTGAAATTAATTATTTTTAGCTCTACTGATCCGACCGTCTGTCCGTCCGTCTGTCTGTCCGTAAACTTTTTTTTGTAGCGATTACTCCTCTGAAACTACAAGATGGATTTTCATGAAACTTTACAGAAATGTTGCCCATGATGTCTAGTTGATCCTAGCAAAAATTCATGTTGATGTGAAATCCAAGATGGCCACCGAAGCTAAAAATAGATTTTTAAAAAACAAGTTTTAGCGACTACTTCTTTTTTGAAAACAGTAAATGAGATATGGGACTTTATCTAAAATGATCAGCATGACATGATGTCGATTCGACATTAAACATGGCCGACATCTTTGTTTACATGGAGTTAAATAATAAAAACTGTACGCGACTACTCCTCTGAAACTACTTTACGAATTTTCATGAAATGAAACTTCACAGGATTATTGCTCTTGGTGTAAAGTTGATCCTAGCAATATTTTAGGCCGGGCGGAAATTCAAGATGGCCACCACGGCTAAAAATAGATTAAAAATAAATAAATTGTAGCGAGCGACTACTTCCTGAAAACTAGAAGTGATATTGATATGGGACTTCTTCTAAAACGATCATGACATGAGGTTGGTCACTGTCAAAAATCATTTTCATTCAACGTTAAACATGGCTGCCGCGGCCATCTTTGTTTAGATAGAGTTATAAGCTTGTAGCGACTACTCCTCTGAAACTACATGACAGATTTTCAAGAAACTTCACAGGAATGCTAATCTAGCTATCAGATACCTATCAGTAGAGCTTTAAGGTCATTGACCTTTTGTTTTTAGAATTTAATCTCGTTACCATGGTTACAGATTTTTTTTTATTATTTAGGTTACACTGGTTTATCATTTATGGTACCAGCTCAAAGAATAATATTATTTTTAATCATACTGTATTATAGCAGGTGACCTATTAGGATTATGGTGAAAATTTCATGAAGATTCAAGCAAAAATGGTGGAGTTATAACAAAAATTCTATGTGGGGTATAATCTATTTATGTGCTTTAATTTTGCAGCGAGCACTTGTGTAATAACAGCGATACACTGACTCCACAAATTTCAATTATTTCACTTCTGCATTTGATGGAAGCTTCCTTTTGGTCTTATTTTACAGGTATTTCATAGAGCTATTGTATGTATTGTTGTAAACGATATTGCTTATTTTTTTTTGGCTCTTCAGGTCTCACACCTCTATTATCTCCCTTGAAAGCTCACGGACCTAGAGACAAAAGGAAAACAGAAAATAATTCTAATTTTTTCTCCATTTTAGGCAATTTTTAATTTGACAAAGAGGTTTTTCTTTGCTTCAGCATACATCTGCAGTGTAAAAGACTGATGATACAGAAAATCCCACGTTGATATGAAGTTGCATTCAAAATTCATAAGCATTTAATCCAAGCACCACAAAGTCAGCTAGATAGTGTATGAATTTGGTATTTTTCATAGAGGTTGCATAAATATGAGCGAGGAAAAAAACCAACCTGGCTAATGTTTGTATTTTTGTGTTTTATTTTACAGATCTTAGCAGTCCTGAAGATATTAAACCAACAACAAGGTCTGCTGGGACGTTTTGAAGGTCATGTGTTGGAAACAGCTATACAGTAACCCTATGGGAAACTAATTGTGGTGTGAGACCTGAAGGCCTATTATTAGATACATAAAATAGGAAAAATATAGAATTTTGTAAAAATTCCAACAAAATTAAAACAAGAAGTCAATGACCTTTAAGCTCTACTGATAGATTTTGATAGCTAGGTCAGCATTCCTACTGATATATTTTGATAGCTAGGTCAGCATTCCTGTGAAGTTTTATAAAAACTGTCAAGTAGTTGCAGAGGAGTAGTCGCTACAAGTTGAAGTTTTTACTATATAACTCTAGATAAACAAAGATGGCCACTGGCAGCCATGTTTAATATCGAATCAAAATACTTTTCGACGAGGATCAACATCTTGTCATGCTGATCATTTCAGAAAAAGTCCCATATCAATATCATTTATAGATTTCAAGAAGTAGTCGCTACAAACTTGTTTTTAAACATTTATGTTTAGCCGTGGTGGCCATCTTGAATTTTCGGCCGACCTGAAATTGTGCTAGGATCAACTAGACATCAAGAGCAACATTCCTGTGAAGTGTCATGAAAATCCGTCCAGTAGTTTCAGAGGTGTAGTCACTACAAATTTTACTATACAAACTCTATGTAAACAAAGATGGCCACTGGTGCCCAGGTTTAATTTTGATTCAAAATAATTTTCGACAAGGATCAACATCATGTCATGCTGATCATTTTAGAAAAAGTCCATATCAATATCACTCACAGTTTTCAAGAAGTAGTCGCTACAAACTTTTTTTTAAAAATCTGTTTTAAGCAATGGCGGCCATCTTAATTTCCAGCCGACCTAAAATAATTCTGGGATAAATTAGACATCAAGAGCAACATTCCTGTGAAGGTTCATAAAACATTGCCAAGTAGTTTCAGAGGAGTAGTCGCTACACGTTTTTAGTATATAAATCTATGTAAACAAAGATGGCCGCTAGCGGTCATGTTTAAAGTCGCATCGAAATAAATTTCGACAACGATCAACATCATGTCATGCTGACCATTTTAGAAAATGTCCCATATCAATATCACTTACAGTTTTCAAGAAGTAGTCGCTACAAATTTATTCATTTTAAATATATTTTTAGCCGTGGCGGCCATTTTAAATTTCCGACTAGACTGAAATATTTCTAGGATCAACTAGACATGAAGAGCAACATTTCTGTGAAGTTTCATGAACATCCGTCAAGTAGTTTCAGAGGAGTAGTCGCTACAATTTTTTATTATATAACTCGTATGTAAACAAAGATGGGAGCCATGTTTAACGTCGAATCAAAATAATGTTCGACTCAGATCAACATCATGTCATGCTGATCATTTTAGAAAAAGTCCCATATCAATATCACTTATAGTTTTCAAGAAGTAGTCGCTACAAATTTATTTTTTAAGAATCTATTTTAAGAATCTATTTTTAGCTGTGACAGCCATCTTGAATTTCTGGTCGATCTGAAATTTTGATAGGATCAATTACACATCAAGAGCAACATTCTTGTAAAGTTTCATGAAAAATCCGCCAAGTAGTTTCAGAGGAGTAGTCGCTACAAGTTTTTACTATATAACTCTATGTAAACAAAGATGGCCGCTGGCAGCAATGATTAATGTCGAATCAAAACGATTTTTGACAACGACCAACATCATGTCATGCTGATCATTTTAGTAAAAGTCCCATATCAAAATCACTTATAGTTTTCAAGAAGTAGTCGCTACAAATTTATTCATTTTAAATATATTTTTAGCCGTGGCGGCCATTTTAAATTTCCGACTAGACTGAAATATTTCTAGGATCAACTAGACATCAAGAGCAACATTTCTGTGAAGTTTCATGAACATCCGTCAATTAGTTTCAGAGGAGTAGTCGCTACAATTTTTTATTATATAACTCGTATGTAAACAAAGATGGGAGCCATGTTTAACGTCGAATCAAAATAATGTTCGACTCAGATCAACATCATGTCATGCTGATCATTTTAGAAAAAGTCCCATATCAATATCACTTATAGTTTTCAAGAAGTAGTCGCTACAAATTTATTTTTTAAGAATCTATTTTAAGAATCTATTTTTAGCTGTGACAGCCATCTTGAATTTCTGGTCGATCTGAAATTTTGATAGGATCAATTACACATCAAGAGCAACATTCTTGTAAAGTTTCATGAAAAATCCGCCAAGTAGTTTCAGAGGAGTAGTCGCTACAAGTTTTTACTATATAACTCTATGTAAACAAAGATGGCCGCTGGCAGCAATGATTAATGTCGAATCAAAACGATTTTTGACAACGACCAACATCATGTCATGCTGATCATTTTAGTAAAAGTCCCATATCAAAATCACTTATAGTTTTCAAGAAGTAGTCGCTACAATCTTATTTTTTAAGAATCTATTTTTAGCTATGGCAGCCATCTTGAATTTCTGGTCGATCTGAAATTTTGCTAGGATCAATTACACATCAAGAGTAACATTCTTGTAAACTTCCATGAAAATCCGCAAGAAGTAGTCGCTAAATTGTATTTTAAAAATCTATTTTTAGATTTGGCAGCCATCTTGGATTTCACATCAACATGAATTTTTGCTAGGATCAACTAGACTTCATGGGCAACATTTCATTAAAGTTTCATGAATATCCATCCAGTAGTTTCAGATGAGTAGTCGCTACAAATAAAACTTTACGGACAGACAGACGGACGGACGGACAGACGGACGACGGACGCCGCACCATGGCATAAGCTCTGCTGATCTCTGATCAGTCGAGCTAAAGATTAAGCATAATGGTACGGTTCCAAAAACCAATATTAAATCTCAATATGCATGGTGACCTATAAATGTAATTGAATATATTGTCTAAATATATGTTCAAATACATGTAAGTGTCTAGGAAGTTTGAACAAATTCTGTTATTAGGAACATAACAAAAAAGGAAAATATACCATTTCTATATAACTTTATACAAAACTTGGCCTTTTAGCGTAGGGGTAGGGTTTCAAATTATTTTGCTAAACAAGCATGGGGACCTATCATTTTTAGTGCACATTTTGTTTTTATATAATTATGTTAAATTATGTGCTTAGAAAGTTAAAAAAAATCTGTTATTGGGAACATACAAAAAAAAGAAGGAAATTGTATCATTATGGAATAATTTGTGAATAAATTGTGGTAATGGTCTCAACAGATTTTGTAAAGAAATATAGGTTTTACATAAAGATGAGCTTTAAATGTTATTGTAATTAAATGTTCTTTACTTTAATACAATTTTAGCAGAATTGTGACCAATGAATAAATGATTGGACTTCAAAAAGATCTTATTTAGATATTTTATGGACTTGTTCAACTTTTTGGACAGATTGACATGACGGTGGCATTACAAATTATTTTTTAAAATTTTAACAAGCATGGTGACCTACCATTATTTTTGCCCTTTCTGTCTATACATATAACAACAAATTCGATAGTCTATAATATACTTTATTAAACTTCTATCTTCATTCACAAATTACACATAAGAACTATTAGTTGAAACATAAAAGTTCGAATTAGTATGCTGTCTTAAACAGTGTGCAAGCAGTCTCCTATCTTAAACGGCGTGCGTTCAAGTCTCCGCCAGACCGGGTCTCGCCCGATCGGGACACGCCAAACCTCCACTTACGGAGTTCAATCCGTCTATCTCTCTCTAATGCTCAACCTAATTTCCCCCGAACTGTGGATTTACCATCCCTCATATACCCATTCAACAGTTTAGAGTCTTCATCATTACGTGGTCAGGTTCATGGACAAATCTCTGACTGAAACAATTGATGTGGGTCACCGAACGAGGTTTTGGAGTAAACAAGTTAATTTAACTAGTATTCAGACTGGGTACTTATATAAGATTCAAGAACCAGGTGACCTTCTTACTCTGCTAGTTGAGTGGGATGCCCCGGCCATCTCATTGTTTCATCATTCACAGCATCCCACAAGCTTTACATTTTGGTCATTTTGTTGCTAAATATATAATTAATTGGGATGACCAACCTCACCTTCGTCATTCAGGAACTTAAGAGAATGTGGACTTTGTACAAACAACGTCATTAAACTATTTCTCAGACAAGATGCTTATACAACCATCCCATTGTTCTTCCGAGTACAAGGCAAGCCTATCACCCAAATTGTTCACTGCAATGCCTAGACTTTCATAATTGCGTTTCATCTCGGTTAAGCTATTGGTACGTTTAGTAGCCAACAATCACATTTAATTGATGTGCCCTGGTCATTTGGATATCTTGGTCAAGGCACAATTACAATATTACACAATGTATATCTTCTTTTTATCGGTAAGTTTTAAATTGACGAATTTTCACTCAATACATTTCGTAATATTAAATGAAATTTTACCAAATTTCGATATATTGCTTACGGCCAAACTATCTCGGTTAAAGGTGATATTCAGCCAGATCGCATCAGTAATTCCGGAGTTATCTGCCCTGCAATAACCAGCTTTATCGCATATTAACCACTGAGCACTTTAATAAGATTAATTGAAATTTGATGAAACATAGATACAATGCATATGGCCATAATATCGCAGTCAAAAATGAAAAAGGGTCCTATAGAAGTCACAGCGCTCAACGCAATGGCGCTGTAATAAGAGTAATTGACGCCAATTGTTTTTTCAATAAGAGTATTCTCAATCCAGATTAACGAAATTCAGGGTGAAATGTATTTCTGTGCATTTATACATAAACTGTAAAGAAATAACCACAGGATACGTTCATCCATATCAAATAACTAATTAATTGCCTAGCATGGATGACTTATTGTTCACATGTACATGTAAAGAAATATAAAAAGATCGGACAGGGAAAGTAGCATTCAAGGAGGACAGTAAACCACAAAACACAGAAACAAACACACAAACAGACAAACAAGAAGGCAAAAGCAATAATAAATGCAAACGACATCTCAAACACAAAAAGGGTTGACAATAGGGCTACCGCCTTGTAACGGTCAGTGGCAAAGTAGGCCACTGGGGGTTTAAACAGCTTCTAGGGTGCATCAAACCTCACACTTAGCCTACTGTCATCCCATTAAAACAGGACAGTGTAAAGTCCATCATGCGGGCGTTTGTGTATCTGTATATCAATCGTCTGTCTGTCTTGCTTGTTATATCCAACATACATTATAATTAAAAAATTCGGGAGTTCATTTCAATTCTTTCGCTTGGTTTACAATATACATACCACCAAATATAAACATTTCGTTAAAAAGCAATAATCCCTGTAGCAAAATTCTACATAAGTAACAAAAACAAAATCATATGTGCAAGCCATCAATGGCGTCATATGCATTACACGAACCTGTTGTGTTCTACAATGGCGACACGATCATTAAAGAACACATTGAGCTGTCGGGAAACAGCACAACTCGCCATTTCCACTCTACAGAGAACACCACATTATACACATATCATACAATCGGAAAGACAATGCTTCTTTTCACACAAGGAATCTTTAACGGTTTGGCAGAGATTCATCCTTGAACAACAAGAAAATATGAGAAAGGGGACAGTTTAAGAAAAGAAATAAAAGAAATAAGGTGGGAGAGTGTGATGGGTAAAGTGTATGTGGCGGTTAAGGTGGGGGTAGGGTGGCCTGGTGAGTAGGTGAAGGGTGTGGGTGATGGTTGCCATGCGAAAACGTATGTCCTCTGTACCCTTTAACAACATAAATAAAGAAGAACATTTAGGCACAATGTATTGTTGGAAGGGGAAGGCTGAAAACATTGATTACACTATGAACAATATCAACACAAACCATGGTGAATTGAATTGGGTTTTAAGGCGCTCCAACACATGCAAGTTTATATGGCGCCTAACAGGAACGAACATGCCAGGCTCAACCCTCCATTTACATCGAGATAAAATATGGAGAATGGGCCTAGAACCATCTTGCTGCAAATTCTATTGTAGACACTCCATTTACGCTGTTTTTCTGCCACTGCTCTAGTGATTTGAGCGAGATGGCACATGAAACAATACAGGGGTCATGATGAAGACCTTTAATGAGCATGAACAAAAATTACGAATGGTAGAGGGGAATGGTGAAGGTTGAGATGGTTGCGATGAGCAGAAATAGTCTTTATCTACTCGCAAAATAGAACATAATTGCAACATATTGTAAAACAAGAGGCACAAGAGGGGCTGTATCGCTCTACTGGCTGTACACATTTGACCCTGGGGTCACCAATTGAATAAACGTTGAAGAGGATCATAAGCTTATGGTAAATACAAAATATTCAACCTTTGATATTTGTAGTTGCAGAGTATGTTACTTTTGTTTTTCCCTATATAAGTCTATGTAACACATATGACAACTAGGGCGACCCCAAATTTGACCCCAAGGTTACCATTTGAAAAAATTTCGCAGATGATCATAAGCTTATGGTAAATACAAAATATTAAACTTTGACCACTGTAGTTTTAGAGAAGAAGATTGTTTAAGTGTTTTCCCAAAACAAGTCTATAAAACATGTGACCGCTGAGGTGGGGTCAGATTTGACCAAAGGGTCAACATTTAAGCAAATTGGTAGAGGACAAGAAGGTTATGGTAAATGCAAAATATTAAACCTCTGGCTCTTGTTGTTTCAGAGAAGAGATGTCATTTGAACAAACTAGGTAGAGGATCACAAGCTTGTGGTAATTCCAAAATATTAAACGTCTGGCTCGTGTAGTTTTAGAAAAGATGATGTTTTAAAAAGTGTTTCCCTATATAAGTCAAAGTAAAAGATGTGACCCCTAGTGCGGGGTCAAATTTGATCCCATGGCCACCATTTGAACAAGCTTGTTAGAAGACCAAAAGCTTATGATAAATGCAAAATATTAAATCCTTGGCTCTTGCAGTTGCAGAAAATACGATTTTTTAAAGTTTTTCGCTATATATACTCCTCAAAATAAGTTAGGACCAAAATAATATTTCTCCATATACTTACCAGTGAAATTGACTACATACCATGTTCAAACGGTTACACAAAATGTGTAAGCAATGTTGCATTAGACAGGACATTGTCAGGTCTTTTGCATTAGTTGAAAAAACAAAATGCTGATATGCATTGTTCTGTTAATTAAAAAGAGTAGGAGTTTTTGATAATTTCTAAAATTATTAATTTACTCCAAACCAACAATACTAAAAAAAGTTTAAATATGTTTTGTCAATGTATTCATTACGTTTAATCACTACCAATAGAACTATGGACGCGAAATTTTAATTCTCCCCGAAATAAACTAACCTTTGACAGATTAAATGCATACACCGAAAAGTTTTGAAAAACGCTGATTTTTTATCCCATCCAAAATGAAGTAAATTTGCAAGACCTAGTCGCATATTTGGCACTGCACGCTTATCTGTAGAGTTATGCTAAAATTATTAAGGACTCATTAGTCACAAAAATAATAGGAAATAACATTTTTGGGTGAAAAAAAGCAATTCAATTTTATTTTTTTTTGGTGTAAAATTTTGATACAGAATACAGAAATACGAAACTGTTTCCTTTTTTGGAATGCAATGTGAGCTTAAACTTCTGCGATGATCTTTAATCTTAATGAAATACATAAGGGAGGGTCCTTGACTTATTTTGAGTTTTATAAATGTATGTAAAACATGCAACCCTTGGGGCAGGCCAATTTTACCCCAGGGTCACCATTTGAACACACTTGGTAGAGGACCATAAGCTGATGGTAAATGCAAAATATTAAACCTTTAACTCTTGTAGTTTCAGAAAAGACTATTTTTTAAGAGTGTCCGTATATAAGTCTATATGTAAAACATGTGACCCGTGGAGCGGGACCAAATTGGATCACAGGGTCACGATTTGAACAAACTAGATAGAGGACCATGATCCTATGGTAAATACAAAATATTTAACTTCTGGCTCTTGTACATGTTGTAGTTTTAGTTAAGATGATTTTTTAAGTTCCAATGTTTTCCCTATAAAAGTCTATGTAGAACATAAGAACCCTGGGACGGGTCTAAATTGACCCCAGGGCCACAATTTGAACAAACTTGTTAGAGGATCATAAGCTTATGCTAAAAGCAAAATATTAAAATTATAGCTCTTGTAGGTTCATGAAGATCATGTCTTAAGTGATTCCCTATATGAATACTGAAAAGTAGATCCCTTGGAAGCATCAAACACAAACAAGAGATAAAAGTCGCAGACTCGGTATTATTGAATGTGTTCATGAGGGGTAATGTAAAGTACAACACCTCTAACGCCTCCTAGCACCGGCCTAAGCGATATTCTACTTTAAAGCCACAAAGATTGGGCTTGATGATCCCAAAGGACCAGTATGTAATAACACTACTGATTTGTAGTCGGGGCGACTAGTCTTGTAAAATATGTGACTCCTGGGGCGGGGCCAAATTGGACCCTAGGGTCACCATTTGAATAATCTAGGTAGAGGACTTTAATATTGTGGCAAATGCAAAATATTAAACATTTGGCTCTTGTAGTCTCAGAACAGATGATTTGTTTTTAGTTTTACATTCTGAAGGTATACGCAAAACAAACTGATCACTGGGGGCAGGGCCAAATCAAACCCCACGGTCACTTTTTGAACAAACTTCGTAGCGGACCATAAGCTTAGAGTAAATTCAAACTATTAAACCTCTGGTTCTTGTTTCAGAGAAGACTATTTTTTAAGTTTTAATGTTTTCCCTATATAAGTCTAAGTAAAAGATGTGACGCCTGGGGTGGGGCTAAATTTGACCTCATGGCCACCATTTTAACAAGCTTGTTAGAGGACCATAAGCTTATGATAAAAAATGCAAAATATTAAACCTTTGGCTCTTGCAGTTGCAGAAAAATACGATTATTTTTGATAGTTTTCGCTATATAAATGTATGTAAAACATGCAACCCCTGTGGCACGCCCAATTTCATCCCAGGGTCACGATTTGAACAAACTTGGTAGAGGACCATAACCAGATAGCAAGTGCAAAATATTAAACCTGTGGCTAGTGTAGTTTCAGAAAAGAATAGTGTTAAGTGTTTCCCTATTTGTCTATATGTAAAACATGCGACCCGTGGGGCGGGGTTTAATTGGACCCCATGGTCACCATTTGAACAAACTAGGTAGAGAACCATAATCTTATTGTAAAGACAAAATATTTAATTTCGGTCTCTTGTAGTTTTAGAAAAGATGTTTTTCCCTATACTAGTAAAACATGTGACGCCTTGGGGCGGTGCCAAATTTAACCCCAGGGTCACCATTTGAACAAACTTCGTCAACCCTTGTGTGTTTGTGATGTCTTATTTAGCCTTTTATTCATCTTTATATATAGTTGTTCTTTGTTTATTTGTGTGTTTGTGGTTGACTGTCGTGTCCTTGAATGCTACATTTCCTATTCGATTTGTATATCTACTTTTTTTCGTAAAGGAAAATAAGCTTATGGTAAATGCAAAATATAAAACCTCTGGCTCTTGTAGTTTCAGTGAAGAAGAATGTTTACATTTTAAGTATTTCCTATATAAGTTTCTGTAACCCCAAGGTCACCATTTCAACAAATTTGTAAAAGATGTTACCCATGAGACAGTAAATAATGGGTCATAATATTAAACCTGTGGCTAGTGTAGTTTCAGTGAAGAAGAATGTTTACATTTTAAGTATTTCCTATATAAGTTTCTGTAACCCCAAGGTCACCATTTCAACAAATTTGTAAAAGATGTTACCCATGAGACAGTAAATAATGGGTCATAACTCTTGTGTTACTGGTCTGATTTGGCTGGTTTCGAACTCTTCCAAGCTTTCATTGATATAAAGACACTAACAGAGTTTGGTAAAGATCAAATGCGAAGATGCCAGAGTGTTCACTAAATAACGCATTTTTCCTAATTCAAGACGCCATACCTTGCTGGACCGATATAGCTGGTTTTCGAACTTATCTCAGCTTGTCTAAGCTGTCATCAATATCAATAATATATACATGTTTGATAAAGATCAAATACAAAATGAAGGTGCTAGAGTATTCACAAGGCTTAATATGACATTTTTCAGCGACACAAGGGCCATAATTCTATAGTAAGTAATCCGATCCGGCTGATTCTCAAACTTGTCTGAGCTTTCATGGATATAAAGACACCGGCAAAGTTTCATAAAGATCCGATTAATAATGAAGTCCCTATTGAGCTAAAAAGGAAAAAAATAAAGGACGACGACAGACGACGTACAACTCGCCATCCCACATTGTGGAAAAGCATTACATTTGTAAATGACGGGTCTCACCCCTCGCACACACACAAATCAGTTGATGGTGTAACCCAATCACCCTTTACCACCAAAGAGTTAGAGTCGAGAGGAGGCGGGGATTGAAAATAAATTGATGTACACATATTTACCTATAAGTAAACAAGTAAAAACATTGTTTTTACAAATGGGTTGATGATGGGTGGGACGTGTTTAGGTGTGGGCAGGTACATAATTCACCAAAAGTACGATGTAAGAATATAAACAAAACTAACAACATATATGAGAGTAGTACGTTTATTAATCGAACCCTGGTGTTATTCAAATTAATACAAAGGCCACCGCCATCACAAATTAAAATGTTTTTGGAATTCACCGAGTATCAAATCGATGGAATGATACAGGAATTTGGAAAGTCACAAAGGTGCAACACGTTTGGAGACTTCGTGAATACTATTGTGTGATTATACTTTCCTCTTTATTGGTTTTAATTTAGAAGTTTGTTTAGTAGGCGAGGACGCTTGCGCGAAGCACATGCGCCCGGGAAGCTTTCTATCTGTTTTTGATATTTCTGGGTCTCTGAAGCGCTTGTCGTTTACTGCCGGTAAAGCGTTGTTTTAAAAATAAACAGAACGAAGCACAGTGTACACAAATAAGACGGAGGTATAATGATGTAAACGTCGAGCGAAGGGAGGCGTAAACACAATAAGAACCAAATGTGTACCACTCGCGAAAAATACACACCGAGACCTGTATTTTACGGCTCTGTTCGAATGAAATCTCATCCAACTTACAAAAACAAACGTGACGTCAATATTGTAACGTCATCTGACAGTTGCGACGTTGTTTTGGGACCTGCATGTGACGAATGTGTCCGAATGAATCTGCGCATATTTACGGAATTATTTGACGATGTGATTTTTTCTTATCTTTTGCTGATTCAGTCTGGATCATTCAATGTATTAATGCTGCTTTGCAGCAGGTTTCTTGTTACCTAAGGCATGCAACTTTTAAACATTAAATAATTGTCATTGTTTTTTTGACGCAGATCAACTGTTCTAGCAATATTCCGCAGACCAATTGTTCTAGTAATCTTCTGCAGACCAACTGTTCTTGTATTTTCCTCAGACCAACAATTCTTGTCTTCTGCCATTTAAAACATTAGGTATTTAACTCACAATTAACTTTGATGTTAACCAAGATTTGGGTCTTATGTAAAATAGTGAGTATAGTGACTTATATAAAACCTTATTCGACAATGCATGTTATAGGTTATTATTTCATATTAATAGGCATGTTAACAGTACAATCAGTACTTTGAATAAATAATACTGACAGTTCTTTGAATAAATCACTAAAGTATCAGCGTTCCCTATATATGATGATCTCGTGGAACACTTCACTTTAAATTAAGTTTGAGATTAAATTATTGTTGACATGAAAATATTTAACTTTACTAGTTTATATCAGTCTAACGTAATTTCTATTTACAGTTCGTCGTTGTTTTAATTTTATTGTCTACTACTGCTTATATTACAGTTTTGATAGATAACCTTCGATTTGTATAATACTTCTGCTAAACATGCCGATTTTAATTATATTGAATTTTATCTTAATCTCTCAAAATCATATGTATCATCCAATATGCGTATAAAACTATAAAATAAAGATGTTTGCACTTTTTGACCTTTGACCTCCATTTCAAGTACCATACATTTGACATTATGGAATGCATTGCAGTTCTTATATACAAAATAACTGAATAGATATATCATATCTGATTGTTGCGCCAGGTGTCGGCTGCACTTTTCTTAGCTCTCAATGTTTTGAAATTTATCAGCAAATCTACTGCTGGTACAAACTTACAAATTGTCATGAAGTTGCATGAATGTGACAAGAGTGGATTTATGAGGACTTTATATGGAATTTTGATGTGTATTTGTGTTAATTTAAACTTTAAATACAATACTATAGATTCAACTGGATTTAAATTAGAGTGTATTTTGCCCTCAGCAATGGTGGGTGAACACTTATCACGGATCACACAGTACAGTAGCGGTGGTCTACACAATATTGGACAATCAACAATAGACAAACCTAATCCTACCGTTTTGGCAAGACTGAAACAGTTAGGTATTTTAAGTTATCGAGGTACCCGAGGGGGAAATGCTCGAGTGAGACGTGTTTGGGACACAAATCAAGGGATTAAAATCAACAACCTACACAGTTTGCCTGAACAGATCCCAACTATTATAACTGTACCTGGCACAGAAATTTCATGTCAATCCAAATGCAAAGTTGACAATGAGAACCTTGTGAAGATAAAGTGCTCAACATTTAATGTTGTTAAAGGCCAGACTAATGTAAAAATGTGTTGCCTGAATCCAAGATCTGTAACGAACAAAACTCTGGCTATATGTGACTATATCATTTCCAACAATCTCGATCTTCTAGCTGTGACTGAAACATGGCTTGGCACATCGGTTGATTAAACATGTATCATTGAACTTGTTCCTACTGGCTACCAGATCAAACATGTCCCTCGCAGTGGAAGACGTGGTGGGGGCGTAGCACTTATATACAGGGCCACTATAGACATCCGTATAGTAGAATCAAGTCGTGATAGTAACTTCTCTAATTTTGAGTTTATGGACTGTAATATGACCATAAATGGCTACTCCTTACGTCTAGCAGTGATATATAGGCCACCACCAACACGAGAAAATGGTCTCAAAACAAGTGACTTTCTTGAACACGAATGGCCAGTGTTTCTATCCAGATATGCATCTATAGATAAGAACATCATAATTGTTGGTGATCTTAACTTCCACTTAGACAATCCCACAGATAGGGATTCTGCCAGATTCATCAGTGCTCTTGACTCGTGTGGTATGCGGCAGCAAGTCAGTGAACCCACACATATTGGTGGACATACGTTAGATGTTGTGATCACTAGAGATACTGAGAGCATAGTTTCTAATGTAGAAGTTACTGATCCCGGCCTGTCTGATAATTCTGGAAAAGTAGCGCGTGACCATCTCGCAGTGACTTTTAGTGTTAAAGCGGCAAGACCTGCCCCTGTCAGCAAGACTGTATCTTTCAGAAATATTCGCTCTATAAACATTGATTCCTTTAAAACCGATATCGAAACATCAGAAACTCTACACGATGCTTTAAAATGCACAGACCTTGATGATCTCGTCAATGTGTACACGGATGAACTGTCAGCACTTATCAACAAGCATGCTCCGTTACGTACAAAGACGATTATTCTCAGGCCATCTTGTCCTTGGTTTAATGAGGAATTACATGACGCTAAACACCGGAAACGTAAGCTGGAACGACAATGACGTAAAACCAAACTAACAGTTCACCACGAAATCTACAGAAAGCAATGTGCAAAGGTTAATAAACTACTTAAACAAGCTAGAGTCAGTTATTACTCTGACAAAATAGAATCCTGTGGACATGACCAAAAAAGTATCTTTAAGGTAACCAAACATCTGTTAGGCGCTTCAAATGATATCATACTACCCTCCAACAATTCATCTAAGAAACTGGCACAGGATTTCAGTGACATTTTCATTAACAAAATAGAAACCATTAGATGCGATATATCTTCAGGAAATCATTCTAGTTCCAATTCCATGAATATTGACTCGGTTCAGGTACCACTAGAAAATCATCTGACAGATTTTACTCCTGCTACATCCAAGGAAGTGGAACGAATAATCCTACAATCTCCGAATAAATCGTGTGAATTAGATCCAATACCAACATGGTTGTTGAAATCATGTCTTGATGAACTTTTACCTGTTCTGACGAAGATCATCAACTCATCTCTACACTCGGCATACGTACCAAAGACATTTAAAAGTTCACGTATAAGACCTCTATTAAAAAAGCCAACCCTTGATCAAAACACTCTTAAAAACTACAGACCTGTGTCCAATCTCCCATTTATCTCAAAGGTGTTAGAGAAGGTAGTCGACAAACGTTTGGAACAGCATTTGTCCATTAACGATCTTCACGAGAAACATCAGTCGGCGTACAGAAAGTGTCACTCTACCGAAACTGCTTTACCCAAGTCCAGAGTGACATTCTCCAGTCTTTAGACCAGAACAAGGTTACTATCTTAGTATTACTGGATCTCTCTGCTGCATTTGACACCATCGATCATAGCACACTACTCGATCACCTTGAACATGAATTTGGAATAGCCGGTAAGCCACTCGCATGGATGACATCCTATCTAAGTGATCGTTATCAAACGGTGTGCATTGACGGCGAACTATCCAATCCAGTGCTTATGAAATACAGTGTACCACAAGGATCGGTCTTGGGGCCCAAAAACTATATCATGTACACCAAACCTGTAGGGGCAATTTGTAGAAACCATGGACATCATTTCTATGCTGATGACTCTCAGCTATACTTATCATTTGAACCTTTAGACAAAATTTATCAAGTTGAAGTTATACGGCGAGTTGAAGCCTGTCTCAATGATATTATCTCCTGGATGCACCACAATATGCTAAAACTAAATGCAGACAAAACAGAACTTATATTGTTTTGCTCCAAGCGCAATGTGGAGTGTATATCTGACATATCTATTAAAGTTGGAGACTCTGAGATAAAACCATCATCATGTGTTAGAAATCTGGGAGCATTTCTCGATTCCAAAATGGACATGGAACAACAGGTGAATGCTGTTTGTAGGTCGTGTTACGCCCAGTTACGACAAATAGGTCACATTAGACAATATCTAACCATTGATGCAACCAAAACCCTTGTAAATTCCCTTGTTACATCCAGACTTGACTATTGTAACTCCCTGCTTAGCGGTCTACCTAAGACAATTTTGAACAAACTTCAAACAGTTCAAAATACAGCAGCTCGTATCATTACTAGGAAATCTCGTTTCGACCACATCACACCAGTGTTAAAGGAGCTTCACTGGCTCCCAGTGCAATACCGGATTGACTTTAAAATATTGAGTCACATCTATAAAGCCTTAAATGACTAATCTCCAAGCTACATCACAAACATGTTAAAGGTGTATAGACCACAGCGTGACTTAAGATCCCAAAGTGACACTCTGACTCTTGTAGTACCAAGATCTCGTACAGTTACATACGGTGACCGTAGCTTTGCAACTGCTGCTCCAAAGTTGTGGAACGCGCTTCCAGTGGGAATCCGGAATTCCAACACACTTGACTCTTTTAAGAGATCACTGAAAACTCATTTCTTTTTAATGATATATAGTGGCTGATGTGCTTTTAAGCTGGACTATTTCATAAATGATTACCATTGTTTTATCATCTTATTATGACAGTACTATTTTTTTAAACACGGATTTTAATTTTAGTCAGTATAATAATAATGTCTTAACTTTATCTTAGCAATATAATCTATATGTTGTTTTATATTTTACCACTTAATATCTTCATATCTTAGAGTTAGTACATGTATTGTTCTTTTTTTTAGTTTTGACTGTATGTGAATGTATTATTGTTTTACTTGTAAAGCACTTTTGAACGTATGTTAAATATGAAAAGAGTGCTATATAAATATGGTATAATAAAATAATAATAAAAAATATACCATAATTACGGTTGAAATTGTCATCTTTGCACTCATTTGAACTGTGACCTAGTTTCTGACAACCAGGAACAAAATACCAGCAGGAATCTATCCCTATTTTGATGGGCACCCTATAATGTCTTATATTAGCATTCAATCAGGTGGAGGTGTATGTAACCAGGTACAGGTATATGGTGAAATATCGATTCCTAACCGTGTGTCCTCGATAGCGCAGTGGTTAGAGCCCTGGTACGGTAAACCAGAGACCCCGTTGAGGAACGATTTGTTCATCACCTGTTATATTTGGGGGCTCGCCTTGGATCCAGGACCGTGACTGTCAGCATGAAACAGTATGAAAATAAGTATGACAGCCGGCCTGGAGATAACTCAATTAGAAATTCAGGGACGAATTTAAATCCGATTGGGTGTATGTAACCGGGTACAGGTATATGGTGAAATATCGATTCCTAACCGTATGTCCTCGATAGCTCAGTGGTTAGATCTCTGGTACGGTAAACCAGAGACCCTGGGTTCGAGTCCCGATTGAGGAACGATTTTTCGCCGCATGTTATATTTATACTGCAAAAACGCCATCAAACGGTTTGTTTTGGTCCTTGGACCGCCGATTATATTACAATTTCCTCATGACGTCAGATTAATAACGGAAACACATTGATGTCATGTGGTACCTTTATTTTTCGTAATGAAGTCAAGATACACACATTGCTGTTGGTTTGTGTGCTTTGGTTTCTATATGACCTCATTCTCTTTCTTCTTCATTTGAAATATATGTACAACTGCTATCAATATAAACCTTATTTAAACAGGGCAAAGAAGGATTGCAGGCAATACATGCCCCTACCGGTTTGGGTCTAAAGGTGAAAGTCAATCATAGCAAAAACATTCAAAGTGTAAGTGTGGCCTTGACCTTGATGAAAGACACCTTGTTTTGGCCGCGACACATCGTCTCCTGGCGGTGAAAATGTGTGTAAAATATTATAAGAACCAAATGATAAAGTTTGCTTTATTAGGCACTAACCAATAAAGCACATCAATGCGGAATTCCTCGGCGTTAATTGTATGTAACGTTAGCTGACGTCATGTAAGTAACGTTATCTGACGTCATAAAGCAAACAAAAAATAACACCATGGCGGCGTCCTCGATAAGCGTAACAGATAATAATAGCAAGTCATACAGAAAATGCGGATAATCTACGAATTTTCTCGTGATGGTAAATATCTGGTATACTATTATTGGAGTCCAATGATAAATAAGGAACTTATAGTCCGCACAAAAATATTTTAGCAGTAACTTTCGAAGTATACGAGGGCTGTTCAAGTTATACTTGGATATTTCTAATAGTTAATACACTGTTATAAATTAAATTATATGGCAATAAAGGTTTACATTTCCACTGTCATATCAGTAAATATTTTAAAATTATTTGAAACAGACTTCATTCGATCTTTGGAGATCGCTGAGCCCGATACTTATATTTAATTATCGGTGGTACTTTTTCATTTCTTTTTGTTTTCTTACTTAATTTTCGATTCAGTGGTTCCACTACTCCGGCCGATTAAAGGCTCAGGGTATTGTTTAACTACTTATAGGATATGTTGTCTGCTTTTTAATTTAGTCTTATGACTGTTACTTGCGATATGCAGGCTTCATAACCGCTGCTCCCAACTAAATTCCATTATGTTTATTTCGCTCTTTGGGGCATTTAATGTTATTAGATACTGGGACCATACGCCGTACGGCATGGGGAAGACAGATACTCCATGTCCACCGCCATATGCATGCCATCTTCGGGATGGTTAAAATGTTGAACTATTGATTTTAATAATATTGAGTTCTGCTCAACCCGGGGCTAGAGGGCGTGAGCGGTAGCTAGCATATTTCACTACCGCTCATGAACAGTCTCAATCAAACCAAGACTGCAATATTTCGTATGTGTCGTGCTCGGCCGTTTCCAAAGGTCCATTATCATACTCTTTTTTCAGGAAATACGAGGTTTTACAACGCCATTGTAGGCACCACGGAGCACGTCTTTTGTGGTGCTATGATGTTGCCTTGAAAACCAACAATAACCTAAAGTTATAAATGATTAAAAATGTTATAAATTACAAAGTTTAACGTACTTGTTATTTAATTAGATTCGTGTATTAGTCATGGTTTGCATTAAATGAATATTTTAAAGCATTGTCATAATCATGTTTTATAAGTTCATCACAGCTTCGGAAAGAGATCGGGTTTAGGATAACTATTCAAAATATGTAGAAAACAAATTGCATAGTCATTTCAAGAGAGATAGTTATTGTATCGGTATTCTAAATTTATTAACGTACATATTTTAAAGATTTTTTAAAATCTTAAGTTCTTGTATTTCATTTTTGTAGTAAATTTTTGTTGTATTAATAGTTCATATTATTTAATATCTTATTAACATTTTAGTGCTTCGTGATTTTTTCTGACGTCGTTAATTAATTTCAACTTTAAAGCAAGGAAGTGTTCGTCTACTATTAATATTTATCTTAGATCTCCGTGTGCAATATTCATAAAATTTCATAATTGTAATTTTGGAACACCAGTGACAATTGTGTATTTTTGCCAACGATTTTCCTTTTATTTAGCCATTCTCGGAATGCAGTTACAAAAAAAAGACGTCACATTTTGGACTGCTCCTTAGATGGGTTTCTCGCCCTATTATGTCATTTATTGCAACGTAATTAGACATGGTATCGAGATTTTTGTTTTAAATCATTTGATTTCTTATGAGTTGGATTACAATATAATTATATGAATCTTAAACGTTTACGTCAATAAATGAGTGCGATATCGAAAAGGTCCGCGTTTTATTTGAACAGCCCTCGTATGATCTTGACCTTGAAAGAAGAGGAACTGGCTATTTGTTTTTTCCCCATCGTATCATGTCAAACATTTGTGTTTACTATTTAATTTAATGGAATCCAATGACAGCTAAAGACGTTATAGCTCCGACAAGAACGTATAAGCAATAACCTTCAAAGTATGTATGTGACCTTGACCTTGAAGTTAGGGATCTAGCTCTTAGTCGCGACACATCGTCTGTCGATAATTGACGTTTCTGCATACAATTAGTCCGGACACGAACTTGTATGCAATAGTTTTAACAGAATATGTGTGACCTTGACATTTAATGTAAGGACATGTTCATAGTCGCGAAAGATGTGTCCGCATGGTGGTGAACATTTGTGTATAATAGTATTGGAATCCAATGATAGATAAAGAAGGTATAGGACGGAGACGAAATGTTAAGAAAATACCTTTAATAAATTTCAAAGTATAGGTGTTACATTGATCTTGAATGATTAGTTGCAATACTTCATCTCATGATGGTGAAACTGGCTCTAAGTTGTGACACTTTTTAAGCAATGACATTCAACGTGTATGTCTGACCTTCATGACCTATTTCCCTACGCTAAATGCATTGAAAATGCATTGAAAGGTTGCTTATTAAATGCTAACATGCTATATGATCGATTAACTCAGTTATATAAACTGATGTCCGAGTAAAGTTTTCTCTTCAGTATATAATACTTCAAACTAAAATTAACAAATAAGTTGTACTAAATACATATATTTGTTGATAATGCATTGTGTTTAGAGAAAAACACGTCAACACACATCTAATGAAACACCTGCTTTTATGTTTTACTATGTTGGTTTCATAGAAAAGCTGTACTAGGAGGGCCTCATCATCTGAAAAAAAATGAATACCACAATATTCTCATCCAACTGTATGTCTAACAGTGGTTTCCAGTTACCTATACAAATTATCTCTCTCTTCCCCCAACCCCACCCCCACCCCCACCCCCACCAAACTAGGCTGGATATAGGTCTTTAACGCTAGGTGGTAAACACTTATTTATAATTTTTCCTACTTGCAACAAATTGGTGAATATTTGTGTATTTTAATATTGCAATCCAATAATAGACAAAGAAGTTAAATCCCGAAAAATAAACTTTAAGAAATGACCTTTAAAGTATAAGTGTGACTTTGACCATGACCTTGTTCTTAGTTGCGACATATAGTCTAATGTTGGTGAAAATTTGTGTAAAATATTACTGGAATGCAATGAAAGAAGTTATAGCCAGGACACACACTTTTAAGAAATGAATTGCAAAGTATATGTTCGACCTAGATCTTGGCGCTCTTAGTCGCGACACATCGTCTCCTCCTGGTGGTGAACAATTGTGTATAATATTTCTGGAGTCCAATGATAGATACAGAAGATATAGCCCGGACACGAACTTTTAAGCATATAACCTTGAAAGTATATGTGTGCCTTTGACCTTGTTAGTAAGAATCTGGCTCTAAATCGCGACACGTCTCATGTTGATGAACATTTACGTATACTAGTATTGGACTCCAATGATAAATAAAAATGTTAAAGCCTGGAAACGTATTTCGGACGGACGGACGGACGGCGGAAGATGAGAAATTTTAAAGTTCCCTCCGGTTACAACGGTAGGGAACTAATTAATAGTAATGATTTAGAAACCAAAAACAAAGCCTATTCGTCGAGCTTATAAGAACAAAACCGAAGGTGTCATGCGGCTTAATTTTTTGCATAATTTGTTATGCATATTTTATATGAGACGGAAGCACATTATGAGGGTTTTATTTGAAATCGGATTGACACCAATCACTCTTCCAGATCGCCTCCAGTCCTTTTAAATGAGAAAATGAGCACGCATATATTTAGGGTATGAATAAGAGCCAGAACTATCTGCTAGTCTATAGATGAACGGATTCAGCTGTAGTAACAGTTCAATTTACATTTATTATATTACACCGAATCCACAGTACTATATTCTCTTGAATATGGAGGTAAAGGGATTGCCTGTATTAGACCGTTGGTCGATACGTGACCGCCAGTCTAGATTCATTAGAGCACTAATATGCATACGATTATGGGCATTAATATTTGCGATTATAATTTTTCTTTAACCGAGAAATACTGATATTGCACCCATATATATCCGATTATAACAGGCATATCTCACGTTTTGAATAATGGTGACACGTTTGCGTAGGATCAGTCTTTGGTTACCCTACACGTACACATGTGTGAATATGTTTATAGTGTCTCCAGGCAATTTTGTTTTGATGCTGGGATGCACATATTAGTGTGTGTTAATACCTTTTAAACACCCCCACCCACCACAAAAAAATGAGAAAGAAATCCTATAGAGAAGAAGAAATACAAGTCGAACAGGAAATGTAAAATTCAATGACCACAGTCAACCAAAAAACTGCATCGAAACAAATAACAAATAAAATACAGGATAAATTAAACATAAGGCATGTGACATCACAAACATAAATGTGTTGATAATATAGCTACTGCCTTTGAACAGTTAGTGGCAAAAATGCCGCTGGGTGTTTAAACCTGGTTCAAGGGTGAACCAAACATTACTCTTAATCTAATTTCTAAAGTTTATGTAGTAAAATTAATTATCGACATTTAATATTCTGTATTACAGCGGTTATCCTCGGGGATATTATAACAGTAGGCAAGCATGCTCACCGCTGGGTTTCCGCTGTGATCGATCAAAGCAAATAATATTTCATTGTAACGGTGTTTATATAGCGTGTTGTTGGTTGAATACTTAACTGTGATCTCACTCATATGAATATAATATCATGCATTGGCGTTGAGAAAGATGAATTTATTTGCCGAGAACGTCCAACAAAACTTTACAATCATACTCAGACTGATTTAAAATGTTATATATGAATTATTTAACTGCTGGGTCTAAATATAAGAAAATCATCAATCGATGTTGTTTTCACTTACACATCTGCTCGTTCTTGAAACGATCCACACGCCTACGATCGCGTGAGCGATATACCTATAGCAAAACCCACAAATAAATAATCGCTAATGTTATTAACATGCCGCAATTTAATTGTTTGAAGGCGGAACTAAAATATAAACATGTATATGTGAACGTTTATTAAACTAGAAGAAGCTGTCAGTTCGAAGCTGTCATTTCTAATTCCCGTAACCTAATAAACGATAACTAACCTGTACTGTCTGATTCAGTCTTTATCGCAGGTGTTACAGCATCATTGGCAGACAGAGTAAATTTGTGCATCAGTAGTTCATGATCGGTATGATGTTCAATGGATTTCGTCAGTCGATCTTCATCACAAGTCATAATCACGTTCAATTTTCCTTTCCTCACTACAGCAAGTATAATGTCAAATAGTGTGAACCACTGTGTAGCCTTCGGATGGTCATAGTCATATTTCCCAGCAAAATCTTCAATTAACACTATACTAACTTTGTCAAATTTGACATGTCGCCATAATGAGGGATCTGTTAGCACTAGGCATCTGTCCTGCTCATATGCCGTCATCAGACTGGCTGCTGTAGCTGTATTTCCTACACTATTAGGACCGGTTATGAGAATCATTTTGTTCTTCTTAAAAATGTCTTTCGCATTATGAAGAACAGTTTCGTTTACCCGCGTTTGCTGCTTATCTTGGATATAAACCATCGAGTGCTCTGAAAAAAAGATTCATCAGGTTTCATGTTTAATTTCTGAACAAAACTAAACAATAAAACATGCTGATATACTAATCAGAAGAATGGTATGTTTTGCTAAAGTGTCCTTAACATACAATTATTATGTTTTTTTTAATTCAAAGGACAACTATCATTATAAGTGTGATATGTATGGGCCATATAGGAGTCACATTATGGACGTCCGGAAGAAGGCATGACGCGTTGCATGATTGTACGGTATAAGTACTCCATATATGAGTGAAATTATGGACGTCCGGACGAAGGCATGACGTGTTGCATGGTTGTACGTTATAAGTACTCCATATACGAGTGAAATTATGGACGTCCGGAAGAAAGCATGAGTGTACGTTATACGTACTTTAAATAAAATACAGGAGACAGATTTGAGGGCCCCTTTAGATACCAGTACAATGAGGCCCTAAATGTTGTATCTGATGTTTTTCAGATAAAAAAAACAATGTACTGCTTTACTGCATCTGTTATCAAAATAAAGTATACGTATAACGTTTATAACGTTTTAAGTACCATTTAATAATTGTAATATCATTTCAAATATATAGTTGTCACCATAGCAACAACAGTAAGGCATTGGGGCCAAGAATGGGTGATTTATTGTTAAACACTACTGAATGATAAAAACGTATATTTTTAATTTATGAACATTATTGAAATATTTTTTATGTAAACATTATTTAAATATTTATTACGTTATACAATACATTGATATATGCATAGAGAGTGGATAGTATTACTACAATGATTCTACTACAATGACAATATAACATCTTCGAGACTATATGAATGTGTAATAGCAATATTTCATGCGCAAACAGCACTGACATACATTTTGTATATAATAATTACATTGATTTATTTACTTAGCACCAAGTTTAAAGATGTAAATAACCTTGTAATTGATTAAGTAATACCATTGTAAGGATAAAAAAACGTTTTGATTATTTTTCACAATCCAATATCATTTCACATACTAATATTATGAAAAATATTGAATCTATCACAACACGAGAATTATTTCAATCAATTATACATATAAATACTAATTAAGTTCCAATAAAACAGCAATACATCATCTGCGTATACACATTATTGTTTAACAAACACATTGTTTATTGAAGCATGTATTCTGATGTGTTTTGTCGAATTTACTGTGCACTTCAGTTAAAATTGACTCAATCAGTTTTTTTATTCTAATATATTTAATTAAATTTCAGTCTATGACTAACACAATGGTACATATTATAAGGTTTGTTTGCGCATATTCACTAATATAAAGAGAAATCGACACATTTATAGTTTAAAATGTTAAAATTATTAGGTCGAGGAGATATCGAGATATGTCTCAAAGGAAATTCACCGGCATACGTTAAGCTCACATTGTAAAACCATTTAAAAGACGTTACACATATATTCACTTTCTAGCCATAGCTCTGTTATATATTTTAACAAAAGTATGCTCCTTTTTAAACTTAGATTCCCAATGAATGAACAAGGCCTTGATAGTCCAATGCGTTGTCCTCAGACAACTATTGTTATATATTTGTCTTACTATTTTGTTATAAATATTTTTAAAACACTGTTTCATTTGATAAGATTTTACTTTGATGAACGTTTTGCTCTAAATGAATGTGCCAATTATTTGATAAATGTATCCAAGATTTAGTAAAAGGTTTATTTCGTGGAACAAACATGTAGGTGCTAATGCGTCTTTAATTTCTACTGGCATTCACACTGGCCATTCTAGAAGCATAGCAGTGGAGTTTGACCTTCAAACACTTACAACGACTAGAGTCAGATACCGAATTTGTTCACGACATCCTTTTGATACCTCAGTTAGTGTACACCAACAATGTGATCCTGTCTGAACACTAACCTAATCGGAGGGCATTTGAATTTTAGGGTATTTTAAGAGCATTTAGCCTACAATACTTAAGTATATCGAGCCTGTTAAATCGTCCTTCTGTAAGAGTGTGCTACATAGCGAATGTATGTGTTCTTGTGTATCTGTGTACATAAGCGAACATGTGGTTTCGTGCTACATGTACTTGTAGAGACCGTCGTTTCTATTCATCGAGACATCTCTTGAGAGTATATGAGAAACACACAAATCCTATCATCGAGTCATTTCTCGAGAGTATAGGAGAAATACAAACGTATCTAGCATAGAACAATATCCATCTTCGATTGCATCTGGTGTTGATGTTATGTTTTGAAACATGCTTTTAGCTTTGTCATAGACATCTAAACATCGAATGAGGTATATTTGCTTAAACGACTACATACCTTTACAGCTACATCTACTAACTATTTCTGGACCTGACACTGCCCATCTTTTCAATATTTGAGCATTGTTTCGCTAAGCATTACAAGCACCAGTCTCCTTTGATTGTATATTTGATCATGTTCGACTGTTGAACATGTTCTACTTGATCACTTGGTGACAATTTTAACACTGTATAACTATTTTAATGTTGATGAACTGGTCATACCTAAATTGTCTAGGTCACGAACACGCATGGATAACCAGCGAAGAATTATATATGATCAAGTACGACGAATCATGCTAGCACATATCTACCATTGTGACTCTCCCTTATTAGCTTGTAGAATTGTTAGTAAGAGTACATCCCAATTCAGTGTTTTATTACAATAGTTACATTCAGAGTTGTCTATTGCTGCACGTACATACCGCTCTTAAAGGGCAAACAATACAGGTTCATTTTAATAAACTTTGCTTCTTGTCTTTGTTTTAATCTACTGTTTTAAAGCTGTTCCTGTATAATTCTATGTAAAAATTTGAACATGAGATTATGTTACTCATCTCTTATCTAAATTAGTGCCGGAGAAGGATTTGTTTCATGATTTTCTTATTCAAGTCTATTCAAGTCAAGACATTTTATTTCATAATTTAGGCCACAAGCCCATCATAAGAAACAAGTTGAACAGCATTATTATACATTATTATACATTTTATAAATGAAGATATATGAATACAACATGTTTATAATAATTTCAGATTACACATATAAAATGTATAAACAAATTAAGTAGAGACTTTACGCTTTGTCTATATCTAATATCTGCTTAACATTCTTTATGTAAACTCTATATTTATCTAACTCAAAAAATTGTATCGATAATCAATTTACGTTTATCGTTAGATTTATATATAAATTTTGCAAAGGATAAGATATCTTTAGTATTTGTACATGACATAAGTTGATAAGACATATTCAAAGATCTGTCAACCAGCCAATGTGCTTTGAAAATTAGACTTCGATATTTCTCATATTCTCTACACTCCATTATAAAGTAAAATTCATCTTCAATTACTGATATATTTCTAGCATAGCATAATGGACACAACCTCATAATTCTTTCTATATTTAAATGTCTACCCTTTTTATGACAAGAACATCGACATCTAGATAGAGAACGTCTTATATAATATATATGACATTTCCATAGGGAGATATTGTTCAATGTTAAGCAATGGTTTATAGTGTTTGTAATAATAAGCTTTACTTGATATATCAACCTGTCCATACTATATTTGCACATACAAATCTTTTACTCTTTATAGGAGCGGAAGTTCTGCAAATTATTTGCTACGACAGCGACGGTGAAAGTGGCGATTATGAAACAGATTCTGACGAAGAAATAAGTGATATTTTCTTTTGATTTTTTACATATATTAAACTGATATAAATGATAATATTATGATATTTTAATTTTTTATTATATAATTAAATTATATAATTCCTTGAAGTAGAAATGTTGATGTATTATTAAAGTGTATGTATATATAAATGTCCTGTTCAACTTTGAAGTTGATATGTCTTTAAATAACAAAATTATGGCCGTTTTCCCAATAACACCCAATTATCAGGAATCTCTGTAAAATGTTTGGCACAGGGGAGTACATTTACCTCTTAATTTGGCAGTGAAAAAGTTAAACATAGTCAAAAACAAAGTTGAATTGCCGATCTCATGTGAAAGCCACGCATACCCAAAACAAATGTTTACAATAAACTTCTAATTTTGCTGGCCCACGTGTGCCTACCTGCCTCGTCCAAACGCTTTAGCATGTACTAACATTGTTTTAGGTACCTATGCGTTTTAAACAAGATAAGCTTAAGTCAGTACTGGATACATCTTGGAATATAAGTTGTACATAATGCAGTTCTACCGCACTATCCCAAAGCAAAAAGGCAGCTGGATGCAATGGTAAGTTACAATGAATTTAAAAAATTTGATATGAACTCTTTCCAAATTGTCATAATACGTATAACCCCACATTTCTGATCCATATATAATAATTGGTTTAACCATACTATCAAATAATCTAAATATATCATTGGATTGAAATCTTCCTAATTTACGTTGATATTGAAAAATACGTGCCTTTGCTTTTGTTGCTTGTTTTGATAACTATTCGTGTGATTTTGACCATGAAAGTTTTGGAGTAATATACATATTAAGATATTTATAAAATGTAATATAACACTGTGACCCTTGTGGTCCAAGCATGAAGTTGGCAAAATTGACCTAAGGGTTGCCATGTGAACAAACTTGATAGAGGACCATACGCTAATTCTACGTGTTAAATATTAGAAATCTATGGTTTGTGGTTTCATAATAGAAAAAATCTCATGTATTCCCGATAGAGGTCTATGGAAAACATGTGAACTCAAATTACAGAAATCCTGGAACCCCTCTCCCAAAACACACACACACACACACGCACACGCACACGCACACACACGCACAATAGGGTGCGGCTATTTTAACAAGATTGATCGTGTATTACCTAGATATCACTTTTAAGCAAAATCTTTCGAAAACAGTGTTTGAGAAGATTATTTTATTGTTATCTACTATTTTTAATAACAGCGGCCATCTTGGAACTCATGTTGACCTAATATTAAAAGAACGTGAATGGCATTCATCTAAGGATTATTCATGGTCAAAATTAGCCAAGCCGTTGTTAAGAAGTCTTTTGAAGCAAATGGTAAGTAATGGAGACGGGCGAATGGTAATCCCAATAGCTAACATTTGAGCGTTGATTAATTAAAAAATAATGCCCCTTGTGTTGGCCTCATAATAGTGATGCTTAACAAGGAATGTAAATCTCTAAAAATGCTTTCAATAATATTACTGTTTTTATTTGTTTTTACTTATATTTCGAAACCTTTTTGCGACACACATAGCGTTAATAGTTTTATATTTAAAATTGGGGTACCTCTTTGAGGGCCTCATTTACTCAGGACAGATGGATCCCCTGGCATGTCTACTGCTTTTCATTTAAAGGTCATACCCTAACGTTTAAACATGCACAGTTTTATGCTTTCTTCCGGAATCCACATTTATTTTATACATACCACACTATATCGTGACAAATCTTTCTTTTTCATAAATGCTCAGACTCTTAGGAGGCAAGTTATGAATTGTATAAAATAACTAGAGGGAACACTGTGTCACCTGCCTTGTACTTATCAGTGAATTTGACCTTTGACCTACTGAACCAAAAATCAACAGGAGTCATCCTCTCACCAAGGACAAACAATTTATTATACAGTCTGAAGACAGTTGTTACAAGTTATTGATCGCAAATGAAAATGTGACGGCGACAATTTAAATAAATCTTGCGATAAACAGAACTACTACAAATTCAGAATTTCAAGTAAAAGGTCATATTAACCTCTACCTTTGAACAATTTCCCCCAAAATAAATAGGAGTCTACCTTACTCACAGCAATTACGACTTTTATGCATGCAGAGTTTGTCTTTTAAACATAGTTGCAGCCAACACTTATTATAAATATTAAATTTTACAACAACAAACGTAGGATGCAAGGACACTTTCAAAGTGTTTAATACTGTAAATACTGATTGTCAATGAACTCTATATGTTTATGCTGTTGGATTATTCGCAACAGTTTGGAATAAAACTGCCGAACCAATATTTAAAATTGTGTAAGTATTGAATCTTGATACATAACCTGTCTTGCATGTTTAATTGTAGGCCTAATGACAAGCAGTTATGCAGTTATTTAACTTGCTATTTAGCACGGCTTACTATGGATAATCATAAAAAGAAAACTGTTTCACTAAATTTCAGGCTGCAGTAATCTGTCAAGGAATAAATTCCAACTGGTTTGACTGGCCTTCTTTTGACAGAATTATGCAATGGCTGTTTTTGAAAAAAAAAATTGTTTTCGCTATTTAACTAAAGAAATCCAAAAATGCACGCTAATTGCATAACACCAAAGTGGAATGCACTAAATCCAGATATGCAAGTAAGAAATGTTAAAGGCAGAATATGGTTACCAAAAAATGTAAAATGAAACACTTGACGAAGTACCCGGAAGCTTTACAACCTAGAGAATTATGCTATCAAATTAATGGAATAGAATTAAGCTTTACACACTATGCCAAATAAATATCAGTGTACTAATTACACGCTGCGCTGACGCTAAGCAAAAACAGGTAGCGTGCAGATCCAGATGGATTATTTATAGTACAGGTATTGTTTATGTAAACACAAGAATTGAAAAGTCAGAATACCTTTTAAACGAAGCATACGTTTCAAGTTAGTTGTTTCTTTTAACGACTAAGTAAATCTGATGATTTAAATGCACATTTGACGGTAATAGTATACACTATAATTGCATACGCATTTACAAGCTCCGTGTATTTTCAGTTTAACAGGAAGTGTCAATATTCGCTCATATTGACGTGTAGTAAAGTCATATTGGGTGTGTAATGTATACTCGTCTAAAGTCGCACAATTTTAATACGCGAAAGAACTCGTGCATATATCCCAATACAAATATAATCACCTATAAATACTTGACACAACGTATATATCATCTCATTTAAGGTTAAAGATAAACATATTCTGACTTTAAATGTCGACTCATTATATGGATTATATCATAGTATGTCCAAAATTCCTCTCAAATTCTAACTTTTAAAAGGATTTGTTTTGTGGTGCGGTTTCATTGACCGTGAGTATACTTAACATTTACTTGTTTTACCATTTTAAATACCATACAAATTACCTCACATTAATAGAAAAATAAAATGAAACAAATTACTTTATAAACAAGAGGACCTACTGTCCCTGAATCGCTCACTCGATGATCATGTCCATAGTAGACACGTGGAACAGCAAGAGAAGTGGATCAGAATTGTGAGAGGTCTGGGAAGTTAAGACTATCCTATATTCACCCTTATAAGTCTATGTAAAACTGTGATCCCGGAACAGGGCTAAATTTCACACAGTGTCACCATGAGACATCTATAACTTGCGAAGATTTGTTAAAATATTTTCTATAATCTATAGTCTATATAAATGTAAGTCTATGTAAATCATGTCACCCCTGGGGTGTTGTCAAATGTCTTTCGTGAGTCATAATTTGAATATACTTAGCAGATGACATGGTATATGCAATTTATTTGTCTTCTAGCTCTTGTAGTTCGGAGAAAAATACTTTTTAAAAAATTGTTATATAACTGTATTTAAAAATGTGACCCTTGAGGCGTTTCCAAATTTAACCCTAAGGTAACCATTCAAACAAATTTGGTAGAGGACCAGAGTATTGTGCTTCATGCAAAATATTTGACCTCCAGCTCATGTAGAAGTTGCACAGCAAAAGAGTGTTTTGAAGATTGTCATGTATAACTGTAGGTAAACCTGTAGAGGGCATAGCTTCATGCTACACGCAATACATGAGAGTCATATGCCTTGTGGTTGCAAAGAAGAATATTTCCAAGGTTTTTCACTTGATGAATGTCAGTGTAAATAAATACTGAAAAGTGGATCCCTAGGAAGCAACAAACACAAACAAGAGAGAAAGAAGCAGATTCGGTTTTATTGAGTCTGTTCATGAGGTAATAAAAAATGAAACACCGCTCAAGCCCCCTAGCACCGGTTTGAAGCCACAGAGATTGGGCTTGATGATCCCAAAGGAGCAGTAAGTAATAACACTACTAATTTGTAGTCGGGGCAGTATTTTATAGCCTCCACACAGCACTAAACAAGTGCGTGTGTGAATGTCAATAAATACTGAAACACAATATTAACGGCTTTAACCAGCCAGGCCAAACCCCGAAACTGGAGTTTCGAATTAATTAAGAGTTAACAATTCCATAAGACATTGTATGCATATTCCATCACAGATATTGTTAAAACGTTTATTCACGGGTTATAAACTGGTCATATGTAAATTGTCTAGGTCACGAACACGCATGGATAACCAGCGAAGAAATATATATGATCAAGTACGACGAGCCATGCTAGCACATATCTATCATTGTGACTCTCCCTTATTAGCTTGTTAGCAAGAGTACATGTCAATTCCGTGTTTTGTTACAATAGTTTCATTCAGAGTTGTCTATTACTGCACGTACATACCGCTCTTAAATTTTGCTACTTGGCTTTGTATGAATATACTGTTTTAAAGATGTTCCTGTATAATTCTATGTAAAAATATGAAAATGAGATTATGTTACTCAACTCTTACATGTCTAATCTAAATTAGTTCGGGAGAAGAATTGTTTGATGATTTTCTTTTTCAAGTCTATAGCACTGTGACCCTTGAGGTCAGATCATGAAAGGGCCAAAATTGACCTAAGGGTCGCCATGTGAAGAAACTTGATAGAGGACTATAAGCTTATTCTACAATCATGTAAATATATGGTTTGTGGTTTCATAGTAGAAGAATTCTCAAGTATTCCCGATACAGGTCTATAGAAAACACGTGAACTGAAAATATAGAAATACTGGAACAACTCCCCCCGAAACACACACAGACACAGACACAGACACACACAGACACACACAGACACACACACACACACACACACACACACACACAATGGGGTGCGGCCATTTGAACAAACAAGCTTGATCGTTTATTACCCAGATATCACTTTAAGCAAATTTTGTCGTAAACATTTTTTGAGAAGATTGTTTTATTGTTATCTATTATTTTTAATAACAGCGGCCATCTTGGAACTCATGTTGACCTAATTTTAACAAACTTGAATGGCATATATCTAACGATTATTCATGGTCTAAATTAGCAAAATTAGCCGTTGTTGAGAAGTATTTTAAAGCAAATGGTAAGGAATGGAGGCGGGCGAATGGTAATCCCAATAGCTCTCATTGAACGTTGCTTAATTAAAAGATAATGCCCCTTTTATGCATAATAGTTATGCTTAACAAGGAAAGTAAATCATCAAAAATACTTTCAATATTGTTACAGATTTTTATTTGATTTTACTTATTTTTCTTAACTTTTTTTGAGACACAATACTCATAGCGTTAATAGTTTTATATTTAAAATTGGGCTACCCCATTGAGGGCCTCATTTACGCAAGAGAGATAGATCCCCTGGCATGTCTACTGCTTTTCATTTAAACGTCATACCCTAACGTTCAAGCATGCAAAGTTTCATGCTTTCTTCCGGAAGTCCACATGTTTTATACATACCACACTATATCGTGACAATTTTTTTTTTTTATAAATTCTCAGACTCTTATGTTGCAAGTTGTGAATTGCAAGTTCAGACCGACCGACCGACCGACCGACCGATCGACAGACAGACATACAGACAGACAGACAGACAGACAGACAGACATTTGCAAAGCAATATGCCCCACCTTCGGGAAGGGTGGCATAATAACTAGAGGGTGTTCCTCGGAACACTTGTGTCGCCTGCCTTGTACTTATCAGTGAATTTGACCTTTGATCTACTGACCCAAAAAATCAATAGGAGTTATCCTCTTATCGATGACAAACAATGTATTATACAGTCTGAAGACAGTTGCTGCAATAAGTTATTGATCGCAAATGAAACTGACGCCGACAATTGAAACAAATGCTGCAATTAGAAAATCTACTACCAATCCACAATTTCAAGTAAAAGGTCATATTGACCTCGACTTTTTAACAATTTCCACCAAAATCAATACGAGCCTACCTTCCACAGAAACTATGAATGGTATGCATGCAGCGGTTCTCTTTTAAACGTAGTGGAAACCAACAATTATTATAAATATTAAATTTTACAACGACAAACGTAGGATACGAGGACACCTACAAAGTGTATAATACTATATATACTGATGGTCAATGAACTCCATGTTTTTGCTGTTAGATTATTCGCAAACTTCGTGGAATAAAACTGCTGAACCAATATTTTCTATTTTCTATTTTCAATATTTTCTTGCTATTGAGCACTGCTTACTATGGATAATCAAAACAAGAGGCCCAATAGAGCCTGTGGACGCTCTACTGGCTAATATGGCTCTTATAACAACAATGAAGCGAGTGACTATCGTCTTAAAGAGGCAAAATATAGCATTTTTAACTAGATAAAGAACCATAACTCCGCCATTACTGGTCCGATCTGGCTAGTTTTCGAAATTGGCCTGTAGAGATAATAAAAAAAACAAAAAAAAAACAATAATAAAAAAAAAATAAAAAAAATAAAAAAATGAAAGAAGTATACAAATAATAAAAGAAAAAAGTCAACAAATCTGGTAAAGTTTGGTAAAGATCAGATGAAAAATGAAGCGCCTATTGACATAACACGGCAAAATATAGCATATTTAACGAAATCAAGGACCATTTGGCTTGTTTTCGAACTTGTCCGAGCTTTTATTGACATTAACAATCTGGTAAAGTCGAATGAAACATGAAGGCCCTATCATCTTAACGATGCAGAATATAGCATTTTAACTAAATCAAGGGTCATAACTCCGCTGTTAAAGGTTCGATCTGGCTGGTTTTCTAACTTGTCCGAGCTATCATTGACAATAACAATCTGGTAAAGTTTGTTCAAGATCGGATGAAACATTAACGCCCTATCGTCTTAACGAGACACAATATAGCATTTTTACCTAAATCAAGGGCCATAACTCCGCTGTTACTCGTCCGATTTGGCTGGTTTTCGAACTCGTCTGAGCTTTATTGACATTAACAATCTGGTAAAATGTAAATGAAAAATGAAGTCCCTATCAACTTAACGTGGCAAAATATAGCATTGTTAACTAAATCAAGGGCCATAACTCCGCTGTTACTGTTTCGAACTGGTTCGTTTTCTAATGTTTCCGAGATTTCACTGACATTAACAATCTGTTAAAGTTTGGTAAATATCAAATGAAAAATGAAGGCCCTATCGTCTTAATGATGCAACATATAGCATTTGTATCTAAATCAAGGGCCATAACTCCGCTGTTACTAGTCCGATTTGGCTGGTGATCAAACTTGTCTGAGCTTTCATTGACATTAACAATCTAGTATAGTTTGGTAAAGATCAGATGAAAAATGAAGGCCCTAGTCTTAACGAGGCAAAATATAGCATTTTTTCTTAAATCAAGGGCCATAACTCCGTTTTAACTAATCTGATCTGACTGGCTTTCAAACTCGTTCGAGCTTTTATTAATAGTAACAATCTGGTAAAGCTTGGTAAATATGAGGTGAAAGATGAAGGCCCTATCGTCTTATTAACGAGGCAAAATAAAGCATGTTTAACTCAATCAAGGGCCATAACTCTGCCGATACTGGTCCGATCTAGCTGATTTTCAAACTAGTCCAAGCCTTTATTAAAAATAACAATCTGGTAAAGTTTAGTAAGGATCGAGTGAAAGACGAAGGCCCTATCGTCTTAACGAGGCAAAAAAAAGCATGTTTAACTCAATCAAGGGCCATAACTCTGCCGATACTGGTCCGATCTAGCTGATTTTCAAACTAGTCCAAGCCTTTATTAAAAATAACAATCTGATAAAATTTGGTAAGGATAGAGTGAAAGACAAAGGCCCTATCGTCTTAACGATGCAAAACTTAGCATTTTTAACTAAATCAAGGGCCATAACTCCGCCGATACTGGTCCGATCTGGCTGGTTTTCGAAATTTTCCGAGCTTTCATTGATATTAACAACCTGTTAATTTTGGTAAAGATTGGATACAAATTGAAGGCCCTATCGTCTTAACGAGAACAAATTAACGGACGGGCGGACGACGGAGGACGGACAACTCGTCATCCCATTAGCTCTGCTGATCTTCGACCAGTATAGCTAAAAAGGAAAACTGTTCCACTAGATTTCATGCTGCATTAATCTGTCAAGGAATAAATTCCAATTGGTTTTACTAGCTTTCTTATTGTTTGACATCTGACAGAAACATACGATGGCTGTTTTTGAAAAAAAAATGTCTTCATGCAATTTGACGGAAGATACCGGAAATGCACGTGCATTTCATAACACTAATGTCGAATGCACTAAATCCAGATATGCAAATAAGAAACGTTAAAGGCAGAATATTGTTACTAAAACGTAAAATGAAACACTTGACGAAGTACTCGGAAGCATTACAATTTACAGAATTATGCTATCGAATGAATGGAATATAATTAAACTTTACACACTATGCCGAATAAATATCAGTGTACTAATTACGCTGTATCCTTTACACGCTGCGCTGAGGCTAAGCATACAACAGGTAGCGTGCAGATCCAGATGGATTATTTATAGCACAGGTATTGGTTATGGCAAACAAGAACTACAAAGTCAGCATACCATTTTAACGAAGCGTATGTTTCAAATTATTTGTTTCTATTAACGACTGGGTAAATCAGATGATTTAAATGCAATTTTGACGGTATTACTATATACTGGTATTGCGTATGCATTTACAAGCTCCGTTTGCTTTCAATGTAACAGGAAACGTCAATATTTGCATATTGACGTGTAGTAAAGTCATATTGGTCCTGTAATGTATACTCGTTCGTGATTGGTGCAATTTTCTGTTCGTGTCAAAGAAAGTATGTCACGTGATGTAAACACTGTTGATTTCATTGTGAAAATTCACACGATGTAACGACAATATGTTTAATTCAAATAATAGTTTTGTATGAAAATTACAACCTATTTTATTGTTCTAATTTAAAAATGAGTATGCAATAAAAGGATTATTAGATTTATATTGGGATATTTGCACTCGCGGAAAAAATATTGCGCTCCTAAGTCGCACAATGTTAATAAGCGAAAGAACTCGTGCATATATCCCAATACAAATTTAATAACATATAAATACTTGACACAAAGTATTTATCATCTCCGTCAAGGTTAAAAATAAACATATGCTGACTTTAAATGTAGACTCATTATATGGATTATATCATAGTGTGTCCAAAATTCCTCAAATTTTAACTTTTAAAAGGATTTGTTCTGTGGTGCAGTTTTCATTGACCGTGAGTATTTTTAACATTTACTTGGATTACCATTTGAAATACCATAACAATTACGCCACATTAACAGATTAAGAAACAAATGACTTGATAAGTAAGAGGACAAACTGTCCCTGAATCTCTCACCCGATGATCATGTCTCTAGTAGACACTTGGAACAGCAACAGAAGTGGATCAGACTTATAAGAGGTTTGGTAAGTTAATACGATCCTTTATTCACTCTTTATAAGTCTATGGAAAACTGTGATCCTGGGGCAGGGCTAAATTTCTCCCAGTGTCACCATTCAATCAATTGTGTTACAAGATCATAATCCCATGCTGTATGCACAATTTTAGACCTCTATCTCTTGTAGTATCAGAGGAGATTTTTAAACACTCTCCTGCATAACTCTATGTAAAAATGTAAAATGACAATTTGGGCAGGATCATACAATCCTAAATGTCACCATTGGAACACACTTAGTAGAGAAGACTATGCCTATGCTACATGTAACATATAAATGAGAGATCTGTGCCTTGTGGTTTCCGAAAAGGAATATTTTCATTTTGTTGCTTATATAGATGTTTATAAAAACACGTTATCCCTGGGCCCGGTCCAATTGTAAACCCAGTGTCACTCTTTGGACAAACTTAAAAGAGACCATGATATTCCTGCAAAATATCAGTCCTCTAGCTATTACATAATAGTTTCAGAGAAGTTCTTTTCCAAGAAGATTTTCCAATATAACATTATTTAAAACTGTGACTCCAGGGACAAGGTCAATTGTTTCCTATTGCCACTATGTAGAGGATCATAAGCTTATACTACACACATTTAAGAAGATTATTTACTGTAAATCGATAAAACATATGACCCCTAGGCAGGGCACCAGATTTGATTATTAAGATGTTTTGTATAATCTTTAGTCTATAAATGTAACAAAGTGTAAATCATATGATCCCTGGGGCAGGGTAAACTGTCTTCCATGAGTAAACATTTGAACAGACTTGGCAGATGACATGGTATATGCAAAATATTTATCTTCTATATACAACCTTACCACATCACCTTATTAAAGACAAGCTAATTTCTCTTTTTCAAAAAACATTTGCTAGAGAAAATACTACATTTTTGGCATGTAATAATATAAAAGCGTTTTTTACTAACGGCAGTTTTGACAATTATACTATGTGGACTTGCTGTGAAGTTTGTGAAGCACTCATCTTCCTATTAGATGATATTTTCGTCAGGTATGGAACCACCGTTTATAGACAAATTGTTGGTATCCCTATGGGTACGAATTGTGCACCACGTATCTCAGATTTGTTCCGTTTTTGCTATGAAAGGGATTTCATGTTGAGTCTTTCACCAGATACCCAGGCAGATGTTATTGAAGCCTTTAATGATACCTCTCGGTATCTGGATGACATATTGAACATTGACAACCCTTTCTTTCCAACTATGGTTAATTATATTTATCCTAAAGAACTTCAGCTTAACAAAGCTAATATATCTGATAATAACGCTTCTTTTCTTGATTTAGATCTCTCGATTGAAAATGGTAAAATAATTATCAAAATCTAAGACAAGAGAGATGATTTTAATTTTGACATTGTTAATTATCCTCACTTGGATGGGGATGTTCCCCGAGCAACTTCTTATGGGGTATATGTGTCTCAACTTATTCGTTTTTCTAGAGCTTGTACTCGAGTTGAGGACTTTAATATTCGTAATCTTTGTATAACTAAAAAGTTACTCAATCAGGGTTACCGTTACCATAAACTTCGTAAAACCTTTGCAAAATTGTATTATCGTAACCCTGATCTTCTTTCCAAATATAAAAGTAATTCAAGGACTCTTCTGCGACAAGGACTATCACAGCCTGACTTCTATGGTGATGTGATTTATAAACTTCGTAAGAATCTAGGTCATGATCACTTTCATACTGTCTTTGTTAAACTTGTTAAAAAGTTTATCAAAAGAGGTTATGACCCTATCATTTTGCAACGTATGCATGCTTGGTGGTGGACCCTTTTACAGTTCTTCACTATGCTTTCCTCTTTAATTGTACGATGACCAGACAGGCTGTGGACAGGCTGTGGACCCTATGATGACGCCTACCTAAAGCCCATTAGGACGGTGGCGTTTGATGTTTGTCCATGATCTTTCTTGTCGTGCCCTTAATGGTTTATTCTCTTACTGCTCTGGCTTCTGCAAAGTCATTGAGTACCTTCATTGTGGCTTTCTAGGCTATTGTTTTTTTGTATTATATTTACACGAGCATATTTTTGTTTTACTTATATTGCCTATTGATGCTGCCTTGTTGGCTAGAGATTAGATCATGGCGGGGATTTCTTTATTTACACTGTCCTGTTTGAATGGGATGACAGTAGGGTAAGTGTGAGGTTTGGTGCACCCTAGAACAGGTTTAAACCCCCCAGTGGCCTACTTTGCCACTGACCGTTCCAAGGCGGTAGCCCTATTGTCAACCCTTTTTGTGTTTGTGATGTCGTTTGCATTTATTATTGCTTTTACCTTCTTGCTTGTCTGTTTGCGTGTTTGTTTCTGTGTTATGTGGTTTTCTGTCCTCCTTGAATGCTACTTTCCCTGTCCGATCTTTTTATATTTCTTTTCCAGCTCTTGTAGTTCAGAGAAAAATATTTTTTAAAAAATTGCTATGTAATTGTGCATTGGATTTAAAAACGTGACCCTTGTGACGCGGCCGAATTTAGCCCTAAGGTAACCATTGGAACAACTTGGTAGCGGACCATAATAGTGTGCTTCATGCAAAATATTAGACTACTACCTCATGTAGTAGTTGCACAGCAAAATAGTGTTTTAAAGATTGTCCTGTATAACTTTATGTAAATCTGTAGGGGACACTATCTTCTAGCTACATGCAAATCTTGGGAGTTCTATGACTTGCGGTTGCATAGAAATGTCAAGTTTTTTCCCCTTATTAAAATGTCTATGTAAATAAATACTGAAAAGTGAATCCATTGAAAGCAACAAACACAAACAAGAGAGAAAGTAGCAGATTCGGTTTTATAGAGTCTGTTCATGAGAGGTAATATTCGGTGAAACACCTCTCACGTCCCCTAGCACCGGTTTAAGCGGTATTCTAATTTAAAGCCTCTAAGATTGGGCACACAGATTGGGCCACACAGCAATAAACAATCGCCTGTGTGAATGTCAATAAACACTGAAAGGTGGATACAGCATACACGAGGTGTATCATGTTGTAGCCCAACTCACCAATAAAGTCTGAGTTATCAAAACAGAGACCCTACACTGCTTCAAATAACCAATGAATATTTCTTAATATGTAATATGCTAACGCTTACAGCGTATCATATCAATATTGGTTGCAAGCAATGTTTCGACTGTTTTCAGGAAATCTGCAAATATATGTAAGATTCATTACATTATCTGAACCTTTTACAATTAAGCTAGTACCAAAACATTTACTTGGAAGTAACAAAACAAACAAGAGAGAAAGTATCAGATTCGGTTTTACTGAGTATGTTCATGAGAGGTAATATTAGGTGAAACATCTAGTACCGGTGTAAGCGGTATTCTAATTTACATCCACAAAGATTGGGCTTGATGATCCCAAAGGACCAGTAAGCTATAACACTACTGATATTTAGTCAGGCCAACATTTTATAGCCGCCACACAGCACTAAACATTCGCTAGTGTGATTGTCAATAATTAATGAAAAGTGGATACAGCATACACGAGGTGTATACATGACTTATATATTTAAGAATCTAAACTCCATAGATTCAATACTAACGGCTTTAACCAGCCAGGCCACAACCCAAAACTGGAGTGTCGAATTAATTAATAGTTAGCAACTGGTAATTCATTTTATGCAGATTCAAATACGGATATTTTTAGAACGCGTGAATAAACAGTTACTTTTAATCAGCACATTTACATTATTATATGATCTGAGCACCTGGATTGATATTTGATAAACGGTTTTGTTTGTGTGATTATTTGGCGGGTTAGCTTTTTTTAAGCTGTATTCTACTTTAAAGCAACAAAGAGAGGGCTTGATGATCCCAAAGGACCAGTAAGTAATAATACTTCTGATTTGTAGTCGGGGCGCCACACAGCACTAAACAAACGCTAGTGTGAATGTCAATAAATACAGAAAAGTGGATCCTTTGGACGCGGTACAAGATATGTATTATAAGTATACACAATGGATCATGCGTAACTTGCTACACGGCTGAATGTAAGATAATAGTACATTTCACATGTTTTAGCCTGTTCTGAGAGTTGCCAAATATGTGATCATATATGAGAAGGAGGCTACTGATATATTGGTTTGGCTAGGAGAAATATGGGGAGGATTGGGTAGGCTTTGGTTGAGGTAAGATGTATTTTCACTCCGGCATGTAAATAAAACGTAGAAACGTGAACAAATGACTTCTCCGTTATACCACGACGCAAATATGTAATAGTAGTAGTGCAACTCAGTTTCCAAGTAATGCCCTAGAGATTATATTTGCAGGGGTGTGGATAGACCCTAGGGCCGATGCTGGTGGGATGGTTGTATCCGTCTTTCACGCCCAGTAAGTGTATGTATGGTTATAGTTTGGGTGGGGTTCTTAACGGTTTCCAAGTTATGACTCAGGAGTTACAAATGTATGTCCACAGCGGTTGGTCCCCCGGGGTCGATACATACTAGTTGTATGATCGTATCCGTCTATCCATGCTAAGTAGGTGTATAACTGTTGTTTGAGGGAAGACAATACTTTAAGTTGTTTTCCCTGTATAAGTATATAAGTCTATTTAAACATATGACCGCTTGGGTGGGTCCAAATATGAACCCATGCATGGTCTCAATTGGAACAAACATGATAGAGAACCATAAGCTTATGGTACAATAGTAATCCCTCTAGCTCATGTAGTTTCAGAGAAAACTATTTAGCTATATAACTCTTTGTAAAATATGTTTTCATTAATCAGTATAGCTCATTGTCAAACTCGTCCGAGATCTAATGAAAATAAATGTTCACATCAAATTTTGTTAAAATCGGAAAACTTTTACCAAAGTTATCGTGTTCAAGGGCGCCGTACAAAATCCCAATGTATAAGCTCGCATAGTCTTTGGACTGTGTTTAGTTCATTAAAATAAAAACAGATTTGCATACGATCACGTGAGTTCTAGCATCAAACACGACTTAGGAATTCACCCCTCCCCCTCTCCATATTTTCTCAATCCCTCCTTTAAAATGTATTCAATGAGGTGCTAAATACTGTTACACTTGGTTTTCAATTAAAAAAACAACATATAAAGTATGTGACGATGTGGTTCGAATCAATTAGGCTTATATTGAAATAGATAGCCACAATACCGATTTTGTCAATTTGTTCTTTATATTGCATCAGCGAAACGTCGAAGTCGTTTAAAAGTAGCTCGGACACGATGTGACCGACGCATGCATCGCTCTGTGTACATGGTACATGTATAGGGAAATACCTATCTGTGGCGTGTCTTGCATACAAATGCAACAAGTACGTGACATGCGCTTTACAACACTCGACGGTACGCAGAACTTCCAGGATCAATCACACATGATACAAACGAATCCTCTGTAACTAGTGCTTGGATTGGTCGTCGCCTTGTACGAAGCTGGGTACGAGGCTGCCTGACCAATCGTCGGAGCGCCGAGGTTGTAGAGAAAATGTGTGGCGGTTTAGTAGAGAATCGGAGGTGTAGTGGGGTCTATGAGCCGATTGCCTGTGGTTTTTGAACAGATATAGAATTTGATAGAACATTTTACTTTTTGTTGACTGTATTACATGTAATAACTTACCCAACAAGGTCTCAAGGACAGCATCACACACTGGGTCTCTCTGGTTATTTCTTGTCTTTACGTCTGAAATGTGTACTTTCATGTAAAGTAGTTCATGATTAAAGCGAATTGTTAGAATTGAGAATCAGTTATACGTATGTACATGTATTAGAGTTACTTTTGACTGAATATATGTATCATGATATTACCGTTGTATTTATATCAACATAATTTTTTTAAATCAGGTTTGACATTAAAAGTAGCATGTCCACCCTCATATGCATGCCATCTTCGGGGTGGTTAAACTACTGTACTATTGATTTTATGAAATTAAGTTCTGCTCAACCCGGGGCTAGGGAGCGTGAACGGTAGCAAGCATATTCCACTACCATATATTTCGTATTTATCGTGTTCGGCCGTTTCCAAATGTCCACTCTCATTCACTTTTATATAGCACAGTGGCGTTACTTGTGCAGTGTGGCGGCAGTAAAACGTCTCCCCGCGCTTGCAATTAGGATTGTTATTCATTCGATCTTTAGAGATCGGTGAGCCCGATACTTATATTTAGATAACGGTGGTACATTTTCAAATGTTTAAGTTTTCTTACTTAAATTTAGATTCGGTGGTTCCACTACTCCTGCCGATAAAGGCTCTGGATGTTGTTTAACCACCCATAGGATAATTTTATGTTGTCTGTTGTTTAATTTAGGCTGTTGACTGTTACTTGTGATGCGCTGCTCCCAACTAAATACCATTTTGTTTATTTCGCTCTTCGGGGGCATAACATTTTGTTAGATTCTGGGAACATATGTCGCTGGACATGGGATTATGACGTTAAAAGTAGCATGTCCACCGCTATATGCATCTCATCTTCAGGATGGTTAACATTCTGCACTATTGATTTTCATGAATATTGAGTTTTGCTCAACCCGGGGCTACTGTAATTCCCCGATATTTCACTATACTTTCACTTTAGCGTTACGTATATTATCGCAGTTTAATTGTATATCCAGTGTGTTTATTATACGCATATTCATCATATTAACTTAACTTAGGCATTAACTTACGATTATCATATCAGTTTACCATGTTTTATCGCTGTTATCACTTAAATTCAAAGCAGCAAGCTTGTTTACATTTACAAATGAATCTTTCCGGCAACCATATTGGATTCGGAATACGTTGCCTGATGGGATTGTTTACCATAGCAACTATTTGTGCGGCGAATTCAAATCTTATTCCAAGGAGAATATTTGTTTTAAATGTAAGAGTCAGGTTATTTAATCATTATTCTATGTGTATGAAACTTTACTTACGCTACTTTAATTCATAAAAGTGTTTTAATTCATGTTTGAAATTGGCGAGTATCAAGCTGCACTTATTTGTATGCCAGTTTAGCGCAGAGGAAAAGCGCACAATTAACGTTTCGCGTTATAGCGTTGTTAGTGCACAGTGCACATTTGCGCACTGCACAGTTTTATTTGTGCATTATAAATAGCTAGATCGCCTGCAGATCTAGGACTCCGAATTTTATTCTTAAGGTAAGACATTGTGTGTTTAGGTTAAACTTTGACTTTATTTTTGCATTTAATAAATACATTCAATAGTAAATTTAAAATGTAAAACTATTTACTCTTAAAGGCTTTTGAATTGACATAAATATCTAATACAGAGATTATACTATTTATCAGCATATTGTTAGGGATTAATTACTAATTATTTCTAGTCAAAGAGAGTATTATTATTTATTAAGGAAAGTTGTTATTTGTTATAGATCTATATTACTGATAATTTTACGTTATATGTTTTCCTACTAAGATATAAATAAAGAGAGGGAAACTTAATTCTAATTTGATACTTTGTTGTTTACCCCTTAGTTTTCAATAGTTAGATAATCCATAGGATGTCCAAATAATTTAATTTTCCTCGGAGTCCATTTTATTTAAACGTTAAACGCTTCCAGCACGTAACATTACGGGGCGTTAATGGTAGCAAGCATTTTTTTTCATAAACTACATATAAATCATGCAACATTAGTTATTAAACACACACCAAGACTAGTATGCAATATATAACTCAATTTGAACAAGACGGCCACAGACGGCCAAGCTTAATGTTGAATCAAAATTAGTTATGTTTAGTTACATTTCATTTCAATTTTGGTAAAGGTATTTTGAAGTTTCAGTCAACCTGATTTTTACTTAGGACAGATAAATAACGAGAGCAACATTCCTGTAAAATGTTATGGAAATCATGTTTCCTATATAACTCTTTGTAAACAAAAACTATTTCCTATATAACTCTTTGTAGCCAAGTTCGAAAATAAATCAAAATGACGTTCATTTAGTATCAACTTCCTGTCATGCCAGTCACTTTAGTAAACTTTCCAAATCAATATCACTTTGTTTTGTTTTGAGAAATAGGCGCCACAAAATTGTATTTTTAAATCTGTTTAGGCCATCATGAATTTCTTCCGACCTGATTTTCACTTAGAACGACCAGACATCAAAAACAACACTACTGCAAAGTTTCATGAACATTTTTAAAGTAGTTTAAGAGGAATAGTCGCCACATCCTTTTACCTATATAACGTTATGAAACGATATAACGATGGTTTCAGAAATATTCTTCGGACAGGAATAGCGGGATGAGCGAACAGACGGGTGGACGGTGGGAAGGACGGAACAACGGACAAAGCGGACTCACCTAATAGACGAAGTGGCTCTTCCTCTGTTGTTTTCTTGTTTACTGTAACGACTTGGTCCAAAAGTTCGTGATCGTGATTGTCGAGACACATTTGAAGTATGTTATGATCTGTGATGAATACGATGTCAATTACATCATCGTCGTCTTCAAGCTTTGTAGACGACAGAATGCGATCAAAAGTATCGGCCATAGCTGTTGAGACTTCACTATCGTAACATTCTTTCCCAAAAGGGTCGATACACAACACAAGATCTACATCATCGCAGCATATGTGACGCCATTCACTTGCTTTATTTATCTCAGCGCATCGTGAAACGTCGTACTCCATGCTTTGGATAGCGGCAAGAGCAGTCTCAATATATGAAGAATTTTGATATCCGCTCACAACGACTTTGTGACATTCACGAAGTTTTGTTTTTATATCTCCAATCTCCGTGGGTGGTGGCAGAAAACCGACTGGAAGTTTCGTATCCATGGTACACTCAAAGCGATCTGTAAATTATAGTTAAGCAAAAGCACATCGTAAACGAACATTGCAACGCATAAACGCTTAGTTTTTTTATTCCATACAATATAGCATTTATTTATTCGATTACCATATCTAACTGCTTGTTTTATTTATCATGATTGATATTTTACGAAATGTCGACGCATAAATGCCTTAATTTTGCGCGAAAACAGATGAAAATAAATTTGTCTATTATTAAAAGGTATGCTAACATGAATAGGTAAATGTATTTATAAATGAGGGACGATATGGTAAACAAATATTTAAATTATGTGTATGAAGGTTAACAAATTCCCGTCAACGGTCGCGTGTAAACAGGACAATGCAAATATGAACCTGTAGTTCATGTTGACGGTAAATGTTCGCCTATAAAGACACTGGTATTTAAAATTGAAAAGTAATATACAGTTCTTATTTCTGATATTGAAACAAAAACTACCAAACAAGGTTTAGGCCTTCATTTGCGTATTATTACACTTAAGTTATACTAGTATAATATGATAAATATATCTTGACATTATTACACTCAAAGTTATGTGATGAATGCAAATAAAAAAATATCCACATTTACTTTACGACCTTTAAAAATACATGCAGCACAATTATTAAATAAGTGTCGGAGAATCATCTCCGTGAAAAAGTTTTTTTGTAAAAGATGTACACTACAACACATACATATTAATTATAAATCATACAAACCAATAAAATAGCATGGTCAAGTTAAGATATGTCAAGCTGTCTTAAATATATGATTTTTATATTGTTTATGTTATATCCATATAATACATACTTGACATTATGTCAACACCCTTTGTTATAAATAACTGTTAGTAAATGAGAAAGGTGTATTTAACAAAGTAGTCAACGCCCGTATGTTAAATAACAATTGTTAAGGTCCCTGTCCCACCATCATCAGGCACATTTTACAACAGACTTACACCGTTTCTAAATCTACTGACAACTAGGTATGTATATATCACTCGTCGTCAGTAGGTTTAGAAACGATCTAATAACATATATTGAGAATCCAAACTATACAGACACACTATACACGGCTTTAACCAGCGAGGCCAAAGCCCAAAAATGGAACGTCTAATTAAGAGTTACCAACTCGTAAGCCATTTTACGCATTTTCAATCACGGGTATTTTAAAAACGTATCAATAAACTTATCGGCACATATAGTTTATTATATGACTTCAACACATGGATAGAGTTTTGTTAAACGGTTTTATAGTATACTTTTGCCGTTATTTGGAGGGTTAGTTTCTTTAACCAAAACTGCATTTGTGTTTAGGTGGTAAATTGTTCTATATCATAAGGACAGTTGATATAAGCTATACATTTGAGTCCATTGACTCATCGAGCTTTGAATTCATTCATTAGTGACGTGGGTTCAACACTCACCTTGCATGCTCGTCAATACTTGATCAACTGTTTTAATTCGTTTTCCAATGGTTCCTAAAATAAAAATGGCAACTTAACATGTATATAGGAGTGTGCAGGTATTGACCAGAACTATATGTAAAGTTGTGTTTACATGTTGTTGCGAATATCTACGTTTTTTAGAATGGAGTAACTTTCTGAACACATCTCTATCTGCTTATTTTAAACTCTCATATTTCTATTAATGTAATGTTTAAATACGAATCGGATGATGCCGTTTTATTAGTAATATTATATTACATGTCAACTACTGTATAACCAGTTCTTAAATATCAAGTGTGATAAACATGTTTACCTGACCGAGTTCTTGTCCTCATTAACGTGCGCTCCAGTATCGCTTTAGTTGCTGTAGCTGCTACCATAGAGTCCCTGGCATCGTCTTTTATTTTCGACACGTCAACGGCGTACATGTACCATTGTTTAAGTATATCTAAGAGGGGACCAGGTGGAGGCAGGTATCGGTGTCTTAGCTCCCTGATATACTCAAGCATTGCCTGTTCACATGAAGGTTCGCTTACACATTGTGATAGATCAAGTACAGCGGTTTCCAGACTCGCCCATTTGATGTTGAACTCTTGTTCGGTTACCTCATTTATGTCGCCAATGTGATGAAGTGTATTTCGAACTTCTCGTATGTCATCAAGATCAGCCCTTTCGTTTGATGGTAGTGGATCGAATAGGTTTTGCAGAAGGGTTGATACCAGTGTTGTGTCCCATTTATTGATGTCAGCCAGACCATTTGAAGGGTAGATTAAGTTAAACTGGGACTCATAGATTTGCCTCATAGTTTCTATAAATTGTCGGTGATAGTGCAGGTAGACATCAAGTGTTGTGAATGGAACGCCGGGACGTTGATCTACACGTGCTTTTTGTAAGAACAGTTCCCGTTGCGGCCGTGGAGATCCCTCTACAACAAATGTGACTAGGCGGAAATAGTGGTCGGACATGTTGGTAGGTCAACTGGATGCTTCTGTAAACAAATATTACTTGAATGAATGGCAATTAATTTCTTAGTTAAAACATGTTTACCGCTTATTTTTGTTCAATAGTAAGTATTTACAATTTAACTATGATCATAACAGTTGTTTAAAATAGTCAATATCGTTCAATTATTAAACGATTTCTACTCGCAAAATATCACTCAAACCGAAAAGATGAGTTGCATTAAGGCAGCTACGGCGTTGTAATATGTTTTGCATTTACTTTTTGTAAAACAGAAGTCGAGGCCCTAGTGGGCACCTTTACGTTGTAATTTGTTGTCAAAGAGTGCATATAACAGACAATCAAATAAAGATATCAGACATATATCTCAATAATTATGTTCAAGATTTCAATGCAGAAAATATGACAACCGCGTGTGTCCGGTCTTGTTAAAAACTAAAGCATTTAAATGTATGGTAAAAGTAATCACAGTTTATGTGAACACAAATGTCTAGGCTTAAACTTTAAGTGTTATACAATACTCCACTTTTTGTATAAAACATGTGTTCACAAATGTATCTACTAAACTACTAAACTACAATCTGTAAATTTCTGATTTTATTATGAGTTTTTCAGTTTTGATTTTATGAATATTAAGTTCTGCTCAACCCGGGGCTAGAGGGCGTGAGCAGTAGCTAGCATCTTACACTACCGCTCATGAACAGTTTCAATCAAACCGAGACTGCAATATTTCGTATGTGTCGTGCTCGGCCGTTTCCAAAGGTTCATTATCATTTAGAAACTGTTGTTATCTTGTTATACGATTTTCTTACATCCTTCTACATAGTAGCTGGCACTATGTAGACACTAAAATGATATATAGGGTCCTATAGAAACCACAGCGTCCGAACGCAATGGCATCGTAGGTCCGCATTGTACTGCAAACAAGGACTAGAAACTACAATGAAAGAGCCAAAAAACAACAGAAAGGGTGGTGAAGACAGGGTTACCGACTTGGAACGGTCAGTAGGTAATAAGGCCTACTGGTTAGCTTGAATCGATGTTATATGCGCACAATCCTCGCTATTATCCTGTCTTCAGCGCCTAAATTTTTTACTAAGACTCGGTCAGTGCTCACTCTGTCAGTTGACATTACCGACATTTACGATTTGTTTTATTATGTTGGCGATTATTTTAAAGAATTGTCGATAAAAATGGCGATTATTTTATTTTCAAAATAAATAAATAAAAGAAAAGTGACTGCAATACATATCTTGTAATCCCATCAAGCCCCATGTAAAAACCACACAGGATTGCCATTTAGTGCTTAAATCGCAGAAGGTCTTCAAAATTTGATTACTGCGAGAGATGGAAGTTAAAAGTGAATGTTAAAAAATAATTGTTTTCAGAAAAGCTGGATTGTTACCACGTAATTTAAATTTTCTTTTCGATGGTGTACACATTGAAATTGTAAAGTCACTTACTTACCTTGGAATTGATTTTACCGGAGGCGGTTCTTTCAGTGAAATGCAATTAACGCAATTAACGTTAACGGGTAAAGCACAAAAAGCAATATTCAAACTGACTAATATCTTCTAAACTTTACAGACATTTCTATATCTCATAGACTGGAACTATTTGATAAGCTTATATTGTCCTATTTAAAATTATTCTGGTAAAGTGTGGAGTTTTCACAGTGCTAACAATATTGAACAATATATACACTTTATTGCAAACGTTTACTGAAAGCAAAACGTACAACGCAAAGGGGAGGTTGATTTTATTAACCGTAGTTTTGTAGAACATGACTGCCATAAACACCCAGGCTGATCCTTTGATTCTGCAACATTTATTTTTAGCTTTTACTGATAAAAAAGAGTATGATAATGGACCTTTGGATACGGCCGAGCACGACACATACGAAATAAAAAAAGAAAGCCTCGATCTGACATTCCCTTCGGATCGCAGCTCAGGCATTATTTGCGGCTAACTTTCTCGGATTTTACTTAAAAAAATCACCATTTAAAACATACAATGACTCATCGTCGTAACATTTCGGGCAGGAGAGGTCGCAGTTCCATCAGGAACTCTTCTCGCGACAAGTGGAACGCGGCCTGATCGGAGAAAATGCCGCCCAGAGATCGACGTTCTCCGAACTCTGCAGATCGCCATTCCGGCGGAAACAGTCATGGACGGAGCCGATCACCGCCTGATCAGTCGCCCATACCCGAAAACTTGACTACGACAAACTGAGATCGGAATTAAAAAGCAGGGTTATGATTCTACCATCTTCAACTCCTCACAAAACTTTATCGTCTGTTTTTCAAACAATTGTCGCCCGCAAGAGCAAGCATCCAAGATGCCCTTATACGGCAATAACGTGACAGTAGCACGTCACGTGACGGGTCACCTGCCTCACATGATTCATCGGACAACGACTTTCGAGATAAACAGGAAGCCTAGGAGGATTTCTAAAAATAGGCGTGAATCAGTATCACGTGATGAAGTACCTGCCGATGCGCAGACTAAACAAAGGATCTCTATAAATAGATATAAATCCGTATCATGTGGCGAAACACCTGACCGCGAACAGGATGACGTCACAAACAAAATGTCGTCGCCCACGGAGGAACAAATTGAAGCTCATCACTGGCATGGATGCTGCCAATGAAATACAGATCGTTGACCAGAGTGGACAGCAAATGATCATACGGTCAACTGACGTCAGGTTACACAGGAGCCTTAACATCCACGAGTTTCGAGCTGCGTTTTCAAAGTACACGTTCGAAGTACACGAACGTGTTGTAAGAAACATCAAGGCTTGCATTTAGAAGTCACGAGTGTTCAGAGTGCTTCTAATTGTATCATGTTCAATGAAATTGAAGTACGAGTGTTCTTAGTACTTCTTAAAATGGCTAATGGTAGTATTACGATTTTATACAGACATTTGGAAAGACGGTATGCATCCTACTACAAGGTCTTTATCGCCATCAGCAGCCTGGATTCATAAACTTGCATCATAACTACCGAGTAATTAATTTTGTGAACCATTAAACAATGAAGTACGAATGTTCCTAGTATGGCTATTGTTAGCACTTTACCATCTTATACAATTACTTCGAAAAAACAAACAATAATCACAGTATGTGTTTCAAATAAAATACCTCCATTACCATCAGCATTCAGGATTCATAAACTGTCATAACAACTACTGGCATAACTAACATAATTAATGAAACTTAAAACTGTAACTGTTAATGCTCTAACATATATCTCACAAAGAGGAAGACAATTTACTGAAGGGTTTAATATATGAACCTTTATCTAATTCAGGGTAATAATATCATGTAACACTGCTCATCATGTAAGGAGTTTGAACTTGTATTACAAATCTGTAGACATGATGTTGAAATTATTATTATTTTATTTTTTATATGACATGCCTAAACGTAGTTGTATCGAACATGTACATAAGTTACCAATTGGCGGTATATGACTATCACCTCAACATCGTTATCTGATTATTATCATTATTCATAGCATGCCACCTGCCATCATTGGCCAATGCATACATTGCCCGCTGTCTGCCATCGTAGACACGTGAATCCATAGCCCGTCGCCTGTCATCGTAGGCCAATGCATCCATTGTCCGCTGTCTGCCATTCGTAGACTCATGCATCTATACCCCGTTGCCTGACATCGTAGGCCAATGCATCCATTGCCCACTGTCTGCTATCGTAGACTCATGCATTCATATCCCGTTGCCTGCCATCGTAGGTCAATGCATCCATTGTCCGCTGTCTGGCATCGTAGACTCATGTATCCATAGCCCGTTGCCTGCCATCGAAGGCAAATGCATCTATATCCCGCCGCAGGTCTTCGTATATCAAGGATCCAGTGCCTGTGTTTTGCCTTAGAAGAGTTGTGCATTTGTATTCCACGAGAGATACATTGTCGACTGCCTTTCGCAACTATTGCCGCCATCATGTGCATTTGTTATCGTAGACTCATGAATCCATAGCCCGTTGCCTGTCATCGTATGCCAATGAATCCATTTCCCGCTGTCTGGCATCGTAGACTGATGCATTCATAGCCCGTTGCCTGCCATCATAGGTCAATGCATTCATTGTCCGCTGTCTGCCATCGTAGACTCATGCATCCATATCCCGTTGCCTGTCATCGTTGGTAAATGCATCTATAGCCCGCCACAGGTTTTCGTATGTTAAGGCATCCATTGCCTGTGGTCTGCCATAGAAGACTTGTGCATATGTATTCCACGAGTGATACGTTGTCGACTGCCTTTCGCAACAATTGCCGCCATCATGTGCACTTGTTGCTCTCTTTTTCTTTTTTTTCAGCTACATTAACACTTACTTATTCAGAACAATTGTTCTTACGCTTGAACTGGTTTCTACATATTTGTTATCCATTATAGTTAACAGTCTTTGAGTTTGCGTCACTAGCCCGAATTCTTATATACTCAATGACAGTTTACTACCCCGGGCCTCGGGCTAGTGGGTTAATTCAAAGACTGCGTAAGCAAATATGGCAGTTCTTGGCAGAGATCCTTCGATAATAAATTGCTGAGGAATAGATGATTTTATAGTGATTGTGCACCCTAAAATCTATTTGAAACCCTCGGCATAGTTATCAAATATGTTATGTCTGTGGTGTCGCACTTATTGATTGTTTTCTTTGTAATTGTTGTTTGTTTTGAATGCGTGTTTTGGTTGACTGTGATCTGCGAATGCTACGTTTCTCTTCCGAATGTTATTCATTATTTTATTAATTTATTATATAATTTACATGCGTGTATACTTTTAATAGCTAATCAGGTATAAAAAGAAAAAGAGAAAATGCCATAGGATAGAATATTTATATGTTATTGGATTTGTATTAGGATATATGCACGACTATAGGAGCGCAATATTTATCCAAGGAAGAACGAGTACATATATCACAATACAAATATAATAACCTTGTTATTGCATTACGCAATTTTTAATATAATAATGAATAATTAGAACAAAAACATAGGTTTGAACATGTTATTTACATCAATAGCATGTATTTGAAACAAACATATTGTTGTAAAGTCGTTCACACTGAAACTAAAAAATTACCTTTTGATTTTATCACGTGACATACTTTCTGTGACGTAACTGTGGATAGCACCAATCCAAACGAGTATATCACTGTGAGGTGGTTTAAAGTAGATTAAGAGACAAAATGTATTGTTCACCAGTTGGGTATGCAAATATACGCTAGGGACAGCAGTATTCACTAATTTGCATGTTTAGTGTAGAATTAATGACTTCTACTTTGATATTATATACAGAAACTATCTTGACACATTTCTTGGAAACTAGATCGGATATCAAGGCTAATGAACACGTTTCAAGTGCTTACATTGGCGCATACGGTGCGCGTAAGTTGGAAAGGGAAATAAAGATAGAAATATTCATTATTTTCTGACGATCCTGTTTTTATATCAACCAACACGCTTTATCTTTTTTCTACAGGGAAACACATTAAGAACATAAAGCTGCCATGCGTTCAAGTTATATGCTGACATTTAATAGCATTGTGTAATGTTTTGATTTTCACATCGGGTACAGTTACAATGAATATTTGATGCACCTACCTGCGTTTAATTGGTCGACCTATTTGGCTACTCGGAGATATTATTCGTGATCGCTCGGCAAATGTCGGGGTGAAATGGGTTATTATACACCCAACAGAACTTTACAACACGTCGGATGTGGGTGAATATTGACGTCGGAGTTTGGAAATGAGTATGCAATAAAATAACAATATTGAAGCAATCGCCTGCTGAATGTAGAACATTGCCTAGGCAATACATATTGTGCTGACTTCCATAAGGCATTAGACATCTTAGATCATGATTTTATAATAAAATGATTAACACATTTAAATTGAAATTTCATTAATAGGATAATAAATACTGACACGGGTGATCCTTTGGAAGCAACAAATACAACCAATAGAATAAACTGGTGCAACCTCTTTTACAGAGATGTCCAGAGTTGCATATCGAACAACGAACACATGTCTAATAAATTATTTTAAATTGGAGAAAGAGATAGAGTAGAACGTCCACTGTCACTCTATATCTTTATAGTAGTAACTAAGATTCTCAATATAAGCCAGCAAAGTTATTAATAAGTCAACGTTAAAATAATAATAATAGCACCCTATAATCTGGTTTAAAATCCCAGTGGCCTTTTTTGCCATTGTCCGTTCCAAGGCGATAGCCCTATTGTCAACCTGTTTGTGTCTGTGATGTCACATGCCTTGCTTCTTATAAACTTGTTAAGTGTTTTTTGTTTACGTTGTTTTGGTTGAATGTGTTCTGTGAAAGCTGCATTACATGTTCAACTTGTAAACCTACTTTTTCAAATACCGCCACGTTTGACCTTGATGGTTTGAAGAAAGCTCTTGATTCTTTACTCATGTTTATTTTAAGTTTAGCACCAGGACTCAAGTTGAACATCACTTTGTCATTAGGTTTTGAAATATTAGAACAAACGCTTCGCAGAAAACCTTAAATCAACTATAAATGTATACATGGGACACGGATGATCCCACTGAACACAATCAGAGAAACACGTACAAATTTGACGAAAAAAGGGCCGTAACTAAGGTAATACACAGTTGATTTTGATGCAGAAGCAGTATGCACATCTTGACATCATATGTACGCATCCTGTAACGTTTCGAAACAATCGTTTGAAATCTGTGAGAGGAGATATAGACACAGAATATGTTAACGTAACAATTAACGAAAACATGGTCCTAACTCTGGTAATACAAGGTCGTTTTGGATGCAAAATCGATATGCAAACCCTGACAGGTGGTAAGCATACTGTACGTTTTGAAACAATAGGTTGAAAACGATGGGAAGAGATAGACACACAAACTATTTTAACGTAAAATTTGATATAAAAAAGGGACGTAACTCCGGTAATACAAGGTTGATTTTGACGCGAAAACGATGTGCACACCTTGACATCATACGTAAGCATCCTATACAATTTCGAAACCATCGGTTGAATTCTGTGGGAGAAGACGGACGGACGGACGGACGGGTGGACATGGTAAGCGCTATATACCCATTCACCATCCGGTGGTGGGGGCATAACAATAAACGGGTTTTGCCATTGTTTAATGAAACACAGTTTACCACTAAACATGTGCATGTCTGAAAATTCTCATATCCTCTAACACAAAATATAGGTTAAATAAAATGATGCATATATTTTAAAAATTGAAAAAAGGAAGGATTTCTTATAAGACTTCTAGATCGTAACACTCACGTGATCTCGGAGGTTAAACATTGCAGAGCCTTATAGTGTCGTTAAATTTTAAATAATGAATCATGATCAAAAATAAAATTATGGAATAAGATTAAAAGATACTCAAACCAATTTATATATAAAACAATACTCATATTAAAGAGACTGAAGGCAATCAGGAAAAGTTAGTGTTACCAATCCAAATATAAAATGCTTCAGTTTCATATAAAACGTTCATATGCATTAAACGGGCCGTATGTTTCTTTCGATTTAATTATAGTTGATGACAATAAGAGCCAACAGTGGTGCAAACGCCGAATTGCTAACTTTTTACCGCAAATATCTTAGACGAAAAGGGGGATAATTGTGGTAAAGGCAGGACAGCGACATAGTGTGTGTCACAATATGGTTGTGTAATAATGATGAACATGTGTGTCAAGTTTCAAAGTGTTCTGACAATTTTCTTTGTTGAAATATGATTAAACATTCACAGTTTGAACCAAACATCTAAGTTGAAAACCAGGATAATGCTGGAAATATGAATTACAGACTTACAGTGCTTGTCATGTGTAATTGTGTAATGCTGATGAACATGTGTGCAAAGTTACGAAGCTTTCTGACCATTGTTTTAGTGCAAGTCGCGGAATGGTTATCGCACGTGATATCGCACATGATAATGCATATGTATGCTAAGTTTAAACACTTTCGGTCAAATTGTATTTGAAATATGACTGTGCATTCAACATTTTAACTGAAGAATATAAGCAAAAACGGCGATAATTTAGGTAAAATACATGACAGAGTTATGGTGCTTGTCATATACAATTGTGTAATGATAATGAACATGTGTGCCAAGTTCAAATGTTCAGCTGAATATCTTAGTAGAAAACGGAGCTAATTATGGTATAAAGCATAAAGGCGTTATGATGCTTGGTTGTGTAATGATGAATAATATGTATGCCAAGTTTAAAATATGTTTGTCAAATTATATTTGGAATATGGCTGTACATTAAACATTTTAACTGAAAAATCAAAGTAAAAAAATGGGATAATTCAGGTAAAATACATGACAAAAATGTGGTGCTTGTCATATAACGTTGTGTAATGATAATAAAAATGTGTGCCATGTGTCAAATTTTATAATGCGTTTTTGATAAATGAGGAAAAACAAAAACTTGAACCAAAATATCAAAACGCGATGACGGACAGATCATCAAAATTCACCAAATCATAAAGCTGGATTTGCTACGTAATCCGCTAAAATGTGTAGTATGAAATACGCCACAACTGTTGTTTTGTCATTTAATCATGCACATTGATTTATCGCTTGCAGTTTTACATACATGTACAATTAAATGGAAATATGGACTCAAATTAGTTTGATTACAAAACTGGTAGATATAGCCTTAAAGCATCAGCATAATATATAATAGTGATGTATACGACACACAAGTGGCCCAAGAGGGCCTGTATCGCTCTACTGGTAATATGGAGTGGTGGAGAACACGACACTGATATGTGCAACTAGGCCTGGTACTGATAATTCCTGCCAAGTTACACTGAAATCCAGCTACGGGTTCAGGAAAACTAGTCCATATAAAGTTTGTGCATAAGCGCCATAAATCTGTCAAAATTCATTCAACCGGAACAAGGCGATGATATGCGCAACTAGGCTTGGTTCTAATCATCTTTGCCAAGTTCCGTGGAATCCGACCAGGGGTTCAGGATAATTAGTCTGTACAATGTTGGTGTATTAAAACATTTAAAGGGCCATTCATCTGCAAAAATGCATTTAACCGGGACATGGCGATGACATGCCCAACTAGGCTTAGTACTCATCATCCCCGCCACGATTTGCAGAAATCTGGCCAGGGGATCAGGAAAACTGGTCGAGACAAAGATTGTGAATTAAAACATTTGAAAGGTCATAACTCCGCCAAACATCTTTCAACCGGAACATGGCGATTATGTGCAATACTAGGCATGGTACTGATCATCCCTGCATTATTTCGTGGAAATCCGGGGCCAGGGATTCAGGAGAAATAGTTCGGACAAAGTAAGTGTATTAAAACATTTAAAGGGCCATAACTCCGACAAAAATTAATCAACTGAAACACGGTGACGGTATGCACAACTAGATGTAATACTGATCATAATTGCACAGTTTCGTTGAAATCCGGCCAAATAAAGGCAAAATATGGCATTTTTAACTAAATCAACGGACGTAACTTTGGTGTTACTAATCCGATTTGACTGATTTTCAAACTCGTCCTAGCTTTCATTGGTAATAACACTCTGGTAAAATAGGGTAAAGATCGGATAAGAAATGAAGGCCCTGTCTTTCTCAACGAGGCAAAATACAGCGATTTTAACTAAAACAAGGGCCATAACTCTTTTAATACAAAACCGATCTGGCTGATTTTCGAACTCGTCCGAGTTTTTAATTATATCAGCAATCTGTTAAAGTTTGGAAAGGATACAATAAAAATGAAAGCCCGTAGGCTATCGTGTTAAAGAAGTCAATTTATAGCATATTTCAGAAAATCAAGGTCCACAACACTGTAACTGTGTAAATGTTCTGATCTGCCTTGTTTTCAAACACGTTCGAGCTTTCATTGACATCAACAATCTGTTAGAGTTTGGTACAAGTAAAGATCGGCTGTATAATGAAAGCCCTATCGTGTTAACGTGGCATAATATAGCAAGTGTAACTACGTCAATGCCATATCTCCGGAGCTTATAGTTCGAACTGACTGGTTTTCTAACTCTTCCAATCTTTCATTAATATCAACAATCTGGTAAAGTTTGAAAAAGATCAAATGAAAATGAAGGCCTTATCGTGATAAAGAGGCAAAATGTAGCAATTGTAACTAAATAAAGGACCGTAACCGGTGTTACTGGTCTGAACTGGCTGATTTTAGAACTCGTCCGAGCTTTTATTGATATCCACAATCTGGTAAAGTTTAAAAAAGATCGGATAAAAATGAAGGTCATTTCGTGTTAACGAGCAACAACGTTAACGGACGGACGAAGGACGACTGACGGACGGACGATGGAAAACTCGCCATCCCACAAACTCTGTTGGCCTTCGGCCAGTAGAGCTAAAACTAGATTGCTGTCGAGTTTTCAGAACCGTGCAATTCTACTAACAATAATTAAATCGGGCATTTCATGGGCACTTATTTAGTGCATGTTTATGCACTAAATAAGTACATTGCATATTTAATTTAAACACATTTTGGAGTTACGGCCAAACTATCTCGGTCAAATATTATATCCAGACAGTAAAACGAAATATAAAAAGATCGGTCTGGGAAATTAGCATTCAAGGAGGACAGTCAACCACAAAACACAGAAACAAACCCCGGAGTTATCTATCCTTTATTGGTGATTGTTTTTTAATTGACAATCTCTGCTCAGTTACTTCAGCTGGTGAAGGGGTTAAAGGGTATTGGGTGATGATTGCCACGCGTAAAGTTATGTCCTGTAAGTGGTGGTGGGGACGGTTTACCCTCAATTTCCCCCCTCCGGCATTTTTAATTTAATGACATAATCAGTCGCGAGCAATATCGGAAATAATGGCATGTTTACGTTAAACAAAAAAACAACACGAACCATTGATATTCATATAAAATTACCTTTCTAACTGTAAATTGTTATTGCAATGTTATCCAAAAAGTCGTTTTAGCAGTTCAGTGTTAGTAAAACCACTATATATGTGTTTTGCAATAGGGATGTTATGATTCGGTCAACTCGGCAATGTTGAGATAAGCCTGACAAGAAGAAAAATTATCAACAAATGTGTATCTTTTAGAGAAAGAAAATACCTGAAACACTTGTGTGTTGTGATACTCTCGGAACACTTCCAAAAACATGAGTTGTAATTTGTACACAAACACGAAAACGTAATACTGATTGAATCCAAATTCGATATTTTAAAGATTTTGCTTACCTATCTCTTATAGTTATTGTGATATGACTGATTCATGTTTAGGGGTCACGTGACATACATGGTAGACTCTGATTGGTCCAGACATTAAATACATATAACTACATCATTATTGGACCGAATCCTATCTACACAAACATACCACCAGCACCATCACCACTGCCACAACTACCACAACCACGGTCCGCCTCCACCCACCACCACCATCACCACCAACAACAACACCACCACCACAGATCACACACCTTCAACACCACGACTGACACCACCACCACCGCGACCACCACTGATTCATGTTTAGAGGTCACGTGACATACATGGTAGGCTCTGGTTGGTCCAAAAATTAAATACAAATAACTACCTCAATAATGGACCGAACCTATCTACACAAACATACCACCACCACCACTACCACCATCACCACTGCCACCACTACCACAACCACGGTCCACATCCACCCACCACCATCACAACCACCAACAACAATACCACCTCCACCCACCACCATCACAACCACCAACAACAATACCACCACCACAGACCGCACACCACCACCACCAGGACTACCACCACCACCACCACCACCATCACCACCACCCACCACCACCACCACCACCAACACCAGAAACACCACCTACCACCACCAACACCAACACCACCACCAACCACCGCCACCACTACCACCACTACCACCACCGCCACCACTATCACCTCGACCACCACCACCCACCACCGCCACCACTACCACCACCCACTACCGCCACCACCACCACCACCACCACCACCACCACCACCACAACTTTGTGACTATAATAGTATTGGTATCTTTGAAAAATCGATAATGCGTCCGTTACCTGAAAGGCGTATACGTTATGGCAGGTACAATCAATATCACAGGGAAGATTGGAAAATCCCGATGTCTTAATACACGGTGTCTCATTGTTACTAGACTTGTTAATCAAGTGCAGACACGCTTAAATATCTACGATTTCAAATCAGCGAATTCAATTATTTGTGAATACGCGCATTTATCATCCGATAAGTACCCAAAAACTGTTATATGGCATTGAAAACTTAAACGATGAACAAATCAAGCCATTTTCTTTGAGGTTCATCAATTCATAAAACAGACGAAACGTTTTCAAAGCTTATAGAATTGATTTCTTTCCTCTACTGTCATATTTTGTTATATGTTCTTTGTGAGCTTTTACGGAATGATGGGTGGGCTCAGCGGTATGGCGGTAAGGTATGGGACACGGGAGGCTTATCATGTGTGAAGTGGTTATTGATGAACGATACTTTGTTTGGTATGTTGTAGTTCTTTTCTTTCTTTTTTTTCTCTTTTCCTTTCGATTACTATTGTTAAAACATTATTTCTTTGCTTTGTTTAACTAGATATTGATATAACCATTTTGTTGAACTCTGCCTATTTGGAAAGGACCGTAACTGATGTTGTGATAACTCGTGGTCCAACCCATTTGTAAGTGTTATTTATTATTATAATTTTTATATCTCATGTATTTATGTAAATAACATCAAGCAATAAAATATTATTAAATTAAATAGGACTCGGTCCATTAATGAGGTAGTTACGGATATTGAACGTTTGGACCAATCAGAGTCTACTATTTGTGTCACGTGACCCCTAAACATGAACAGTAATATCACAATAACTATAAGAGATAGTTAAACAAAATCGTTTAAATATCGAATTTGGATTCAATCAGTATTACGTTTATATCACTAAAATCATTTCTGTGGTCAAAATACGAGATTTTTTAAATATTTGGTACATTTTATATAAAAATTGACCATTACCGGTCAATTCCTATTTCATCTGATCAACGATCTTGTAGAATTTTAGGGTATTTTAGCTGATAATGTATATTTTAACTTAAAAATATCGAATTCGGTATTTTCAATGTAATTCTATAACACTAGTTTCATTTGTTCGGTTAAAATACGAGAAATCTATATAATTTATATATAAATTGACCTTTACCTATCAATTTCATTATTATCTGATGGCCGAACCTAGGGGCAAAATAAATGTATTCATGTTATTTCAGTGTATTTTTAGCGAAAAAATTGACAATTTCAATTCCAACCTGATGACCGATCCGCAGTGTAATTAAATAAATATAAAAAGAGAGGTTACATTCTACCAGATTGGATATGCAGAAATTATAAACGACTGGTTTTGTTTTTGTTTACAAATTACCCATATCTTTTTAGAAGTGATCCGACAGTATTAAAACACACCGATGTTACAGGTATGTTTTTCTCTAAAAGATACACATTTGTTAATAAGTTATTCTTCTTGTCAGGTTTATCTAAACATTGCCGAATTTATCGAATCACAATATCCCTATTGAAATAGATGCGTCTATATGTGCATTATTTGAGAGATGTTTCTCGTCAATATGCGCTGAAATGCTTAAACGCCTTGCCATGTTGGACAATCTCATTAAAATCAGATCTAAAATATTCCCTCCACTACTTTCCGCTATTTAAATCTGACAATATTACATACCGGGTCACCTCAGATTGACCTTTCATCTAATCAATATTCATGCGAAGATCAACTAAATTCAACCAATGAAAACGGGCGTTTCATTTATAATTCACATGAAATTAAAACTTATTCTATTCGAGTGAACTGAACAAACGCAAATCTATATATCCGAATAAAGATAAAAGTCTTCGTGTGTTATTGCTGTGTTATTGCACGATACATTCAAACAAAATGCACTGAATGGTATGTTTTACATCCAGATACGAAGAAAAGCATGGGCACTGTCGTGTATTTTCCACCGAAATTATTACGACACTAAATAGCCTAAATAGCAATGCCATATTCATGTGGCCCGATAGCGTGCTCGACCGCGGAATTACCAGAATAATTTTAGTGTTTGGGTTTGGGTTCAATCCCACGAATCGGTAAAAATATTTGTACCGCTATTACATTTCGTCAAGTTTAAAATCTTTTTTTTTTCAGTAAATATTCAATAATATTGTGTATTATGTTTGTCAACGGAATTCGGTTGTGTTTTATAAGCTAAAAGTTACGGAAATTGTCTCTTTCAATACCAAGCGTAGACTGCTGCACAGCGTTTTTATTGTTCAATGCGACATGCGCTAAAGAGTGATTTGTGTTAAGGTGTATACAGAACAAATGAGCAACAACAGGACCATCAACAATTGCAGGGCAATCCATAGTCCCCCACCGGCCTAGACAAGCATTTCCCAGACATTTCTTATAATGGAGGTCAAAGATCAAGGTCAAGGTCACGATGACCTTATTTTGGTACGCGACACACCGCTATCCGAAGATGTATTCACATACCAAGTTTGATATATCTAAGTGTTATAGTATGGAAAATACATCCCAGACAAGCATTTTCTATGACAGAGATCACAGGTCAAGGTCAAGGTCACAGTGATCTAATTGTGGTACGCGACATACCACTATACCAAGGTTTATTCACGTACCAACTTTGGTATCTCTAAGTGTTATATTTCTTATGATGGAGGTCAAAGATCAAGGTCAAGGTCACGATGACCTGATTTTGGTACGCGGAACACTGCTATCCCCAGATGTATTCACATACCAAGTTTGGTATATCTAAGTGTTATAGTATTGAAAATACGGCCCGGACAAGCATTTTATATGACAGAGGTCACAGGTCAAGGTCACAATGACCTTATTAGATGTATTCACATACCAAGTTTGGTATCTCTAAATGTTATAGTATTGAAAATACGGTCGGGAAAAGCATTTTCTATGACAGAGGTCACAGGTCAAGGTCAATGTCACAGTGACCTTATTTTGGTACGCGACACACAGCTATCCCAAGATGTATCCGCATACTAAGTTTGGTATCTCTAAGTGTTATAATATTGAAAATATTACATGGACAAGCATTTTCTATGAAAGAGGTCACATGTCAAGTCAAGCTATCCAAAGATGTATCCGCATACCAAGTTTGGTATCTCTACATGTTAGAGTATTGAAATTACGGTCCAGAGAAGCATGTTCTATGCATTTCTATAAAAGAGGTCACAGGTCAAGGTCAAGGTCACAATGTCAATTGTTGGTACGCAACACACCGCTATCCAAAGATGTATTTACATACCAAATTTGATATCTCTAAATGTTATAGTATTGAAAATACGGTCGGGAAAAGCATTTTCTATGACAGAGGTCACAGGTCAAGGTCAATGTCACAGTGACCTTATTTTGGTACGCGACACACAGCTATCCCAAGATGTATCCACATACCAAGTTTGGTATCTCAAAGTCTTATAGTATTGAAAATATGAACCGGACAAGCATTCGGAAGGACGGACTGAAGGACGAGGTGCAAACCTACAGTCCCCCCCAGGACCGGTGGGGGACTAATAAACACAAATATAGATGAGATGCAAACATACCATTTGGGGATTGATAAAGGTACAATACGAAAGGAGACAATTCTCTACATTCCAAGAAAGAAACTAGATGGGCAAGGCCTGCCATAATACCATTTTAAGTCGACAAGAAGTACAAACTGAGGCATTCTGATCAATGTATCTCGAATAGACGGTGAGACACAGAGTTTGTAAAATTAACATGCATTTGACAAAAGCCATGTTTCAAACAGAGTAGATTCCCGTCATGCAATAATTGGTTCACCGGGTTTGGTCTAAAATGTAACTTACCCAATTAGCTTGGTCCATTCACGACCCCCACAATAGAAGATACGATTCAAATCATGCTACTTAAACCAGACGTGAACTCTATCTTGGACAAAGTAGGCCACAGCTAAAACCAGGCTGAGAATGTCAGGTCAATAAGAGAAACATACTGATGGAGTTTGATCAATATCCCACCAATACATGCTGCGATTCAGAACTAGTACCCTAAGACGCTCTTGACCTATATTTTAAAGACAAGGTGAAGACAACGTTTTATTTCGCCGAACAAGATATATACTCACTTATGAACTGCAAGCCAAATAGTTTATTAACATGCTGAATATAAAATCAGATGAAAGTTAGTGCTAACAGTACATGTATGAACAAATGTATACACTAGTATATGTATGCTTATATAAAAAAGTCCGTCATTCTGTTTAAAGACGAGATACACAGGAGAGAATAAACGAACGAGATACACAGAAGAGAATATAATATAAAAATTAAATGCACAGGAGAGAATATGAGGACGAGATACACAGGAGAAAATATAAGAACCAGACACACAGGAGAGAATATGAGAACGAGATGCACAGGAGAGAATATATGAGGAGATACACAGGAGAGAATGTAAGAACGAGATACATAGGAGAGAATATAAGAACGAGATACACTGGATGATATAAGAACAAGATACACAGGAGACAATATAAGAACGAGATAGACAGGAGAATATAAGAACGAGAAACACAGGAGAGAATATAAGAACGAGATACACAGGAGAGAAAATAAGAACGAGATACACAGGAGAGAGTATAAAAACGAGATAGACAGGAGAATATAAGAACGAGATAGATAGGAGAGTATATCAGAACGAGATACACAGGAGAGAATATAAGAACGAGATAGACAGGAGAATATAAGAACGAGATACACAGGAGAGAATATACGAACGAGATACACAGGAGAGTATAAAAGAATGAGATACACAAGAGAGAATATAAGAACGAGATACACAGGAGAGAAAATAAGAACGAGATACACAGGAGAGTATATAAGCACGAGATACACAGGAGAGAATATAAGAACGAGATATACAGGAGAATATAAGAACGAAATAGACAAGAGAGTATATAAGAACGAGATACACTGGATGATATAAGAACAAGATACACAGGAGACAATATAAGAACGAGATAGACAGGAGAATAAAATAACGAGATACACAGGAGAGAATATAAAAACGAGATGGATAGGAGAATATAAGAACGAGATACACGTGAGAGTATATAAGAACGAGATACACAAGAGAGAATATAAGAACAAGATACACAGGAGAAAATATAAAAACGAGATATACAGGAGAATATAAGAACGAGATAGACAGGAGAGTATATAAGAACGAGATACACTGGAGAGAATATAAGAACGAGATACGCAGGAGAGTATATAAGAACCAGATACACTGGAGATAATTTAAGAACGAGATACACAGGAGAGTATATAAGAACGAGATACACAGGAGAGAATATCAGAACGAGATAGACAGGAGAATATAAGAACGAGATAAAAAGGAGAGAATATACGAACGAGATACATAGGAGAGTATATAAGAACGAGATACTCTGGAGAGAATATAAGAACGAGATACACAGGTGAGAATATAAGAACGAGATACACAGGAGAAAATATAAAAACGAGATGGACAGGAGAATATAAGAACGAGATACACGTGAGAGTATATAAAAACGAGATACACAGGAGAGAATATAAGAACCAGACACACAGGAGAGAATATGAGAACGAGATGCACAGGAGAGAATATATGAGGAGATACACAGGAGAGAATGTAAGAACGAGATACATAGGAGAGAATATAAGAACGAGATACACTGGATGATATAAGAACAAGATACACAGGAGACAATATAAGAACGAGATAGACAGGAGAATATAAGAACGAGAAACACAGGAGAGAATATAAGAACGAGATACACAGGAGAGAAAATAAGAACGAGATACACAGGAGAGAATATAAAAACGAGATAGACAGGATAATATAAGAACGAGATAGATAGGAGAGTATATCAGAACGAGATACACAGGAGAGAATATAAGAACGAGATAGACAGGAGAATATAAGAACGAGATACACAGGAGAGAATATACGAACGAGATACACAGGAGAGTATAAAAGAATGAGATACACAAGAGAGAATATAAGAACGAGATACACAGGAGAGAAAATAAGAACGAGATACACAGGAGAGTATATAAGCACGAGATACACAGGAGAGAATATAAGAACGAGATATACAGGAGAATATAAGAACGAAATAGACAAGAGAGTATATAAGAACGAGATATAAGAACAAGATACACAGGAGACAATATAAGAACGAGATAGACAGGAGAATAAAATAACGAGATACACAGGAGAGAATATAAAAACGAGATGGATAGGAGAATATAAGAACGAGATACACGTGAGAGTACATAAGAACGAGATACACAAGAGAGAATATAAGAACAAGATACACAGGAGAAAATATAAAAACGAGATATACAGGAGAATATAAGAACGAGATACACTGGAGAGAATATAAGAACGAGATACGCAGGAGAGTATATAAGAACCAGATACACTGGAGATAATATAAGAACGAGATACACAGGAGAGTATATAAGAACGAGATACACAGGAGAGAATATCAGAACGAGATAGACAGGAGAATATAAGAACGAGATACAAAGGAGAGAATATACGAACGAGATACATAGGAGAGTATATAAGAACGAGATACTCTGGAGAGAATATAAGAACGAGATACACAGGTGAGAATATAAGAACGAGATACACAGGAGAAAATATAAAAACGAGATGGACAGGAGAATATAAGAACGAGATACACGTGAGAGTATATAAAAACGAGATACACAGGAGAGAATATAAGAACGAGATACACAGGAGAAAATATAAAAACGAGACATACAGGAGAATATAAGAACGAGATACTCGTGAGAGTATATAAGAACGAGATACACAGGAGAGAATATAAGAACGAGATACACAGGAGAGTATATAAGAACGAGATACACAGGAGAGAATATAAGAACGAGGTACACAGGAGAGTATATAAGCACGACATACACTGGAGAGAATATAAAAACGAGAGACACAGGAGAGAATATAAGAACGCGATAGACATGAGAATATAAGAACGAGAAACACAGGAGAGTATATAAGAACGCTATACACAGGAGAATATGAGAGCGAGAAACACAGGAGAGAATATAAGAACGAGATACACAGGAAAATATAAGAACGAGAAACACAGGAGAAATAATATGAGAACGAGATACACAGGAGAGAAAATAAGAACGAGATACACAGGAGAGAATATAAAAACGAGATAGACAGGAGAATATAAGAAAGAGATAGATAGGAGAGTATATCAGAACGAGATACACAGGAGAGAATATAAGAACGAGATAGACAGGAGAATATAAGAACGAGATACAAAGGAGAGAATATACGAACGAGATACACAGGAGAGTATATAAGAACGAGATACTGTGGAGAGAATATAAGAACGAGATACACAAGAGAGAATATAAGAACGAGATACACAGGAGAGTATATAAGAACGAGATACACTGGAGAGAATATAAGAACGAGATACGCTGGAGAGTATATAAGCACATAAGCACGAGATACACTGGAGAGAATATAAAAACGAGATACACAGGAGAGAATATAAGAACGCGATATACAGGAGAGTATATAAGAAAGAGATATACAGGAGAATATTAGAACGAGATACAAAGGAGAGAATATACGAACGAGATACACAGGAGAGTATATAAGAACGAGATACTCTGGAGAGAATATAAGAACGAGATACACAGGAGAAAATATAAGAACGAGATACACAGGACCATTTATAAAAACGAAATGGACAGGAGAATATGAGAGCGAGAAACACAGGAGAGAATATAAGAACGAGATACACAGGAGAATATAAGAACGAGAAACACAGGAGAAATAATATGAGAACGAGATACACAGGAGAGAATATAAGAACGAGATACACAGGAGAGAATATAAAAACGAGATAGACAGGAGAATATAAGAAAGAGATAGATAGGAGAGTATATCAGAACGAGATACACAGGAGAGAATATAAGAACGAGATAGACAGGAGAATATAAGAACGAGATACAAAGGAGAGAATATACGAACGAGATACACAGGAGAGTATATAAGAACGAGATACTGTGGAGAGAATATAAGAACGAGATACACAAGAGAGAATATAAGAACGAGATACACAGGAGAGTATATAAGAACGAGATACACTGGAGAGAATATAAGAACGAGATACGCTGGAGAGTATATAAGCACATAAGCACGAGATACACTGGAGAGAATATAAAAACAAGAAACACAGGAGAGAATATAAGAACGCGATATACAGGAGAGTATATAAGCACGAGATACATTGGAGAGATTAAACAAGCGAGATACACAGAAGAGAATATAATATAAAAATGAAATGCACATTAGAGAATATGAGGACAAGATACACAGGAGAAAATATAAAAACGAGACACACAGGAGATAATTTGAGAGCGAGATGCACAGGAGAGAATATATGAAGAGATACACAGGAGAGAATGTAAGAACGAGATACATAGGAGAGAATATAAGAACGAGATACACTGGATGATATAAGAACGAGATACACAGGAGAGAATATAAGAACGAGATACACTGAATGATATAAGAACGAGATACACAGGAAAGAATATAAGAACGCGATACACAGGATAATATAAGAACGAGATACACAGGAAAGAATATAAGAACGCGATACACGTGAGAGTATATAAGAACGAGATACACAGGAGAGAATATAAGAACGAGATACACAGGAGAAAATATAAAAACGAGATATACAGGAGAATATAAGAACGAGATACAAAGGAGAGTATAAGAACGAGATACACAGGAGAGAATATAAGAACGAAATACACAGGAGAAAATATAAAAACGAGATATACAGGATAATATAAGAACGAGATAGCAGGAGAGTTTATAAGAACGAGATACACTGGAGAGAATATAAGAACGAGATACGCAGGAGAGTATATAAGAACCAGATACACTGGAGAGAGTATAAGAACGAGATACACAGGAGAGTATATAAGAACGAGATACACAGGAGAGAATATCAGAACGAGATAGACAGGACAATATAAGAACGAGATACAAAGGAGAGAATATACGAACGAGATACAAAGGAGAGAATATACGAACGAGATACACAGGAGAGTATATAAGAACGAGATACTCTGGAGAGAATATAAAAACGAGATACACAGGAGAAAATATAAGAACGAGATACACAGGAGCAATTATAAAAACGAGATGGACAGGAGAATATAAGAACGAGATATACAGGAGAATATAAGAACGAAATAGACAGGAGAGTATATAAGAACGCGATACACGTGAGAGTATATAAGAACGAGATACACAGGAGAGAATATAATAACGATTCACACAGAGGAGAATTTAAGAACGAGATAAACAGGAGAGAATATAAGAACGAGATAGACAGGAGAAACTATAAAAACCAGATATACAGGAGAATATAAGAACGAGATAGACAGGAGAATATAAGAACGAGATAGACAGGAGAGAATATAAGAACGAGATACACAAGAGATAATATAAGAACGAGATACACAGGAAAAATATAAAAACGAGATATACAGGAGAATATAAGAACGAGATAGACAGGAGAGTATATAAGAACGAGATACACTGGAGAGAATATAAGAACGAGATACACAGGAGAGTATATAAGAACCAGATACACTGGAGAGAATATGAGAACGAGATACACAGGAGAGTATATAAGAACGAGATACACAGGAGAGAATATAAGAAAGAGATATACGGGAGAATATTAGAACGAGATACAAAGGAGAGAATATACGAACGAGATACACAGGAGAGTATATAAGAACGAGATACAAAGGAGAGAATATACGAACGAGATACACAGGAGAGTATATAAGAACGAGATACTCTGGAGAGAATATAAGAACGAGATACACAGGAGAAAATATAAGAACGAGATACACAGGACCAATTATAAAAACGAAATGGACAGGAGAATATAAGAACGAGATACACGTGAGAGTATAAAAGAACGAGATACACACGAGAGAATATAAGAACGAGATACACAGGAGAAAATATAAAAAACAGATATACAGGAGAATATAAGAACGAGATACACGTGAGAGTATATAGAACGAGATACACAGGAGAGAATATAAAAAAAGAGATACACAGGAGAAAATATAAAAACGAGATATACAGGAGAATATAAGAACGAGATAGACAGGAGAGAATATAAGAACGAGATACACAAGAGAGAATATAAGAACGAGATAAACGTGAGAGTATATAAGAACGTGATTAACAGGAGAGAATATAAGAACAATATACACAGGAGAAAATATAAAAACGAGATATACAGGAGAATATAAGAACGAGATAGACAGGAGAGTATATAAGAACGAGATACACTGGAGAGAATATAAGAACGAGATACACAGGAGAGTATATAAGAACCAGATACACTGGAGAGAATAGAAGAACGAGATACACAGGAGAGTATATAAGAACCAGATACCCAGGAGAGAATATAAGAACGAGATAGACAGGAGAATATTAGAACGAGATACAAAGGAGAGAATATACCAACGAGAAACACAGGAGAGTATATAAGAACGAGATACTCTGGAGAGAATATAAAAGCGAGATACACAGGAGAGAATATCAGAACGAGATATACAGTTGAAATTATAAAAACGAGATGGACAGGAGAATATAAGAACGAGATACACAGGAGAGTATAAAAGAACGAGATACACAGGAGAGAATATAAGAACGAGATACACAGGAGAAAATATAAAAACCAGATATACAGGAGAATATAAGAACGAGATAGACAGGAGAGTAAATAAGAACGAGATACACAGGAGAGAATATAAGAACGAGATACACATGAGAAAATATAAAAACGAGATGGACAGGAGAATATAAGAACGAGATACACAGGAGAGTATATAGTACGAAATACACAGGAGAGAATATAAGAACGAGGTACACAGGAGAGTATATAAGCACGACATACACTGAAGAGAATATAAAAACGAGAGACACAGTAGAGAATATAAGAACGCGATGCACATGAGAATATGAGAACGAGAAACATATAAGAGTATATAAGAACGCGATACACAGGAACATATAAGAGCGAGAAACACAGGAGAGAATATAAGAACGAGATACACAGGAGAATATAAGAATGAGAAACACAGGAGAATAAATATGAAAACGATATACACAGGAGAGAAAATAAGAACGAGATACACAGGAGAGAATATAAAAACGAGATAGACAGGAGAATATAAGAACGAGATAGATAGGAGAGTATATCAGAACGAGATACACAGGAGAGTATATAAGAACGAGATACTCTGGAGAGAATATAAGAACCAGATACACAAGAGAGAATATAAGAACGAGATACACAGGACAGAATATAAGAACGAGATACACAGGAGAGAATATAATAACGAGATACACAGGTGAAAATATAAAAACGAGATATACAGGAGAATTTAAGAACGAGATACAAAGGAGAGAATATACGAACGAGATACACAGGAGAGTATATAAGAACGAGATACACAGGAGAAAATGGAAAAACGAGATGAAAAGGAGAATATAAGAACGAGATACACAGGAGAGAATATAAGAACGAGATACACAGGAGAAAATATAAATCGAGATATACAGTAGAATATAAGAACGAGATACACGTGAGAGTATATAAGAACGAGATACACAGGAGAAAATATATAAGAACCAGATACACTGGAGATAATATAAGAACGAGACACACGAGAGAATTTAATAACGAGATACACTGAGAGTATATAAGAACGAGATACACTGGAGAGAATATAAGAACAAATTACTCTGGAGAGATTATAAGAACGAGATATACAAGAGAGAATATATAAGAACGAGATAAACAGGAGAGAATATAAGAGCGAGATACACAGGAGAAAATATAAAAACGAGATATACAGGAGAATATAAGAACGAGATAGACAGGAGAGTATATAAGAACGAGATACACTGGAGAGAATATAAGAACGAGATACACAGGAGAGTATATAAGAACCAGATACACTGGAGAGAATATAAGAACGAGATACACGTGAGAGTATATAGAACGAGATACACAGGAGAGAATATAAAAAAGTGATACACAGGAGAAAATATAAAAACGAGATAGACAGGAGAGTATATAAGAACGAGATACACTGGAGAGAATATAAGAACGAGATACACAGGAGAGTATATAAGAACCAGATACACTGGAGAGAATATAAGAACGAGATACACAGGAGAGTATATAAGAACGAGATACACAGGAGAAAATATATAAGAACCAGATACACTGGAGATAATATAAGAACGAGACACACGAGAGAATTTAATAACGAGATACACTGAGAGTATATAAGAACGAGATACACTGGAGAGAATATAAGAACAAATTACTCTGGAGAGATTATAAGAACGAGATATACAAGAGAGAATATATAAGAACGAGATAAACAGGAGAGAATATAAGAGCGAGATACACAGGAGAAAATATAAAAACGAGATATACAGGAGAATATAAGAACGAGATAGACAGGAGAGTATATAAGAACGAGATACACTGGAGAGAATATAAGAACGAGATACACAGGAGAGTATATAAGAACCAGATACACTGGAGAGAATATAAGAACGAGATACACGTGAGAGTATATAGAACGAGATACACAGGAGAGAATATAAAAAAGTGATACACAGGAGAAAATATAAAAACGAGATAGACAGGAGAGTATATAAGAACGAGATACACTGGAGAGAATATAAGAACGAGATACACAGGAGAGTATATAAGAACCAGATACACTGGAGAGAATATAAGAACGAGATACACAGGAGAGTATATAAGAACGAGATACACAGGAGAGAATATAAGAACGAGATAGACAGGAGAATATTAGAACGATATACAAAGGAGAGAATATACGAACGAGAAACACAGGAGAGTATATAAGAACGAGATACTTTGGAGAGAATATCAAAAGGAGATACACAAGAGAGAATATAAGAACGAGATACACAGGAGAGTATATAAGAACGAGATACACATGAGAGAATATAAAAACGAGATATACAGGAGAATATAAGAACGAGATAGACAGGAGAGTATATAAGAACGAGATACACTGGAGAGAATATAAGAACGAGATACGCAGGAGAGTATATAAGAACCAGATACACTGTAGAGAGAGTATAAAAGAACGAGATACACAGGAGAGAATATAAGAAAGAGATACACAGGAGAAAATATAAAAAACAGATATACGGGAGAATATAAGAACGAGATACACGTGAGAGTATATAGAACGAGATACACAGGAGAGAATATAAAAAAGTGATACACAGGAGAAAATATAAAAACGAGATATACAGGAGAATTTAAGAACGAGATAGACAGGAGAGTATATAAGAACGAGATACACAGGAGAGAATATAAGAACGAGATACACAGGAGAAAATATAAAAACGAGATGGACAGGAGAATATAAGAACGAGATACACAGGAGAGTATATAAGAACGAGATACACAGGAGAGAATATAAGAACGAGGTACACAGGAGAGTATATAAGCACGACATACACTGGAGAGAATATAAAAACGAGAGACACAGGAGAGAATATAAGAACGCGATGCACATGAGAATATGAGAACGAGAAACACAGGAGAGTATATAAGAACGAGATACACTTGAGAGAATATAAGAACGAGATACACAGGAGAGTATATAAGAACCAGATACACTGGAGAGAATATAAGAACGAGATACACAGGAGAGTATATAAGAACGAGATACACAGGAGAGAATATAAGAACGAGATAGACAGGAGAATATTAGAACGAGATACAAAGAAGAGAATATACGAACGAGAAACACAGGCGAGTATATAAGAACGAGATACTCTGGAGAGAATATAAAAACGAGATACACAGGAGAGAATATCAGAACGAGATATACAGTAGAAAATATAAAAACGAGATGGACAGGAGAATATAAGAACGAGATACACAGTAGAGTATAAAAGAACGAGATACACAGGAGAGAATATAAGAACGAGATACACAGGAGAAATATAAAAACCAGTTATACAGGAGAATATAAGAACGAGATAGACAGGAGAGTATATAAGAACGAGATACACAGGAGAGAATATAAGAACGAGATACACAGGAGAAAATATAAAAACGAGATGCCCAGGAGAATATGAGAGCGAGAAACACAGGAGAGAATATAAGAACGAGATACACAGGAGAATATAAGAATGAGAAACACAGGAGAAATAATATGAGAACGATATACACAGGAGAGAAAATAAGAACGAGATACACAGGAGAGAATATAAAAACGAGATAGACAGGAGAATATAAGAACGAGATAGATAGGAGAGTATATCAGAACGAGATACACAGGAGAGTATATAAGAACGAGATTCTCTGGAGAGAATATAAGAACGAGATACACAAGAGAGAATATAAGAACGAGATACACAGGAGAGAATATAATAACGAGATACACAGGAGAAAATATAAAAACGAGATATACAGGAGAATTTAAGAACGAGATACAAAGGAGAGAATGTACGAACGAGATACACAGGAGAGTATATAAGAACGAGATACTTTGGAGAGAATATAAGAACGAGATACACAGGAGAAAATATAAGAACGAGATAAACAGGAGAAAATGTATAAGAACCAGATACACTGGAGAGAATATAAGAACGAGATACACAGGAGAGTATATAAGAACGAGATACACAGGAGAGAATATCAGAACGAGATAGACAGGAGAATATAAGAACGAGATACAAAGGAGAGAAAATACGAACGAGATACATAGGACAGTATATAAGAACGAGATACTCTGGAGAGAATATAAGAACGAGATACACAGGTGAGAATATAAGAACGAGATACACAGGAGAAAATATAAAAACGAGATGGACAGGAGAATATAAGAACGAGATACACGTGAGAGTATATAAAAACGAGATAAACAGGAGAGAATATAAGAACGAGATACACAGGAGAAAATATAAAAACGAGACATACAGGAGAATATAAGAACGAGATACACGTGAGAGTATATAAGAACGAGATACACAGGAGAGAATATAAGAACGAGATACACAGGAGAGTATATAAGAACGAGATACACAGGAGAGAATATAAGAACGAGGTACACAGGAGAGTATATAAGCACGACATACACTGGAGAGAATATAAAAACGAGAGACACAGGAGAGAATATAAGAACGCGATACACATGAGAATATAAGAACGAGAAACACAGGAGAGTATATAAGAACGCTATACACAGGAGAATATGAGAGCGAGAAACACAGGAGAGAATATAAGAACGAGATACACAGGAGAATATAAGAACGAGAAACACAGGAGAAATAATATGAGAACGAGATACACAGGAGAGAAAATAAGAACGAGATACACAGGAGAGAATATAAAAACGAGATAGACAGGAGAATATAAGAAAGAGATAGATAGGAGAGTATATCAGAACGAGATACACAGGAGAGAATATAAGAACGAGATAGACAGGAGAATATAAGAACGAGATACAAAGGAGAGAATATACGAACGAGATACACAGGAGAGTATATAAGAACGAGATACTGTGGAGAGAATATAAGAACGAGATACACAAGAGAGAATATAAGAACGAGATACACAGGAGAGTATATAAGAACGAGATACACTGGAGAGAATATAAGAACGAGATACGCTGGAGAGTATATAAGCACATAAGCACGAGATACACTGGAGAGAATATAAAAACGAGATACACAGGAGAGAATATAAGAACGCGATATACAGGAGAGTATATAAGAAAGAGATATACAGGAGAATATTAGAACGAGATACAAAGGAGAGAATATACGAACGAGATACACAGGAGAGTATATAAGAACGAGATACTCTGGAGAGAATATAAGAACGAGATACACAGGAGAAAATATAAGAACGAGATACACAGGACCATTTATAAAAACGAAATGGACAGGAGAATATGAGAGCGAGAAACACAGGAGAGAATATAAGAACGAGATACACAGGAGAATATAAGAACGAGAAACACAGGAGAAATAATATGAGAACGAGATACACAGGAGAGAATATAAGAACAAGATACACAGGAGAGAATATAAAAACGAGATAGACAGGAGAATATAAGAAAGAGATAGATAGGAGAGTATATCAGAACGAGATACACAGGAGAGAATATAAGAACGAGATAGACAGGAGAATATAAGAACGAGATACAAAGGAGAGAATATACGAACGAGATACACAGGAGAGTATATAAGAACGAGATACTGTGGAGAGAATATAAGAACGAGATACACAAGAGAGAATATAAGAACGAGATACACAGGAGAGTATATAAGAACGAGATACACTGGAGAGAATATAAGAACGAGATACGCTGGAGAGTATATAAGCACATAAGCACGAGATACACTGGAGAGAATATAAAAACAAGAAACACAGGAGAGAATATAAGAACGCGATATACAGGAGAGTATAGAAGCACGAGATACATTGGAGAGATTAAACAAGCGAGATACACAGAAGAGAATATAATATAAAAATGAAATGCACATTAGAGAATATGAGGACAAGATACACAGGAGAAAATATAAAAACGAGACACACAGGAGATAATTTGAGAGCGAGATGCACAGGAGAGAATATATGAAGAGATACACAGGAGAGAATGTAAGAACGAGATACATAGGAGAGAATATAAGAACGAGATACACTGGATGATATAAGAACGAGATACACAGGAGAGAATATAAGAACGAGATACACTGAATGATATAAGAACGAGATACACAGGAAAGAATATAAGAACGCGATACACAGGAGAATATAAGAACGAGATACACAGGAAAGAATATAAGAACGCGATACACGTGAGAGTATATAAGAACGAGATACACAGGAGAGAATATAAGAACGAGATACACAGGAGAAAATATAAAAACGAGATATACAGGAGAATATAAGAACGAGATACAAAGGAGAGTATAAGAACGAGATACACAGGAGAGAATATAAGAACGAAATACACAGGAGAGAATATAAGTACGAGATACACAGGAGAACATATAAAAACGAGATATACAGGATAATATAAGAACGAGATAGCAGGAGAGTTTATAAGAACGAGATACACTGGAGAGAATATAAGAACGAGATACGCAGGAGAGTATATAAGAACCAGATACACTGGAGAGAGTATAAGAACGAGATACACAGGAGAGTATATAAGAACGAGATACACAGGAGAGAATATCAGAACGAGATAGACAGGACAATATAAGAACGAGATACAAAGGAGAGAATATACGAACGAGATACAAAGGAGAGAATATACGAACGAGATACACAGGAGAGTATATAAGAACGAGATACTCTGGAGAGAATATAAAAACGAGATACACAGGAGAAAATATAAGAACGAGATACACAGGAGCAATTATAAAAACGAGATGGACAGGAGAATATAAGAACGAGATATACAGGAGAATATAAGAACGAAATAGACAGGAGAGTATATAAGAACGCGATACACGTGAGAGTATATAAGAACGAGATACACAGGAGAGAATATAATAACGATTCACACAGGGGAGAATTTAAGAACGAGATAAACAGGAGAGAATATAAGAACGAGATAGACAGGAGAAACTATAAAAACGAGATATACAGGAGAATATAAGAACGAGATAGACAGGAGAATATAAGAACGAGATAGACAGGAGAGAATATAAGAACGAGATACACAAGAGATAATATAAGAACGAGATACACAGGAGAAATATAAAAACGAGATATACAGGAGAATATAAGAACGAGATAGAAAGGAGAGTATATAAGAACGAGATACACTGGAGAGAATATAAGAACGAGATACACAGGAGAGTATATAAGAACCAGATACACTGGAGAGAATATAAGAACGAGATACACAGGAGAGTATATAAGAACGAGATACACAGGAGAGAATATAAGAAAGAGATATACGGGAGAATATTAGAACGAGATACAAAGGAGAGAATATACGAACGAGATACACAGGAGAGTATATAAGAACGAGATACAAAGGAGAGAATATACGAACGAGATACACAGGAGAGTATATAAGAACGAGATACTCTGGAGAGAATATAAGAACGAGATACACAGGAGAAAATATAAGAACGAGATACACAGGACCAATTATAAAAACGAAATGGACAGGAGAATATAAGAACGAGATACACGTGAGAGTATAAAAGAACGAGATACACACGAGAGAATATAAGAACGAGATACACAGGAGAAAATATAAAAAACAGATATACAGGAGAATATAAGAACGAGATACACGTGAGAGTATATAGAACGAGATACACAGGAGAGAATATAAAAAAAGAGATACACAGGAGAAAATATAAAAACGAGATATACAGGAGAATATAAGAACGAGATAGACAGGAGAGAATATAAGAACGAGATACACAAGAGAGAATATAAGAACGAGATACACGTGAGAGTATATAAGAACGTGATTAACAGGAGAGAATATAAGAACAATATACACAGGAGAAAATATAAAAACGAGATATACAGGAGAATATAAGAACGAGATAGACAGGAGAGTATATAAGAACGAGATACACTGGAGAGAATATAAGAACGAGATACACAGGAGAGTATATAAGAACCAGATACACTGGAGAGAATAGAAGAACGAGATACACAGGAGAGTATATAAGAACCAGATACACAGGAGAGAATATAAGAACGAGATAGACAGGAGAATATTAGAACGAGATACAAAGGAGAGAATATACCAACGAGAAACACAGGAGAGTATATAAGAACGAGATACTCTGGAGAGAATATAAAAGCGAGATACACAGGAGAGAATATCAGAACGAGATATACAGTTGAAATTATAAAAACGAGATGGACAGGAGAATATAAGAACGAGATACACAGGAGAGTATAAAAGAACGAGATACACAGGAGAGAATATAAGAACGAGATACACAGGAGAAAATATAAAAACCAGATATACAGGAGAATATAAGAACGAGATAGACAGGAGAGTAAATAAGAACGAGATACACAGGAGAGAATATAAGAACGAGATACACATGAGAAAATATAAAAACGAGATGGACAGGAGAATATAAGAACGAGATACACAGGAGAGTATATAGTACGAAATACACAGGAGAGAATATAAGAACGAGGTACACAGGAGAGTATATAAGCACGACATACACTGAAGAGAATATAAAAACGAGAGACACAGTAGAGAATATAAGAACGCGATGCACATGAGAATATGAGAACGAGAAACATATAAGAGTATATAAGAACGCGATACACAGGAACATATAAGAGCGAGAAACACAGGAGAGAATATAAGAACGAGATACACAGGAGAATATAAGAATGAGAAACACAGGAGAATTAATATGAAAACGATATACACAGGAGAGAAAATAAGAACGAGATACACAGGAGAGAATATAAAAACGAGATAGACAGGAGAATATAAGAACGCGATAGATAGGAGAGTATATCAGAACGAGATACACAGGAGAGTATATAAGAACGAGATACTCTGGAGAGAATATAAGAACCAGATACACAAGAGAGAATATAAGAACGAGATACACAGGACAGAATATAAGAACGAGATACACAGGAGAGAATATAATAACGAGATACACAGGTGAAAATATAAAAACGAGATATACAGGAGAATTTAAGAACGAGATACAAAGGAGAGAATATACGAACGAGATACACAGGAGAGTATATAAGAACGAGATACACAGGAGAAAATGGAAAAACGAGATGAAAAGGAGAATATAAGAACGAGATACACAGGAGAGAATATAAGAACGAGATACACAGGAGAAAATATAAATCGAGATATACAGTAGAATATAAGAACGAGATACACGTGAGAGTATATAAGAACGAGATACACAGGAGAAAATATATAAGAACCAGATACACTGGAGATAATATAAGAACGAGACACACGAGAGAATTTAATAACGAGATACACTGAGAGTATATAAGAACGAGATACACTGGAGAGAATATAAGAACAAATTACTCTGGAGAGATTATAAGAACGAGATATACAAGAGAGAATATATAAGAACGAGATAAACAGGAGAGAATATAAGAGCGAGATACACAGGAGAAAATATAAAAAAGAGATATACAGGAGAATATAAGAACGAGATAGACAGGAGAGTATATAAGAACGAGATACACTTGAGAGAATATAAGAACGAGATACACAGGAGAGTATATAAGAACCAGATACACTGGAGAGAATATAAGAACGAGATACACGTGAGAGTATATAGAACGAGATACACAGGAGAGAATATAAAAAAGTGATACACAGGAGAAAATATAAAAACGAGATAGACAGGAGAGTATATAAGAACGAGATACACTGGAGAGAATATAAGAACGAGATACACAGGAGAGTATATAAGAACCAGATACACTGGAGAGAATATAAGAACGAGATACACAGGAGAGTATATAAGAACGAGATACACAGGAGAAAATATATAAGAACCAGATACACTGGAGATAATATAAGAACGAGACACACGAGAGAATTTAATAACGAGATACACTGAGAGTATATAAGAACGAGATACACTGGAGAGAATATAAGAACAAATTACTCTGGAGAGATTATAAGAACGAGATATACAAGAGAGAATATATAAGAACGAGATAAACAGGAGAGAATATAAGAGCGAGATACACAGGAGAAAATATAAAAACGAGATATACAGGAGAATATAAGAACGAGATAGACAGGAGAGTATATAAGAACGAGATACACTGGAGAGAATATAAGAACGAGATACACAGGAGAGTATATAAGAACCAGATACACTGGAGAGAATATAAGAACGAGATACACGTGAGAGTATATAGAACGAGATACACAGGAGAGAATATAAAAAAGTGATACACAGGAGAAAATATAAAAACGAGATAGACAGGAGAGTATATAAGAACGAGATACACTGGAGAGAATATAAGAACGAGATACACAGGAGAGTATATAAGAACCAGATACACTGGAGAGAATATAAGAACGAGATACACAGGAGAGTATATAAGAACGAGATACACAGGAGAGAATATAAGAACGAGATAGACAGGAGAATATTAGAACGATATACAAAGGAGAGAATATACGAACGAGAAACACAGGAGAGTATATAAGAACGAGATACTTTGGAGAGAATATCAAAAGGAGATACACAAGAGAGAATATAAGAACGAGATACACAGGAGAGTATATAAGAACGAGATACACATGAGAGAATATAAGAACGAGATGGATAGGAGAATATAAGAACGAGATACACGTGAGAGTATATAAGAACGAGATACACAGGAGAGAATATAAGAACGAGATACACAGGAGAAAATATAAAACGAGATATACAGGAGAATATAAGAACGAGATAGACAGGAGAGTATATAAGAACGAGATACACTGGAGAGAATATAAGAACGAGATACGCAGGAGAGTATATAAGAACCAGATACACTGTAGAGAGAGTATAAAAGAACGACATACACAGGAGAGAATATAAGAACGAGATACACAGGAGAAAATATAAAAAACAGATATACGGGAGAATATTAGAACGAGATACACGTGAGAGTATATAGAACGAGATACACAGGAGAGAATATAAAAAAGTGATACACAGGAGAAAATATAAAAACGAGATATACAGGAGAATATAAGAACGAGATAGACAGGAGAGTATATAAGAACGAGATACACAGGAGAGAATATAAGAACGAGATACACAGGAGAAAATATAAAAACGAGATGGACAGGAGAATATAAGAACGAGATACACAGGAGAGTATATAAGAACGAGATACACAGGAGAGAATATAAGAACGAGGTACACAGGAGAGTATATAAGCACGACATACACTGGAGAGAATATAAAAACGAGAGACACAGGAGAGAATATAAGAACGCGATGCACATGAGAATATGAGAACGAGAAACACAGGAGAGTATATAAGAACGAGATACACTTGAGAGAATATAAGAACGAGATACACAGGAGAGTATATAAGAACCAGATACACTGGAGAGAATATAAGAACGAGATACACAGGAGAGTATATAAGAACGAGATACACAGGAGAGAATATAAGAACGAGATAGACAGGAGAATATTAGAACGAGATACAAAGAAGAGAATATACGAACGAGAAACACAGGCGAGTATATAAGAACGAGATACTCTGGAGAGAATATAAAAACGAGATACACAGGAGAGAATATCAGAACGAGATATACAGTAGAAAATATAAAAACGAGATGGACAGGAGAATATAAGAACGAGATACACAGTAGAGTATAAAAGAACGAGATACACAGGAGAGAATATAAGAACGAGATACACAGGAGAAATATAAAAACCAGTTATACAGGAGAATATAAGAACGAGATAGACAGGAGAGTATATAAGAACGAGATACACAGGAGAGAATATAAGAACGAGATACACAGGAGAAAATATAAAAACGAGATGCCCAGGAGAATATGAGAGCGAGAAACACAGGAGAGAATATAAGAACGAGATACACAGGAGAATATAAGAATGAGAAACACAGGAGAAATAATATGAGAACGATATACACAGGAGAGAAAATAAGAACGAGATACACAGGAGAGAATATAAAAACGAGATAGACAGGATAATATAAGAACGAGATAGATAGGAGAGTATATCAGAACGAGATACACAGGAGAGTATATAAGAACGAGATACTCTGGAGAGAATATAAGAACGAGATACACAAGAGAGAATATAAGAACGAGATACACAGGAGAGAATATAATAACGAGATACACAGGAGAAAATATAAAGACGAGATATACAGGAGAATTTAAGAACGAGATACAAAGGAGAGAATGTACGAACGAGATACACAGGAGAGTATATAAGAACGAGATACTTTGGAGAGAATATAAGAACGAGATACACAGGAGATAATATAAGAACGAGATACACAGGAGATACACAGGAGCAAATAGAAAAACGAGATGAACAGGAGAATATAAGAACGAGATACACGTGAGAGTATATAAGAACGAGATACACAGGAGAGAATATACGAACGAGATACACAGGAGAAAATATATAAACACGAGATATAGAGTAGAATATAAGAACGAGATACACGTGAGAGTATATAAGAACCAGATACACAGGAGAAAATATAAGAACGAGATAAACAGGAGAAAATGTATAAGAACCAGATACACTGGAGATAATATAAGAACGAGACACACAGGAGAGAATTTAATAACGAGATACACAGAGAGTATATAAGAACGAGATACACATGAGAGAATATAAGAACGAGGTACACAGGAGAGTATATAAGCACGAGATACACAGGAGAGAATATAAGAACGAGATACACATGAGAGTATATAAGAACGAGTTACACTGGAGAGAATATAAGAACTAGATACACAGGAGAGTATATAAGAACCAGATACACTGGAGAGAATATAAAAACAAGATACACAGGAGAGAATATAAGAACGAGATACACAGGAGAGTATATAAGAACGAGATACATAGGAGAGAATATAAGAACGAGATAGACAGGAAAATAAAATAACGAGATACACAGGAGAGTGAATAAGAACAAGATACACTGGGGAGAATATAAGAACGAGATACACAGGAGAGTATATAAGAACCAGATACACTGGAGAGAATATAAGAACGAGATACACAGGAGAGTATATAAGAACGAGATACACAGGAGAGAATATAAGAACGAGATAGACAGGAGAATATTAGAACGATATACAAAGGAGAGAATATACGAACGAGAAACACAGGAGAGTATATAAGAACGAGATACTTTGGAGAGAATATCAAAAGGAGATACACAAGAGAGAATATAAGAACGAGATACACAGGAGAGTATATAAGAACGAGATACACATGAGAGAATATAAGAACGAGATGGATAGGAGAATATAAGAACGAGATACACGTGAGAGTATATAAGAACGAGATACACAGGAGAGAATATAAGAACGAGATACACAGGAGAGTATATAAGAACGAGATACATAGGAGAGAATATAAGAACGAGATAGACAGGAAAATAAAATAACGAGATACACAGGAGAGTGAATAAGAACGAGATACACTGGGGAGAATATAAGAACGAATACACAGGAGAGAATATAACGTCGAGGTACACAGGAGAGTATATAAGCACGAGATACACTGGAGAGAATATAAAAACTAGATACACAGGAGAGAATATAAGAACGCGATATACAGGAGAGTATATAAGCACGAGATACACCGGAGAGAATAAACGAACGAGATACACAGAAGAGAATATAATATAAAAATGAAATGCACAGGAGTGAATATGAGGACGAGATACATAGGAGAGAATATAAGAACGAGACACACAGGAGATAAAATGAGAGCGAGATGCACAGGAGAGAATGTAAGAACGATATACATATGGGAGAATATAAGAACGAGATACACTGGATGATATAAGAACGAGATACACAGGAGAGAATATAAGAACGACATACACATGAGAATATGAGAACGAGAAACACAGGAGAGTATATAAAAACGAATACACAGGAGAGAATATAACGTCGAATACACAGGAGAGAATATAAGAACGCGATATACAGGAGAGTATATAAGCACGAGATACACCGGAGAGAATAAACGAACGAGATACACAGAAGAGAATATAATATAAAAATGAAATGCACAGGAGTGAATATGAGGACGAGATACATAGGAGAGAATATAAGAACGAGACACACAGGAGATAAAATGAGAGCGAGATGTACAGGAGAGAATATTTGAGGAGATACACATGAGAAAATGTAAGAACGAGATACATATGAGAGAATATAAGAACGAGATACACTGGATGATATAAGAACGAGATACACAGGAGAGAATATAAGAACGAGATACACTGGATGTTATAAGAACGAGATACACAGGAGAGAATATAATAACGAGATAGACAGGAGAATATATTAACGAGATACACAGGAGAGAATATAGGAACGCGATACACTGGAGAATATAAGAACGAGAAACACAGGAGAGAATATAAGAACGAGATACACAGGAGAGAATATAAGAACCAGATACACGGGAGAAAATATAAAAACGAAATAGACAGGAGAATATAAGAAAGAAATACACGTGAGAGTATATAAGAACGAGATACAAAGGAGAGAAAATAAGAACGAGATACACAGGTGAGGAGAATATAAGAACGAGATACACATGAGAGTATATAAGAACGAGAAACACTGGAGAGAATATAAGAACGATTCACACAGGAGAGAATTTAAGAACGAGATACACAGAGAGTATATAAGAACGAGATACACATTAGAGAATATAAGAACGAGGTACACAGGAGAGTATATAAGAACGAGATATACAGGATAATATTAGAACGAGATACAAAGGAGAGAATATACGAACGAGATACACAGGAGAGTATATAAGAACGAGATACTCTAGAGAGAATATAAGAACGAGATACATAGGAGAGAATATAAGAACGAGATACACAGGAGCAATTATAAAAACGAGATGGACAGGAGAATATTAGAACGAGATACACCTGAGAGTATAAAAGAACGAGATACACAGGAGAGAATATAAGAACGAGATACACGTGAGAGTATATAGAACGAGATACACAGGAGAGAATATAAAATCGAGATACACAGGAGAAAATATAAAAACGAGATATACATGAGAATATAAGAACGAGATAGACATGAGAGTATATAAGAACGAGATACACAGGAGAGAATATAAGAACGAGATACACAGGAGAAAATATAAAAAAGAGATGGACAGGAGAATATAAGAACGAGATACACGTGAGAGTATATAAGAACGAGTCACACAGGAGAGAATATAGGAACGAGATATACAGGTGAGAATATAAGAACGAGATACACATGAGAGTATATAAGAACGAGATACACTGGAGAGAATATAAGAACGATTCACACAGGAGAGAATTTAAGAACGAGATACGCAGAGAGTATATAAGAACGAGATACACAGGAGAGAATATAAGAACGAGGTACACAGGAGAGTATATAAGAACGAGATATACAGTAGAATATTAGAACGAGTTACAAAGGAGAGAATATACGAACGAGATACACAGGAGAGTATATAAGAACGAGATAGTCAAGAGAGAATATAAGAACGAGTTACATAGGAGAGAATATAAGAACGAGATACACAGGAGCAATTATAAAAACGAGATGGACAGGAGAATATAAAAACGAGATACACGTGAGAGTATAAAAGAACGAGATACACAGGAGAGAATATAAAAACGAGATACACAGGAGAAAATATAAAAAAAAGATATACAGGAGAATATAAGAACGAGATACACCTGAGAGTATATAGAACGAGATACACAGGAGAGAATATAAAAACGAGATAAACGTGAGAGTATATAAGAACGAGATAAACAGGAGAGAATATAAGAACGAGATACACAGGAGAAAATATACAAACGAGATATACAGGAGAATATAAGAACGAGATAGACAGGAGAGTATATAAGAACGAGATACACTGGAGAACATATAAAAACGAGATGGACAGGAGAATATAAGAACGAGATACACAGGAGAGTATATAAGAACGAGATACACAGGAGAGAATATAAGAACGAGGTACACAGGAGAGTATATAAGCACGACATACACTGGAGAGAATATAAAAACGAGAGACACAGGAGAGAATATAAGAACGCGATGCACATGAGAATATGAGAACGAGAAACACAGGAGAGTATATAAGAACGCGATACACAGGAAAATATGAGAGCGAGAAACACAGGAGAGAATATAAGAACGAGATACACAGGAGAATATAAGAATGAGAAACACAGGAGAAATAATATGAGAACGAGATACACAGGAGAGACAATAAGAACAAGATACACAGGAGAGAATATAAAACGAGATAGACAGGAGAATATTACAACGAGATACAAAGGAGAGAATATAAAAACGAGATTAACAAGAGAGAATATAAGAACGAGATACACAGGAGAGTATATAAGAACGAGATACACACGAGAGAATATAAGAACGAGATGGATAGGAGAGAATATAAAAACGAGATACACAGGAGAAAATATAAAAAACAGATATACAGGAGAATATAAGAACGAGATACACCTGAGAGTATATAGAACGAGATACACAGGAGAGAATATAAAAACGAGATACACGTGAGAGTATATAAGAACGAGATAAACAGAAGAGAATATAAGAACGAGATACACAGGAGAAAATATACAAACGAGATATACAGGAGAATATAAGAACGAGATAGACAGGAGAGTATATAAGAACGAGATACACTGGAGAGAACATAAAAACGAGATACACTGGAGAGTATATAAGAACCAGATACACTGGAGAGAATATAAGAACGAGATACACAGGAGAGTATATAAGAACGAGATACACAGGAGAGAATATAAGAACGAGATAGACAGGAGAATATTAGAACGAGATACAAAGGAGAGAATATACGAACGAGAAACACAGGAGAGTATATAAGAACGAGATACTCTGGAGAGAATATAAGAACCAGATACACTGGAGAGAATATAAGAACGAGATACACAGGAGAGAATATAAGAACGAGATACACAGGAGAGTATATAATAACGAGATAAACAGGAGAGAATATAAGAACGAGATAGACAGGAAAATAAAATAACGAGATACACAGGAGAGTATATAAAAACGAGATAGACAGGAGAGTATATAAGAACGAGATACACAGGAGAGAATATAAGGACGAGGTACGCAGGAGAGTATATAAGCACGAGATACACTGGAGAGAATATGAAAACTAGATACACAGGAGAGAATATAAGAACGCTATATACAGGAGAGTATATAAATGAGAGCGAGATGCACAGGAGAGAATATATGAGGAGATACACAGGATAGAACGTAATAACGATATACGCTGGATGATATAAGAACGAGATACACAGGAGAGAATATAAGAACCAGATACACTGGATATTATAAGAACGAGATACACAGGAGAGAATATAGTAACGAGATAGACAGGAGAATATAATAACAAGATACACAGGAGAGAATATAAGAACGCGATACTCTGGAGAATATAACGAAATACACGTGAGAGTATATAAGAACGAGATACACAGGAGAGAATATAAGAACGAGATACACAGGAGCGAATACAAGAACGAGATACACAGGAGAGTATATAAGAACGAGATACACAGGAGAGAATATAAGAACGAGATACACAAGAGAGAATATAAGAACGAGATACACAGGAGAGTATATAAGAACCAGATACACTGGAGAGAATATAAGAACGAGATACACAGGAGAGAATATAAGAACGCGATACACAGGAGAGTATATAAGAACGAGATACACAGGAGAGTGTATAATAACGTAATACACTGGGGAGAATATAAGAACGAGATAGACAGGAGAGTATATAAGAACGTATATACAGGAGAGAATATAAGAACGAGATACAAAGGAGAGAATATAAGAACGAGATACACAGGAGAGTATATAAGAACGAGATACACAGATTAGAATATAAGAACGAGATAGACAGGAAAATAAAATAACGAGATACACAGGAGAGTATATAAGAACGAGATAGACAGGAGAGAATATAAGAACGAGATACACAGGAGAGTATATAAGAACGAGATAAACATCAGAGAATATAAGAACGAGATAGACAGAAAAATGAAATAACGAGATACACAGGAGAGTATATAAGAACGAGATAGACAGGAGAGTATATAAGAACGAGATACACAGGAGAGAATATAAGGACGAGGTACGCAGGAGAGTATATAAGCACGAGATACAGTGGAGAGAATATAAAAACTAGATACACAGGAGAGAATATAAGAACGCGATATACAGGAGAGTATATAAGCACGAGATACACTGGAGAGAATATAAAAACGAGATACACAGGAGAGAATATAAGAACGCGATATACAGGAGTGTATATTAGCACGAGATACACCGGAGAGAATAAACAAACGAGATACACAGAAGAGAATATAATATAAAAATGAAATGCACAGGAGAGAATATAAGAACGAGACACACAGGAGATAAAATGAGAGCGAGATGCACAGGAGAGAATATATGAGGAGATACACAGGAGAGAATGTAAGAACGAGATACATATGAGAGAATATAAGAACAAGAAACACATGAGAGAATATAAGAACGAGATACACAGTAGAGAATATAAGAACCAGATACACGGGAGAAAATATAAGAACGAGATACACATAAGAGTATATAAGAACTAGTTACACTGGAGAGAATATAAGAACGAGATACACAAGAGAGAATATAAGAACGAGATACACAGGAGAGTATATAAGAACCAGATACACTGGAGAGAATATAAGAACGAGATACACAGGAGAGAATATAAGAACGAGATACACAGGAGAGTATATAAGAACGAGATAAACAGGAGAGAATATTAGAACGAGATAGACAGGAAAATAAAATAACGAGATACACAGGAGAGTATATAAGAACGAGATAGACAGGAGAGTATATAAGAACGAGATACACAGGATAGAATATAAGGACGAGGTACGCAGGAGAGTATATAAGCACGAGATACACTGGAGAGAATATAAAAACTAGATACACAGGAGAGAATATAAGAACGCGATATACAGGAGAGTATATAAGCACGAGATACACCGGAGAGAATAAACGAATGAGATACACAGAAGAGAATATAATATAAAAATGAAATGCACAGGAGAGAATATGAGGACGAGATACATAGGAGAGAATATAAGAACGAGACACACTGGAGATAAAATGAGAGCGACATGCACAGGAGAGAATATATGAGGAGATACACAGGATAGAACGTAAGAACGAGATACGCTGGATGATATAAGAACGAGATACACAGGAGAGAATATAAGAACGAGATACACTGGATGTTATAAGAACGAGATACACAGGAGAGAATATAATAACGAGATAGACAGGAGAATATAATAACGAGATACCCAGGAGAGAATATAAGAACGCGATACACTGGAGAATATAAGAACGAAAAACACAGAAGAGAATATAAGAACGAGATACACAGGAGAGAATATAAGAACCAGATACACGGGAGAAAATAAAAAAAGATATAGACTGGAGAATATAACGAAATACACGTGAGAGTATATAAGAACGAGATACACAGGAGCGAATATAAGAACGAGATACACAGGAGAGTATATAAGAACGAGATACTCAGGAGAGAATATAAGAACGAGACAGACAGGAAAATAAAATAACGAGATACACAGGAGAGTGTATAAGAACGAGATACACAGGAGAAAATATAAAAACGAGATGGACAGGAGAATATAAGAACGATATACACAGGAGAGTATATAAGAACGAGATACACAGGAGAGAATATAAGAACGAGGTACACAGGAGAGTATATAAGCACGACATACACTGGAGAGAATATAAAAACGAGAGACACAGGAGAGAATATAAGAACGCGATGCACATGAGAATATGAGAACGAGAAACACATGAGAGTATATAAAAACGCGATACACAGGAACATATGAGAGCGAGAAACACAGGAGAGAATATAAGAACGAGATACACAGGAGAATATAAGAATGAGAAACACTGGAGAAATAATATGAGAACGATATACACAGGAGAGAAAATAAGAACGAGATACACAGGAGAGAATATAAAAACGAGATAGACAGGAGAATATAAGAACGAGATAGATAGGAGAGTATATCAGAACGAGATACACAGGAGAGTATATAAGAACGAGATACTCTGGAGAAAATATAAGAACGAGATACACAAGAGAGAATATAAGAACGAGATACACAGGAGAGAATATAATAACGAGATACACAGGAAAAAATATAAAAACGAGATATACAGGAGAATTTAAGAACGAGATACAAAGGAGAGAATATACGAACGAGATACACAGGAGAGTATATAAGAACGAGATACTTTGGAGAGAATATAAGAACGAGATACACAGGAGATACTATAAGAACGAGATACACAGGAGATACACATGAGAAAATAGAAAAACGAGATGAACAGGAGAATATAAGAACGAGATACACGTGAGAGTATATAAGAACGAGATACACAGGAGAGAATATAAGAACGAGATATACAGGAGAAAATATCTAAAAACGAGATATACAGTAGCATATAAGAACGAGATACACGTGAGAGTATATAAGAACGAGATACACAGGAGAGAATATAAGAACGAGATAAACAGGAGAAAATGTATAAGAACCAGATACACTGGAGATAATATAAGAACGAGACACACAGGAGAGAATTTAATAACGAGATACACAGAGAGTATATAAGAACGAGATACACATGAGAGAATATAAGAACGAGGTACACAGGAGAGTATATAAGAACGAGTTACACTGGAGAGAATATAAGAACTAGATACACAGGAGAGTATATAAGAACCAGATACACTGGAGAGAATATAAGAACGAGATACACGGGAGAGAATATAAGAACAAGATACACAGGAGAGTATATAAGAACGAGATACATAGGAGAGAATATAAGAACGAGATAGACAGGAAAATAAAATAACGAGATACACAGGAGAGTGTATAAGAACGAGATACACTGGGGAGAATATAAGAACGAGATAGACAGGAGAGTATATAAGAACGAATACGCAGGAGGGAATATAACGTCGAGGTACACAGGAGAGTATATAAGCACGAGATACACTGGAGAGAATATAAAAACTAGATACACAGGAGAGAATATAAGAACGCGATATACAGGAGAGTATATAAGCACGAGATACACCGGAGAGAATAAACGAACGAGATACACAGAAGAGAATATAATATAAAAATTAAATGCACAGGAGTGAATATGAGGACGAGATACATAGGAGAGAATATAAGAACGAGACACACAGGAGATAAAATGAGAGCGAGATGCACAGGAGAGAATATATGAGGAGATACACAGGAGAGAATGTAAGAACGAGATACATATGAGAGAATATAAGAACGAGATACACTGGATGATATAAGAACGAGATACATAGGAGAGAATATAAGAACGAGATACTCTGGAGAGAATATAAGAACGAGATAAACAAGAGAGAATATAAGAACGAGATACACAGGAGAATATAAGAACGAGATAGATAGGAGAGTATATCAGAACGAAATACACAGGAGAGTAAATAAGATCGAGATACTCTGGAGAGAATATAAGACCGAGATACACAAGAGAGAATATAAGAACGAGATACACAGGAGAGAATATAATAACGAGATACACAGGAGAAAATATAAAAACGAGATATACAGGAGAATTTAAGAACGAGATACAAAGGAGAGAATATACGAACGTGATACACAGGAGAGTATATAAGAACGAGATACTTTGGAGAGAATATAAGAACGAGATACACAGGAGATAATATAAGAACGAGATACACAGGAGATACACATGAGAAAATAGAAAAACGAGATGAACAGGAGAATATAAGAACGAGATACACGTGAGAGTATATAAGAACGAGATACACAGGAGAGAATATAAGAACGAGACACACAGGAGAGAATTTAATAACGAGATACACAGAGAGTATATAAGAACGAGATACACATGAGAGAATATAAGAACGAGGTACACAGGAGAGTATATAAGCCCGAGATACACAGGAGAGAATATAAGAACGAGATACACATGAGAGATTATAAGAACGAGTTACACTGGAGAGAATATAAGAATACACAGGAGAGTATATAAGAACCAGATACACTGGAGAGAATATAAGAACGAGATACACGGGAGATAATATAAGAACAAGATACACAGGAGAGTATATAAGAACGAGATACATAGGAGAGAATATAAGAACGAGATAGACAGGAAAATAAAATAACGAGATACACAGGAGAGTGTATAAGAACGAGATACACTGGGGAGAATATAAGAACGAGATAGACAGGAGAGTATATAAGAACGAATACACAGGAGGGAATATAACGTCGAGGTACACAGGAGAGTATATAAGCACGAGATACACTGGAGAGAATATAAAAACTAGATACACAGGAGAGAATATAAGAACGCGATATACAGGAGAATATATAAGCACGAGATACACCGGAGAGAATCAACGAACGAGATACACAGAAGAGAATATAATATAAAAATGAAATGCACAGGAGTGAATATGAGGACGAGATACATAGGAGAGAATATAAGAACGAGACACACAGGAGATAAAATGAGAGCGAGATGCACAGGAGAGAATATATGAGGAGATACACAGGAGAGAATGTAAGAACGAGATACATATGAGAGAATATAAGAACGAGATACACTGGATGATATAAGAACGAGATACACAGGAGAGAATATAAGAACGAGATACTCTGGAGAGAATATAAGAACGAGATAAACAAGAGAGAATATAAGAACGAGATACACAGGAGAATATAAGAACGAGATAGATAGGAGAGTATATCAGAACGAGATACACAGGAGAGTATATAAGAACGAGATACTCTGGAGAGAATATAAGAACGAGATACACAAGAGAGAATATAAGAACGAGATACACAGGAGAGAATATAATAACGAGATACACAGGAGAAAATATAAAAACGAGATATACAGGAGAATTTAAGAACGAGATACAAAGGAGAGAATATACGAACGTGATACACAGGAGAGTATATAAGAACGAGATACTCTAGAGAGAATATAAGAACGAGATACATAGGAGAGAATATAAGAACGAGATACACAGGAGCAATTATAAAAACGAGATGGACAGGAGAATATAAGAACGAGTTACACGTGAGAGTATTAAAGAACGAGATACATAGGAGAGAATATAAGAACGAGATACACAGGAGAAAATATAAAAAACAGATATACAGGAGAATATGAGAACGAGATACACGTGAGAGTATATAACACGAGATACACTGGAGAGAATATAAAAACGAGATACAAAGGAGAAAATATAAAAACGAGATATACAGGAGAATATAAGAACGAGATAGACATGAGAGTATATAAGAACGAGATACACAGGAGAGAATATAAGAACGGGATACACAGGAGAAAATATAAAAACGAGATGGACAGGAGAATATAAGAACGAGATACACAGGAGAGAATATAAGAACGAGGTACACAGGAGAGTATATAAGCACGACATACACTGGAGAGAATATAAAAACGAGAGACACAGGAGAGAATATAAGAACGCGATGCACATGAGAATATGAGAACGAGAAACACATGAGAGTATAGAAGAACGCGATACTCAGGAACATATGAGAGCAAGAAACACAGGAGAGAGTATAAGAACGAGATACACAGGAGAATATGAGAATGAGAAACACAGGAGAAATAATATGAGAACGATATACACAGGAGAGAAAAAAAGAACGAGATACACAGGAGAGAATATAAAAACGAGATTGACAGGAGAATATAAGAACGAGATAGATAGGAGAGTATATCAGAACGAGATACACAGGAGAGTATATAAGAACGAGATACTCTGGAGAGAATATAAGAACGAGATACACAAGAGAGAATATAAGAACGAGATACACAGGAGAGAATATAATAACGAGATACACAGGAGAAAATATAAAAACGAGATATACAGGAGAATTTAAGAACGAGATACAAAGGAGAGAATATACGAACGAGATACACAGGAGAGTATATAAGAACGAGATACTTTGGAGAGAATATAAGAACGAGATACACAGGAGATAATATAAGAACGAGATACACAGGAGATACACATGAGAAAATAGAAAAACAAGATGAACAGGAGAATATAAGAACGAGATACACGTGAGAGTATATAAGAACGAGATACACAGGAGAGAATATAAGAACGAGATACACAGGAGAAAATATCTAAAAACGAGATAAACAGTAGAATATAAGAACGAGATACACGTGAGAGTATATAAGAACGAGATACACAGGAGAGAATATAAGAACGAGATAAACAGGAGAAAATGTATAAGAACCAGATACACTGGAGATAATATAAGAACGAGATACACTGGATGTTATAAGAACGAGATACACAGGAGAGAATATAAGAACGCGATGCACATGAGAATATGAGAACGAGAAACACAGGAGAGTATATAAGAACGAATACACAGGAGAGAATATAACGTCGAGGTACACAGGAGAGTATATAAGCACGAAATACACTGGAGAGAATAAAAAACTAGATACACAGGAGAGAATACAAGAACGCGATATACAGGAGAGTATATAAGCACGAGATACACCGGAGAGAATAAACGAACGAGATACACAGAAGAGAATATAATATAAAAATGAAAGGCACAGGAGTGAATATGAGGACGAGATACATAGGAGAGAATATAAGAACGAGACACACAGGAGATACAATATTTGAGGAGATACACAGGAGAGAATGTAAGAACGAGATACATATGAGAGAATATAAGAACGAGATACACTGGATGATATAAGAACGAGATACACAGGAGAGAAAATAAGAACGAGATACACTGGATGTTATAGGAACGAGATACACAGGAGAGAATATAATAACGAGATAGACAGGAGAATATATTAACGAGATACACAGGAGAGAATATAGGAACGCGATACACTGGAGAATATAAGAACGAGAAACACAGGAGAGAATATAAGAACGAGATACACAGGAGAGAATATAAGAACCAGATACACGGGAGAAAATATAAAAACGAAATAGACAGGAGAATATAAGAACGAAATACGCGTGAGAGTATATAAGAACGAGATACACAGGAGAGAATATAAGAACGAGATACACAGGTGAGAATATAAGAACGAGATACACATGAGAGTATATAAGAACGAGATACACTGGAGAGAATATCAAACGATTCACACAGGAGAGAATTTAAGAACGAGATACACAGAGAGTATATAAGAACGAGATACACATTAGAGAATATAAGAACGAGGTACACAGGAGAGTATATAAGAACGAGATATTCAGGAGAATATCAGAACGAGATACAAAGGAGAGAATATACGAACGAGATACACAGGAGAGTATATAAGAACGAGATACTCTAGAGAGAATATAAGAAAGAGATACATAGGAGAGAATATAAGAACGAGATACACAGGAGCAATTATAAAAACGAGATGGACAGGAGAATATAAGAACGAGATACACGTGAGAATATAAAAGAACGAGATACACAGGAGAGAATATAAGAACGAGATACACAGGAGAAAATATAAAAAAAAGTTATACAGGAGAATATAAGAACGAGATACACGTGAGAGTATATAGAACGAGATACACAGGAGAGAATATAAAATCTAGATACACAGGAGAAAATGTAAAAACGAGATATACAGGAGAATATAAGAACGAGATAGACAGGAGAGTATATAAGAACGAGATACACAGGAGAGAATATAAGAACGAGATACACAGGAGAAAATATAAAAAAGAGATGGACAGGAGTATATAAGAACGAGATACACGTGAGAGTATATAAGAACGAGATACACATGAGAGAATATAAGAACGAGATACACAGGTGAGAATATAAGAACGAGATACACATGAGAGTATATAAGAACGAGATACACTGGAGAGAATATAAGAACGATTCACACAGGAGAGAATTTAAGAACGAGATACACAGAGAGTATATAAGAACGAGATACATATGAGAGAATATAAGAACGAGATACACTGGATGATATAAGAACGAGATACACAGGAGAGAATATAAGAACGAGATACACTGGATGTTATAGGAACGAGATACACAGGAGAGAATATAAGAACCAGATACACGGGAGAAAATATAAAAACGAAATAGACAGGAGAATATAAGAACGAAATACGCGTGAGAGTATATAAGAACGAGATACACAGGAGAGAATATAAGAACGAGATACACAGGTGAGAATATAAGAACGAGATACACATGAGAGTATATAAGAACGAGATACACTGGAGAGAATATAAGAACGATTCACACAGGAGAGAATTTAAGAACGAGATACACAGAGAGTATATAAGAACGAGATACACAGGAGAAAATATAAGAACGAGGTACACAGGAGAGTATATAAGAACGAGATATACAGTAGAATATTAGAACGAGATACAAAGGAGAGAATATACGAACGAGATACACAGGAGAGTATATAGGAACGAGATACTCTAGAGAGAATATAAGAACGAGATACATAGGAGAGAATATAAGAACGAGATACACAGGAGCAATTATAAAAACGAGATGGACAGGAGAATATAAGAACGAGATACACGTGAGAGTATAAAAGAACGAGATACACAGGAGAAAATATAAAAACCAGATATACAGGAGAATATAAGAACGAGATACACGTGAGAGTATATAGAACGAGATACACAGGAGAGAATATAAAAACGAGATACACAGGAGAAAATATAAAAACGCGATATACAGGAGAATATAAGAACGAGATAGACAGGAGAGTATATAAGAACGAGATACACAGGAGAGAATATAAGAAAGAGATACACAGGAGAAAATATAAAAACGAGATGGACAGGTGAATATAAGAACCTGATACACTGGAGAGAATATAAGAACGAGATACACAGGAGCAATTATAAAAACGAGATGGACAGGAGAATATAAGAACGAGATACACGTGAGAATATAAAAGAACGAGATACACAGGAGAGAATATAAGAACGAGATACACAGGAGAAAATATAAAAAAAAGTTATACAGGAGAATATAAGAACGAGATACACGTGAGAGTATATAGAACGAGATACACAGGAGAGAATATAAAATCTAGATACACAGGAGAAAATGTAAAAACGAGATATACAGGAGAATATAAGAACGAGATAGACAGGAGAGTATATAAGAACGAGATACACAGGAGAGAATATAAGAACGAGATACACAGGAGAAAATATAAAAAAGAGATGGACAGGAGTATATAAGAACGAGATACACGTGAGAGTATATAAGAACGAGATACACATGAGAGAATATAAGAACGAGATACACAGGTGAGAATATAAGAACGAGATACACATGAGAGTATATAAGAACGAGATACACTGGAGAGAATATAAGAACGATTCACACAGGAGAGAATTTAAGAACGAGATACACAGAGAGTATATAAGAACGAGATACATATGAGAGAATATAAGAACGAGATACACTGGATGATATAAGAACGAGATACACAGGAGAGAATATAAGAACGAGATACACTGGATGTTATAGGAACGAGATACACAGGAGAGAATATAAGAACCAGATACACGGGAGAAAATATAAAAACGAAATAGACAGGAGAATATAAGAACGAAATACGCGTGAGAGTATATAAGAACGAGATACACAGGAGAGAATATAAGAACGAGATACACAGGTGAGAATATAAGAACGAGATACACATGAGAGTATATAAGAACGAGATACACTGGAGAGAATATAAGAACGATTCACACAGGAGAGAATTTAAGAACGAGATACACAGAGAGTATATAAGAACGAGATACACAGGAGAAAATATAAGAACGAGGTACACAGGAGAGTATATAAGAACGAGATATACAGTAGAATATTAGAACGAGATACAAAGGAGAGAATATACGAACGAGATACACAGGAGAGTATATAGGAACGAGATACTCTAGAGAGAATATAAGAACGAGATACATAGGAGAGAATATAAGAACGAGATACACAGGAGCAATTATAAAAACGAGATGGACAGGAGAATATAAGAACGAGATACACGTGAGAGTATAAAAGAACGAGATACACAGGAGAAAATATAAAAACCAGATATACAGGAGAATATAAGAACGAGATACACGTGAGAGTATATAGAACGAGATACACAGGAGAGAATATAAAAACGAGATACACAGGAGAAAATATAAAAACGCGATATACAGGAGAATATAAGAACGAGATAGACAGGAGAGTATATAAGAACGAGATACACAGGAGAGAATATAAGAAAGAGATACACAGGAGAAAATATAAAAACGAGATGGACAGGTGAATATAAGAACCTGATACACTGGAGAGAATATAAGAACGAGATACACAGGAGAGTATATAAAAACGAGATACACAGGAGAGAATATAAGAACGAGATAGACAGGAGAATATTAGAACGAGATACAAAGGAGAGAATATACGAACGAGAAACACAGGAGAGTATATAAGAACGAGATACTCTGGAGAGAATATAAAAACGAGATACCCACGAGAGAATATAAGAACGAGATGGATAGGAGAATATATGAACGAGATACACGTGAGAGTATATACGAACGAGATACACAGGAGAGAATATAAGAACGAGATACACAGGAGAAAATATAAAAACGAGATATACAGGAGAATATAAGAACGAGATAGACAGGAGAGTATATAAGAACGAGATACACTGGAGAGAATATAAGAACGAGATACGCAGGAGAGTATATTAGAACCAAATACACTGGAGAGATTATAAGAACGAGATACACAGGAGAGAATATAAGAACGATATATACAGGAGAATATTAGAACGAGATACAAAGGAGAGAATATTAGAACGAGATACACATGAGAGAATATAAGAACGAGATACACAGGTGAGAATATAAGAACGAGATACACATGAGAGTATATAAGAACGAGATACACTGGAGAGAATATAAGAACGATTCACACAGGAGAGAATTTAAGAACGAGATACACAGAGAGTATATAAGAACGAGATACATATGAGAGAATATAAGAACGAGATACACTGGATGATATAAGAACGAGATACACAGGAGAGAATATAAGAACGAGATACACTGGATGTTATAGGAACGAGATACACAGGAGAGAATATAAGAACCAGATACACGGGAGAAAATATAAAAACGAAATAGACAGGAGAATATAAGAACGAAATACGCGTGAGAGTATATAAGAACGAGATACACAGGAGAGAATATAAGAACGAGATACACAGGTGAGAATATAAGAACGAGATACACATGAGAGTATATAAGAACGAGATACACTGGAGAGAATATAAGAACGATTCACACAGGAGAGAATTTAAGAACGAGATACACAGAGAGTATATAAGAACGAGATACACAGGAGAAAATATAAGAACGAGGTACACAGGAGAGTATATAAGAACGAGATATACAGTAGAATATTAGAACGAGATACAAAGGAGAGAATATACGAACGAGATACACAGGAGAGTATATAGGAACGAGATACTCTAGAGAGAATATAAGAACGAGATACATAGGAGAGAATATAAGAACGAGATACACAGGAGCAATTATAAAAACGAGATGGACAGGAGAATATAAGAACGAGATACACGTGAGAGTATAAAAGAACGAGATACACAGGAGAAAATATAAAAACCAGATATACAGGAGAATATAAGAACGAGATACACGTGAGAGTATATAGAACGAGATACACAGGAGAGAATATAAAAACGAGATACACAGGAGAAAATATAAAAACGCGATATACAGGAGAATATAAGAACGAGATAGACAGGAGAGTATATAAGAACGAGATACACAGGAGAGAATATAAGAACGAGATACACAGGAGAAAATATAAAAACGAGATGGACAGGTGAATATAAGAACCTGATACACTGGAGAGAATATAAGAACGAGATACACAGGAGAGTATATAAAAACGAGATACACAGGAGAGAATATAAGAACGAGATAGACAGGAGAATATTAGAACGAGATACAAAGGAGAGAATATACGAACGAGAAACACAGGAGAGTATATAAGAACGAGATACTCTGGAGAGAATATAAAAACGAGATACCCACGAGAGAATATAAGAACGAGATGGATAGGAGAATATATGAACGAGATACACGTGAGAGTATATACGAACGAGATACACAGGAGAGAATATAAGAACGAGATACACAGGAGAAAATATAAAAACGAGATATACAGGAGAATATAAGAACGAGATAGACAGGAGAGTATATAAGAACGAGATACACTGGAGAGAATATAAGAACGAGATACGCAGGAGAGTATATTAGAACCAAATACACTGGAGAGATTATAAGAACGAGATACACAGGAGAGAATATAAGAACGATATATACAGGAGAATATTAGAACGAGATACAAAGGAGAGAATATACGAACGAGATACACAGGAGAGTATATAAGAACGAGATAGACAGGAAAATAAAAAAACGAGATACACAGGAGAGTGAATAAGAACAAGATACACTGGGGAGAATATAAGAACGAGATAGACAGGAGAGTATATAAGAACGAATACACAGGAGAGAATATAACGTCGAGGTACACAGGAGAGTATATAAGCACGAGATACACTGGAGAGAATATAAAACTAGATACACAGGAGAGAATATAAGAACGCGATATACAGGAGAGTATATAAGCACGAGATACACCGGAATGAATAAACGACCGAGATACACAGAAGAGAATATAATATAAAAATGAAATGCACAGGAGAGAATATGAGGACGAGATACATAGGAGAGAATATAAGAACGAGACACACGGGAGATAAAATGAGAGCGAGATGTACAGGAGAGAATATATGAGGAGATACACAGGAGAGAATGTAAGAACGAGATACATATTAGAGAATATAAGAAAGAGATACACTGGATGATATAAGAACGAGATACACAGGAGAGAATATAATAACGAGATACACTGGATGTTATAAGAACTAGATACACAGGAGAGAATATAATAACGAGATAGACAGGAGAATATAATAACGAGATACACAGGAGAGAATGAATATAAGAACGCGATACACTGGAGAATATAAGAACGAGAAACACAGGAGAGAATATAAGAACGAGATACACAGGAGAGAATATAAGAACCAGATACACGTGGGAGTATATAAGAACGAGATACACAGGAGAGAATTTAAGAACGAGATACACAGGTGAGAATATAAGAACGAGATACACATGAGAGTATATAAGACGAGATACACTGGAGAGAATATAAGAACGAGATACACAGGAGAGAATATAAGAACGAGATACACAGGAGAGTATATAAGAACCAGATGAACTGGAGAGAATATAAGAACGATTCACACAGGAGAGAATTTAATAACGAGATACACAGAGAGTATATAAGAACGAGATACACAGGAGAGAATATAAGAACGAGGTACACAGGAGAGTATATAAGCACAACATAAACTGGAGAGAATATAAGAACGAGAGACACAGGAGAGAATATAAGAACGCGATACACATGAGATTATGAGAACGATAAACACAGGAGAGAATAAAAGAACGAGATAATTAGGGGATAATATAAGAACGAGATAGACAGGAGAATATAAGAACGAGAAACACAGGAGAGAATATAAGAACGAGATACACAGGAGAGAATATAAGGACCAAATACACGGGAGAAAATATAAAAACGAGATACACAGGAGAATATAAGAACGAAATACACGTGAGAGTATATAAGAACGAGATACACAGGAGAGAATGTAAGAACGAGATACACAGGTGAGAATATAAGAACGAGATACACAGGAAAGTATATAAGAACCAGATACACTGGAGAGAATATAAGAACGATTCACACAGATAGAATTTAAGAACGAGATACACAGAGAGTATATAAGAACGAGATACACAGGAGAGAATATAAGAACGAGGTACACAGGAGAGTATATAAGCACGACAGACACTGCAGAGAATATAAGAACGAGAGACACAGGAGAGATTATAAAAACGCGATACACATGAGATTATGAGAACAATAAACACAGTAGAGAGAATAAAAGAACGAGATAATTAGGGGAGAATATAAGAACGAGATAGACAGGAGAATATAAAAATGAGATACAAGTAAGAGTATATAAGAACGAGATACACAGGAGAGAATATAAGAACGAGATACACATGAGAGTATATAAAAACGAGATACACTGGAGAGTATATAAGAAAGAGATACACTGGAGAGAATATAAGAACGAGATAGACAGGAGAGTATATAAGAACGAGATACACATGAGAGAAAAAAAGGACGAGGTACACAGGAGAGTATATAAGCACGAGATACACTGGAGAGAATATAAAAACGAGATAAACAGGAGAGAATATAAGAACGCGATATACAGGAGAGTATATAAGCACGAGATACACCGGAGAGAACAAACGAACGAGATACACAGAAGAGAATATAATATAAAAATGAAATGCACAGGAGAGAATATGAGGACGAGATACATAGGAGAGAATATAAGAACGAGACACACAGGAGATAAAATGAGAGCGAGATGCACAGGAGAGAATATATGAGGAGATACACAGGAGAGAATGTAAGAACGAGATACACTGGAGAGAATATAAGAACGAGATACGCAGGAGAGTATATTAGAACCAAATACACTGGAGAGAATATAAGAACGAGATACACAGGAGAGAATATAAGAACGATATATACAGGAGAATATTAGAACGAGATACAAAGGAGAGAAAATACGAACGAGATACACAGGAGAGTATATAAGAACGAGATAGACAGGAAAATAAAATAACGAGATACACAGGAGAGTGAATAAGAACGAGATACACTGGGGAGAATATAAGAACGAGATAGACAGGAGAGTATATAAGAACGAATACACAGGAGAGAATATAACGTCGAGGTACACAGGAGAGTATATAAGCACGAGATACACTGGAGAGAATATAAAACTAGATACACAGGAGAGAATATAAGAACGCGATATACAGGAGAGTATATAAGCACGAGATACACCGGAATGAATAAACGACCGAGATACACAGAAGAGAATATAATTTAAAAATGAAATGCACAGGAGAGAATATGAGGACGAGATACATAGGAGAGAATATAAGAACGAGAAACACAGGAGATAAAATGAGAGCGAGATGCACAGGAGAGAATATATGAGGAGATACACAGGAGAGAATGTAAGAACGAGATACATATTAGAGAATATATGAACGAGATACACTGGATGATAGAAGAACGAGATACACAGGAGAGAATATAATAACGAGATACACTGGATGTTATAAGAACTAGATACACAGGAGAGAATATAATAACGAGATAGACAGGAGAATATAATAACGAGATACACAGGAGAGAATATAAGAACGCGATACACTGGAGAATATAAGAACGAGAAACACAGGAGAGAATATAAGAACGAGATACACAGGAGAGAATATAAGAACCAGATACACTGGAGAGAATATAAGAACGATTCACACAGGAGAGAATTTAATAACGAGATACACAGAGAGTATATAAGAACGAGATACACAGGAGAGAATATAAGAACGAGGTACACAGGAGAGTATATAAGCACAACATACACTGGAGAGAATATAAGAACGAGAGACACAGGAGAGAATATAAGAACGCGATACACATGAGATTATGAGAACGATAAACACAGGAGAGAATAAAAGAACGAGATAATTAGGGGAGAATATAAGAACGAGATAGACAGGAGAATACAAGAACGAGAAACACAGGAGAGAATATAAGAACGAGATACACAGGAGAGAATATAAGGACCAAATACACGGGAGAAAATATAAAAACGAGATAGACAGGAGATTATAAGAACGAAATACACGTGAGAGTATATAAGAACGAGATACACAGGAGAGAATATAAGAACGAGATACACAGGTGAGAATATAAGAACGAGATACACAGGAAAGTATATAAGAACCAGATACACTGGAGAGAATATAAGAACGATTCACACAGGATAGAATTTAAGAACGAGATACACAGAGAGTATATAAGAACGAGATACACAGGAGAGAATATAAGAACGAGGTACACAGGAGAGTATATAAGCACGACAGACACTGCAGAGAATATAAGAACGAGAGACACAGGAGAGATTATAATAACGCGATACACATGAGATTATGAGAACAATAAACACAGGAGAGAGAATAAAAGAACGAGATAATTAGGGGAGAATATAAGAACGAGATAGACAGGAGAATATAAAAATGAGATACAAGTAAGAGTATTTAAGAACGAGATACACAGGAGAGAATATAAGAACGAGATACACATGAGAGTATATAAAAACGAGATACACTGGAGAGTATATAAGAACGAGATACACTGGAGAGAATATAAGAACGAGATAGACAGGAGAGTATATAAGAACGAGATACACATGAGAGAATATAAGGACGATGTACACAGGAGAGTATATAAGCACGAGATATACTGGAGAGAATATAAAAACGAGATAAACAGGAGAGAATATAAGAACGCGATATACAGGAGAGTATATAAGCACGAGATACACCGGAGAGAACAAACGAACGAGATACACAGAAGAGAATATAATATAAAAATGAAATGCACAGGAGAGAATATGAGGACGAGATACATAGGAGAGAATATAAGAACGAGACACACAGGAGATAAAATGAGAGCGAGATGCACAGGAGAGAATATATGAGGAGATACACAGGAGAAAATGTAAGAACGAGATAAATAGGAGAGAATATAAGAACGAGATACACGGGATGATATAAGAACGAATTACACAGGAGAGAATATAATAACGATATAGACAGGAGAATATAATAACGAGATACACAGGAGAGAATATAAGAACGCGATACACTGGAGAATATAAGAACGAGAAACACAGGACAGAATATAAGAACGAGATACACAGGAGAGAATATAAGAACCAGATACACGTGAGAGTATATAAGAACGAGATACACAGGAGAGAATTAAAGAACGAGATACACAGGTGAGAATATAAGAACGAGATACACATGAGAGTATATAAGAACGAGATACACTGGAGAGAATATAAGAACGAGATACACAGGAGAGAATATAAGAACGAGATACACAGGAGAGTATATAAGAACCAGATACACTGGAGAGAATATAAGAACGATTCACACAGGAAGCCTTTTTAAGAACGAGATACACAGAGAGTATATAAGAACGAGATACACAGGAGAGAATATAATAACGAGGTACACAGGAGAATATATAAGCACAACATACACTGGAGAGAATATAAGAACGAGAGACACAGGAGAGAATATAAGAACGCGATACACATGAGATTATGAGAACGATAAACACTGGAGAGAATAAAAGAACGAGATAATTAGGGGAGAATATAAGAACGAGATAGACAGGAGAATATAAGAATGAGATACACGTAAGGGTATATAAGAGCGAGATACACAGGAGAGAATATAAGAACGAGATACACATGAGAGTATATAAGAACGAGATACACTGGAGAGTATATAAGAACGAGATCCACAGGAGAGAATATAAGAACGAGATAGACAGTAAAATAAAATAACGAGATACACAGGAGAGTATATAAGAACGAGATACACTGGAGAGAATATAAGAACGAGATAGACAGGAGAGTATATAACAACGAAATACACAGGAGAGAATATAAGGACGAAGTACACAGGAAAGTATATAAGCACGAGATACACTGGAGAGAATATAAAAAAGAGAAACACAGGAGAGAATATAAGAACGAGATACACAGGAGAGAATATAAGAACCAGATACACGTGGGAGTATATAAGAACGAAATACACAGGAGAGAATTTAAGAACGAGATACACAGGTGAGAATATAAGAACGAGATACACATGAGAGTATATAAGACGAGATACACTGGAGAGAATATAAGAACGAGATACACAGGAGAGAATATAAGAACGAGATACACAGGAGAGTATATAAGAACCAGATACACTGGAGAGAATATAAGAACGATTCACACAGGAGAGAATTTAATAACGAGATACACAGAGAGTATATAAGAACGAGATACACAGGAGAGAATATAAGAACGAGGTACACAGGAGAGTATATAAGCACAACATACACTGGAGAGAATATAAGAACGAGAGACACAGGAGAGAATATAAGAACGCGATACACATGAGATTATGAGAACGATAAACACAGGAGAGAATAAAAGAACGAGATAATTAGGGGAGAATATAAGAACGAGATAGAGAGGAGAATATATGAACGAGAAACACAGGAGAGAATATAAGAACGAGATACACAGGAGAGAATATAAGGATCAAATACACGGGAGAAAATATAAAAACGAGATAGACAGGAGAATATAAGAACGAAATACACGTGAGAGTATATAAGAACGAGATACACAGGAGAGAATATAAGAACGAGATACACAGGTGAGAATATAAGAACGAGATACACAGGAAAGTATATAAGAACCAGATACACTGGAGAGAATATAAGAACGATTCACACAGGATAGAATTTAAGAACGAGATACACAGAGAGTATATAAGAACGAGATACACAGGAGAGAATATAAGAACGAGGTACACAGGAGAGTATATAAGCACGACAGACACTGCAGAGAATATAAGAACGAGAGACACAGGAGAGATTATAATAACGATATACACATGAGATTATGAGAACAATAAACACAGGAGAGAGAATAAAAGAACGAGATAATTAGGGGAGAATATAAGAACGAGATAGACAGGAGAATATAAAAATGAGATACAAGTAAGAGTATATAAGAACGAGATACACAGGAGAGAATATAAGAACGAGATACACATGAGAGTATATAAAAACGAGATACACTGGAGAGTATATAAGAACGAGATACACTGGAGAGAATATAAGAACGAGATACACATGAGAGTATATAAGAACGAGATACACTGGAGAGTATATAAGAACGAGATCCACAGGAGAGAATATAAGAACGAGATAGACAGTAAAATAAAATAACGAGATACACAGGAGAGTATATAAGAACGAGATACACTGGAGAGAATATAAGAACGAGATAGACAGGAGAGTATATAACAACGAAATACACAGGAGAGAATATAAGGACGAAGTACACAGGAAAGTATATAAGCACGAGATACACTGGAGAGAATATAAAAAAGAGAAACACAGGAGAGAATATAAGAACGAGATACACAGGAGAGAATATAAGAACCAGATACACGTGGGAGTATATAAGAACGAAATACACAGGAGAGAATTTAAGAACGAGATACACAGGTGAGAATATAAGAACGAGATACACATGAGAGTATATAAGACGAGATACACTGGAGAGAATATAAGAATGAGATACACGTAAGGGTATATAAGAGCGAGATACACAGGAGAGAATATAAGAACGAGATACACATGAGAGTATATAAGAACGAGATACACTGGAGAGTATATAAGAACGAGATCCACAGGAGAGAATATAAGAACGAGATAGACAGTAAAATAAAATAACGAGATACACAGGAGAGTATATAAGAACGAGATACACTGGAGAGAATATAAGAACGAGATAGACAGGAGAGTATATAACAACGAAATACACAGGAGAGAATATAAGGACGAAGTACACAGGAAAGTATATAAGCACGAGATACACTGGAGAGAATATAAAAAAGAGAAACACAGGAGAGAATATAAGAACGAGATACACAGGAGAGAATATAAGAACCAGATACACGTGGGAGTATATAAGAACGAAATACACAGGAGAGAATTTAAGAACGAGATACACAGGTGAGAATATAAGAACGAGATACACATGAGAGTATATAAGACGAGATACACTGGAGAGAATATAAGAACGAGATACACAGGAGAGAATATAAGAACGAGATACACAGGAGAGTATATAAGAACCAGATACACTGGAGAGAATATAAGAACGATTCACACAGGAGAGAATTTAATAACGAGATACACAGAGAGTATATAAGAACGAGATACACAGGAGAGAATATAAGAACGAGGTACACAGGAGAGTATATAAGCACAACATACACTGGAGAGAATATAAGAACGAGAGACACAGGAGAGAATATAAGAACGCGATACACATGAGATTATGAGAACGATAAACACAGGAGAGAATAAAAGAACGAGATAATTAGGGGAGAATATAAGAACGAGATAGAGAGGAGAATATATGAACGAGAAACACAGGAGAGAATATAAGAACGAGATACACAGGAGAGAATATAAGGACCAAATACACGGGAGAAAATATAAAAACGAGATAGACAGGAGAATATAAGAACGAAATACACGTGAGAGTATATAAGAACGAGATACACAGGAGAGAATATAAGAACGAGATACACAGGTGAGAATATAAGAACGAGATACACAGGAAAGTATATAAGAACCAGATACACTGGAGAGAATATAAGAACGATTCACACAGGATAGAATTTAAGAACGAGATACACAGAGAGTATATAAGAACGAGATACACAGGAGAGAATATAAGAACGAGGTACACAGGAGAGTATATAAGCACGACAGACACTGCAGAGAATATAAGAACGAGAGACACAGGAGAGATTATAATAACGCGATACACATGAGATTATGAGAACAATAAACACAGGAGAGAGAATAAAAGAACGAGATAATTAGGGGAGAATATAAGAACGAGATAGACAGGAGAATATAAAAATGAGATACAAGTAAGAGTATATAAGAACGAGATACACAGGAGAGAATATAAGAACGAGATACACATGAGAGTATATAAAAACGAGATACACTGGAGAGTATATAAGAACGAGATACACTGGAGAGAATATAAGAACGAGATAGACAGGAGAGTATATAAGAACGAGATACACATGAGAGAATATAAGGACGAGGTACACAGGAGAGTATATAAGCACGAGATACACTGGAGAGAATATAAAAACGAGATAAACAGGAGAGAATATAAGAACGCGATATACAGGAGAGTATATAAGCACGAGATACACCGGAGAGAACAAACGAACGAGATACACAGAGGAGAATATAATATAAAAATGAAATGCACAGGAGAGAATATGAGGACGAGATACATAGGAGAGAATATAAGAACGAGACACACAGGAGATAAAATGAGAGCGAGATGCACAGGAGAGAATATATGAGGAGATACACAGGAGAGAATGTAAGAACGAGATACACTGGAGAGAAAATAAGAACGAGATACGCAGGAGAGTATATTAGAACCAAATACACTGGAGAGAATATAAGAACGAGATACACAGGAGAGAATATAAGAACGATATATACAGGAGAATATTAGAACGAGATACAAAGGAGAGAAAATACGAACGAGTTACACAGGAGAGTATATAAGAACGAGATAGACAGGAAAATAAAATAACGAGATACACAGGAGAGTGAATAAGAACGAGATACACTGGGGAGAATAGAAGAACGAGATAGACAGGAGAGTATATAAGAACGAATACACAGGAGAGAATATAACGTCGAGGTACACAGGAGAGTATATAAGCACGAGATACACTGGAGAGAATATAAAACTAGATACACAGGAGAGAATATAAGAACGCGATATACAGGAGAGTATATAAGCACGAGATACACCGGAATGAATAAACGACCGAGATACACAGAAGAGAATATAATATAAAAATGAAATGCACAGGAGAGAATATGAGGACGAGATACATAGGAGAGAATATAAGAACGAGACACACAGGAGATAAAATGAGAGCGAGATGCACAGGAGAGAATATATGAGGAGATACACAGGAGAGAATGTAAGAACGAGATACATATTAGAGAATATAAGAACGAGATACACTGGATGATATAAGAACGAGATACACAGGAGAGAATATAATAACGAGATACACTGGATGTTATAAGAACTAGATACACAGGAGAGAATATAATAACGAGATAGACAGGAGAATATAATAACGAGATACACAGGAGAGAATATAAGAACGCGATACACTGGAGAATATAAGAACGAGAAACACAGGAGAGAATAAAAGAACGAGATACACAGGAGAGAATATAAGAACCAGATACACGTGGGAGTATATAAGAACGAGATACACAGGAGAGAATTTAAGAACGAGATACACAGGTGAGAATATAAGAACGAGATACACATGAGAGTATATAAGACGAGATACACTGGAGAGAATATAAGAACGAGATACACAGGAAAGAATATAAGAACGAGATACACAGGAGAGTATATAAGAACCAGATACACTGGAGAGAATATAAGAACGATTCACACAGGAGAGAATTTAATAACGAGATACACAGAGAGTATATAAGAACGAGATACACAGGAGAGAATATAAGAACGAGGTACACAGGAGAGTATATAAGCACAACATACACTGGAGAGAATATAAGAACGAGAGACACAGGAGAGAATATAAGAACGCGATACACATGAGATTATGAGAACGATAAACACAGGAGAGAATAAAAGAACGAGATAATTAGGGGAGAATATAAGAACGAGATAGACAGGAGAATATAAGAACGAGAAACACAGGAGAGAATATAAGAACGAGATACACAGGAGAGAATATAAGGACCAAATACACGGGAGAAAATATAAAAACGAGATAGACAGGAGAATATAAGAACGAAATACACGTGAGAGTATATAAGAACGAGATACACAGGAGAGAATATAAGAACGAGATACACAGGTGAGAATATAAGAACGAGATACACAGGAAAGTATATAAGAACCAGATACACTGGAGAGAATATAAGAACGATTCACACAGGATAGAATTTAAGAACGAGATACACAGAGAGTATATAAGAACGAGATACACAGGAGAGAATATAAGAACGAGGTACACAGGAGAGTATATAAGCACGACAGACACTGCAGAGAATATAAGAACGAGAGACACAGGAGAGATTATAATAACGCGATACACATGAGATTATGAGAACAATAAACACAGGAGAGAGAATAAAAGAACGAGATAATTAGGGGAGAATATAAGAACGAGATAGACAGGAGAATATAAAAATGAGATACAAGTAAGAGTATATAAGAACGAGATACACAGGAGAGAATATAAGAACGAGATACACATGAGAGTATATAAAAACGAGATACACTGGAGAGTATATAAGAACGAGATACACTGGAGAGAATATAAGAACGAGATAGACAGGAGAATATATAAGAACGAGATACACATGAGAGAATATAAGGACGAGGTACACAGGAGAGTATATAAGCACGAGATACACTGGAGAGAATATAAAAACGAGATAAACAGGAGAGAATATAAGAACGCGATATACAGGAGAGTATATAAGCACGAGATACACCGGAGAGAACAAACGAACGAGATACACAGAAGAGAATATAATATAAAAATGAAATGCACAGGAGAGAATATGAGGACGAGATACATAGGAGAGAATATAAGAACGAGACACACAGGAGATAAAATGAGAGCGAGATGCACAGGAGAGAATATATGAGGAGATACACAGGAGAGAATGTAAGAACGAGATAAATAGGAGAGAATATAAGAACGAGATACACGGGATGATATAAGAACGAATTACACAGGAGAGAATATAATAACGATATAGACAGGAGAATATAATAACGAGATACACAGGAGAGAATATAAGAACGCGATACACTGGAGAATATAAGAACGAGAAACACAGGAGAGAATATAAGAACGAGATACACAGGAGAGAATATAAGAACCAGATACACGTGAGAGTATATAAGAACGAGATACACAGGAGAGAATTAAAGAACGAGATACACAGGTGAGAATATAAGAACGAGATACACATGAGAGTATATAATAACGAGATACACTGGAGAGAATATAAGAACGAGATACACAGGAGAGAATATAAGAACGAGATACACAGGAGAGTATATAAGAACCAGATACACTGGAGAGAATATAAGAACGATTCACACAGGAAGCCTTTTTAAGAACGAGATACACAGAGAGTATATAAGAACGAGATACACAGGAGAGAATATAATAACGAGGTACACAGGAGAATATATAAGCACAACATACACTGGAGAGAATATAAGAACGAGAGACACAGGAGAGAATATAAGAACGCGATACACATGAGATTATGAGAACGATAAACACTGGAGAGAATAAAAGAACGAGATAATTAGGGGAGAATATAAGAACGAGATAGACAGGAGAATATAAGAATGAGATACACGTAAGGGTATATAAGAACGAGATACACAGGAGAGAATATAAGAACGAGATACACATGAGAGTATATAAGAACGAGATACACTGGAGAGTATATAAGAACGAGATCCACAGGAGAGAATATAAGAACGAGATAGACAGTAAAATAAAATAACGAGATACACAGGAGAGTATATAAGAACGAGATACACTGGAGAGAATATAAGAACGAGATAGACAGGAGAGTATATAACAACGAGATACACAGGAGAGAATATAAGGACGAAGTACACAGGAAAGTATATAAGCACGAGATACACTGGAGAGAATATAAAAAAGAGATACACAGGAGAGAATGTAAGAACGAGATACATATGAGAGAATATAAGAACGAGATACACTGGATGATATAAGAACGAGATACACAGGAGAGAATATAAGAACGAGATACACTGGATGATATAAGAACGAGATACACAGGAGAGAATACAATAACGAGATAGACAGGAGAATATAAGAACGAGATACACAGAAAAGAATGTAAGAACGAGATACATATGAGAGAATATAAGAACGACATACACTGGATGGTATAAGAACGAGATACACAGGAGAGAATATAAGAACGAGATACACTGGATGATATAAGAACGAGATACACAGGAGAGAATATAATAACGAGATAGACAGGAGAATATAAGAACGAGATACACAGGAGAGAATATAAGAACGCGATACACTGGAGAATATAAGAACAAGAAACACAGGAGAGAATATAAGAACGAGATACACAGTAGAGAATATAAGAGCCAGATACACAGGAGAAAATATAAAAACGAGATAGACAGGAGAATACAATAACAAAATACACGTGAGGGTATATAAGAACGAGATACACAGGAGAGAATATAAGAACGAGATACACAGGAGAGAATATAATAACGAGATACACATGAGAGTATATAAGAACTAGTTACACCGGAGAGAATATAAGAACGAGATACTCTAGAGAGAATATAAGAATGAGATACACAGGAGAGTATATAAGAACCAGATACACTGGAGAATATAAGAACGAGATACACAGGAGAGAATATAAAAACGAGATACACAGGAGAAAATATAAAAACGAGATATACAGGAGAATATAAGAACGAGATTGACAGGAGAGTATATAAGAACGAGATACACAGGAGAGAATATAAGAACGAGATACACAGGAGAAAATATAAAAACGAGATGGACAGGAGAATATAAGAACCTGATACACTGGAGAGAATATAAGAACGTGATACACAGGAGAGTATATAAAAACGAGATACACAGGAGAGAATATAAGAACGAGATAGACAGGAGAATATTAGAACGAGATACAAAGGAGAGAATATACGAACGAGAAACACAGGAGAGTATATAAGAACGAGATACTCTGGAGAGAATATAAAAACGAGATACCCACGAGAGAATATAAGAACGAGATGGATAGGAGAATATATGAACGAGATACACGTGAGAGTATATAAGAACGAGATACACAGGAGAGAATATAAGAACGAGATACACAGGAGAAAATATAAAAACGAGATATACAGGAGAATATAAGAACGAGATAGACAGGAGAGTATATAAGAACGAGATACACTGGAGAGAATATAAGAACGAGATACGCAGGAGAGTATATTAGAACCAAATACACTGGAGAGAATATAAGAACGAGATACACAGGAGAGAATATAAGAACGATATATACAGGAGAATATTAGAACGAGATACAAAGGAGAGAATATACGAACGAGATACACAGGAGAGTATATAAGAACGAGATAGACAGGAAAATAAAATAACGAGATACACAGGAGAGTGAATAAGAACGAGATACACTGGAGAGAATATAAGAACGAGATAGACAGGAGAGTATATAAGAACGAATACACAGGAGAGAATATAACGTCGAGGTACACAGGAGAGTATATAAGCACGAGATACACTGGAGAGAATATAAAACTAGATACACAGGAGAGAATATAAGAACGCGATATACAGGAGAGTATATAAGCACGAGATACACCGGAATGAATAAACGACCGAGATACACAGAAGAGAATATAATATAAAAATGAAATGCACAGGATAGAATATGAGGACGAGATACATAGGAGAGAATATAAGAACGAGACACACAGGAGATAAAATGAGAGCGAGATGCACAGGAGAGAATATATGAGGAGATACACAGGAGAGAATGTAAGAACGAGATACATATTAGAGAATATAAGAACGAGATACACTGGATGATATAAGAACGAGATACACAGGAGAGAATATAATAACGAGATACACTGGATGTTATAAGAACTAGATACACAGGAGAGAATATAATAACGAGATAGACAGGAGAATATAATAACGAGATACACAGGAGAGAATATAAGAACGCGATACACTGGAGAATATAAGAACGAGAAACACGTAAGGGTATATAAGAACGAGATACACAGGAGAGAATATAAGAACGAGATACACATGAGAGTATATAAGAACGAGATACACTGGAGAGTATATAAGAACGAGATCCACAGGAGAGAATATAAGAACGAGATAGACAGTAAAATAAAATAACGAGATAAACAGGAGAGTATATAAGAACGAGATACACTGGAGAGAATATAAGAACGAGATAGACAGGAGAGTATATAACAACGAGATACACAGGAGAGAATATAAGGACGAAGTACACAGGAAAGTATATAAGCACGAGATACACTGGAGAGAATATAAAAAGAGATACACAGGAGAGAATGTAAGAACGAGATACATATGAGAGAATATAAGAACGAGATACACTGGATGATATAAGAACGAGATACACAGGAGAGAATATAAGAACGAGATACACTGGATGATATAAGAACGAGATACACAGGAGAGAATACAATAACGAGATAGACAGGAGAATATAAGAACGAGATACACAGAAAAGAATGTAAGAACGAGATACATATGAAAGAATATAAGAACGACATACACTGGATGGTATAAGAACGAGATACACAGGAGAGAATATAAGAACGAGATACACTGGATGATATAAGAACGAGAAACACAGGAGAGAATATAATAACGAGATAGACAGGAGAATATAAGAACGAGATACACAGGAGAGAATATAAGAACGCGATACACTGGAGAATATAAGAACAAGAAACACAGGAGAGAATATAAGAACGAGATACACAGTAGAGAATATAAGAGCCAGATACACAGGAGAAAATATAAAAACGAGATAGACAGGAGAATACAATAACAAAATACACGTGAGGGTATATAAGAACGAGATACACAGGAGAGAATATAAGAACGAGATACACAGGAGAGAATATAATAACGAGATACACATGAGAGTATATAAGAACTAGTTACACCGGAGAGAATATAAGAACGAGATACTCTAGAGAGAATATAAGAATGAGATACACAGGAGAGTATATAAGAACCAGATACACTGGAGAGAATATAAGAACGAGATACACAGGAGAGAATATTAGAACGAGATACACAGGAGAGTATATAATAACTAGATACACAGGAGAGAATATAAGAACGAGATACACAGGAGAGAATATAAGAACGAGATACACATGAGAGTATATAAGAACGAGTTACACTGGAGAGAAATAAGAACGAGATACACAAGAGAGAATATAAGAACGAGATACACAGGAGAGTATATAACCACGAGATACACCGGAGAGAATAAACGAACGAGATACACAGAAGAGAATATAATATACAAATGAAATGCACAGGAGAGAATATGAGGACGAGATACATAGGAGAGAATATAAGAACACACAGGAGATAAAATAAGAGCGAGAAGCACAGGAGAGAATATATGAGGCGATACACAGGAGAGAATGTAAGAACGAGATACATATGAGAGAATATAAGAACGAGATACACTGGATGATATAAGAACGAGATACACAGGAGAGAATATAAGAACGAGATACACTGGATGATATAAGAACGAGATACACAGAAGAGAATACAATAACGAGATAGACAGGAGAATATAAGAACGAGATACACAGAAGAGAATGTAAGAACGAGATACATATGAGAGAATATAAGAACGGCATACACTGGATGATATAAGAACGAGATACACAGGAGAGAATATAAGAACGAGATACATTGGATGATATAAGAACGAGATACACAGGAGAGAATATAATAACGAGATAGACAGGAGAATATAAGAACGAGATACACAGGAGAGAATATAAGAACGCGATACACTGGAGAATATAAGAACAAGAAACACAGGAGAGAATATAAGAACGAGGTACACAGGAAAGTATATAAGCACAACATACAGAGAGAATATAAGAACCAGATACACTGGAGAGAATATAAAAACTAGATACACAGGAGAGAATATAAGAACGCGATATACAGGAGAGTATATAAGCACGAGATACACCAGAGAGAATAAACGAACGAGATACACAGAAGAGAATATAATATAAACATGAAATGCACAGGAGAGAATATGAGGACGACATACATAGGAGAGAATATAAGAACGAGACACACAGGAGATACAATGAGAGCGAGATGCACAGGAGAGAATATATAAGGAGAAACACAGGAGAGAATGTAAGAACGAGGAACATATGAGAGAATATAAGCACGAGATACACTGGATGATATAAGAACGAGATACACAGGAGAGAATATAAGAACGACATAAACTGGATGTTATAAGAACGAGATACACCGGAGAGAATATAATAACGAGATACACAGGAGAGAATATAAGAACGCGATACACTGGAGAATATAATAACGAGAAACACCGGAGAGAATATAAGAACGAGATACACAGGAGAGAATATAAGAACCAGATACACGGGAGAAAATATAAAAACGAGATAGACAGGAGAATATAAGAACGAAATACACGTGAGAGTATATAAGAACGAGATACACAGGAGAGAATATAAGAACGAGATACACAGGTGAGAATATAAGAACGAGATACTCATGAGAGTATATAAGAACGAGATACACTGGAGAGAATATAAGAACGAGATACACAGGAGAGAATATAAGAACGATTCACACAGGAGAGAATTTAAGAACGAGATACACAGGAGCGAATATAAGAACGAGATAGACAGGAAAATAAAATAACGAGATACACAGGAGAATATATAAGAACGAGATACACTGGAGAGAATATAAGAACGAGATAGACAGGAGAGTATATAACAACGAGATACACAGGAGAGAATATAAGGACGAAGTACACAGGAGAGTATATAAGCACGAGATACACTGGAGAGAATATAAAAAAGAGATACACAGGAGAGAATATAAGAACGCGATATACAGGAGAGTATATAACCACGAGATACACCGGAGAGAATAAACGAACGAGATACACAGGAGAGAATATAAGAACCAGATACACGGGAGAAAATATAATAACGAGATAGACAGGAGAATATAAGAACGAAATACACGTGAGAGTATATAAGAACGAGATACACAGGAGAGAATATAAGAACGAGATACACCGGAGAGAATATAATAACGAGATAGACAGGAGAATATAATAACGAGATACACAGGAGAGAATATAAGAACGCGATACACTGGAGAATATAATAACGAGAAACACCGGAGAGAATATAAGAACGAGATACACAGGAGAGAATATAAGAACCAGATACACGGGAGAAAATATAAAAACGAGATAGACAGGAGAATATAAGAACGAAATACACGTGAGAGTATATAAGAACGAGATACACAGGAGAGAATATAAGAACGAGATACACAGGTGAGAATATAAGAACGAGACACACATGAGAGTATATAAGAACGAGATACACTGGAGAGAATATAAGAACGAGATACACAGGAGAGATTATAAGAACGAGATACACAGGGGAGTATATAAGAACCAGATACACTGGAGAGAATATAAGAACGATTCACACAGAGGAGAATTTAAGAACGAGATACACAGGAGCGAATATAAGAACGAGATACACAGGAGAGTATATAAGAACGAGATACACAGGAGAGAATATAAGAACGAGATAGACAGGAGAATAAAATAACGAGATACACAGGGGAAATATAAGAACGAGATACACAAGAGAGAATATAAGAACGAGACACACAGGAGAGTATATAAGAACCAGATACACTGGAGAGAATATAAGAACGAGATACACAGGAGATAATATAAGAACGCGATACACAGGAGTGTATATAAGAACGAGATACACAGGAGAGTGTATAAGAACGAGATACACTGGGAAGAATATAAGAACGAGATAGACAGGAGAGTATATAAGAACGTATATACAGGAGAGAATATAAGAACGAGATACAAAGGAGAGAATATAAGAACGAGGTACACAGGAGAGTGTATAAGAACGAGATACACAGATTAGAATATAAGAACGAGATAGACAGGAAAATAAAATAACGAGATACACAGGAGAGTATATAAGAACGAGATACACTGGAGAGAATATAAGAACGAGACAGACAGGAGAGTATATAAGAACGAGATACACCGGAGAGAATATAATAACGAGATAGACAGGAGAATATAATAACGAGATACACAGGAGAGAATATAAGAACGCGATACACTGGAGAATATAATAACGAGAAACACCGGAGAGAATATAAGAACGAGATACACAGGAGAGAATATAAGAACCAGATACACGGGAGAAAATATAAAAACGAGATAGACAGGAGAATATAAGAACGAAATACACGTGAGAGTATATAAGAACGAGATACACAGGAGAGAATATAAGAACGAGATACACAGGTGAGAATATAAGAACGAGACACACATGAGAGTATATAAGAACGAGATACACTGGAGAGAATATAAGAACCAGATACACTGGAGAGAATATAAGAACGATTCACACAGAGGAGAATTTAAGAACGAGATACACAGGAGCGAATATAAGAACGAGATACACAGGAGAGTATATAAGAACGAGATACACAGGAGAGAATATAAGAACCAGACAGACAGGAGAATAAAATAACGAGATACACAGGAGAGAATATAAGAACGAGATACAGAAGAGAGAATATAAGAACGAGATACACAGGAGAGTATATAAGAACCAGATACACTGGAGAGAATATAAGAACGAGATACACAGGAGAGAATATAAGAACGCGATACACAGGAGAGTATATAAGAACGAGATACACAGGAGAGTGTATAAGAACGAGATAGACAGGAGAGTATATAAGAACGTATATACAGGAGAGAATATAACGTCGAGGTACACAGGAGAGTATATAAGCACGAGATACACTGGAGAAAATATATAAACTAGATATACAGGAGAGAATATAAGAACGCGATATACAGGAGAGTATATAAGCACGAGATACACCGGAGAGAATAAACGAACGAGATACACAGAAGAGAATATAATATAAAAATGAATTGCACAGGAGAGAATATGAGGACGACATACATAGGAGAGAATATAAGAACGAGACACACAGGAGATACAATGAGAGCGAGATGCACAGGAGAGAATATATGAGGAGATACACAGGAGAGAATGTAAGAACGAGGAACATATGAGAGAATATAAGAACGAGATACACTGGATGATATAAGAACGAGATACACAGGAGAGAATATAAGAACGACATAAACTGGATGTTATAAGAACGAGATACACCGGAGAGAATATAATAACGAGATAGACAGGAGAATATAATAACGAGATACACAGGAGAGAATATAAGAACGCGATACACTGGAGAATATAATAACGAGAAACACCGGAGAGAATGTAAGAACGAGATACACAGGAGAGAATATAAGAACCATATACACGGGAGAAAATATAAAAACGAGATAGACAGGAGAATATAAGAACGAAATACACGTGAGAGTATATAAGAACGAGATACACAGGAGAGAATATAAGAACGAGATACACAGGTGAGAATATAAGAACGAGATACGCATGAGAGTATATAAGAACGAGATACACTGGAGAGAAAATAAGAACGAGATACACAGGAGAGAATATAACAACGAGATACACAGGGGAGTATATAAGAACCAGATACACTGGAGAGAATATAAGAACGATTCACACAGGAGAGAATTTAAGAACAAAATACACAGAGAGTATATAAGAACGAGATACACAAGAGCGAATATAAGAACGAGGTACACAGGAGAGTATATAAGCACGAGATACACTGGAGAGAATATAAAAACTAGATACACAGGAAAGAATATAAGAACGCGCAATACAGGAGAGTATATAAGCACGAAATACACCGGAGAGAATAAAAGAGCGAGATACACAGAAGAGAATATAATATAAAAATGAAATGCACAGGAGAGAATATGAGGACGAGATACATAGGAGAGAATATAAGAACGAGACACACAGGAGATAAAATGAGAGCGAGATGCACAGGAGAAAATATATGAGGAGATACACAGGATAGAATGTAAGAACGAGATACATATGAGAGAATATAAGAACGAGATACACATGAGAGTATATAAGAACGAGATACACTGGAGAGTGTATAAGAACGAGATACACAGGAGAGAATATAAGAACGAGATAGACAGGAAAATAAAATAACGAGATACACAGGAGAGTATATAAGAACGAGATACACTGGATAGAATATAAGAACGAGATAGACAGGAGAGTATAAGAACGAAATACACCTGAGAGTATATAAGAACGAGATACACAGGAGAGAATATAAGAACGAGATACACAGGTGAGAATATAAGAACGAGACACACATGAGAGTATATAAGAACGAGATACACTGGAGAGAATATAAGAACGAGATACACAGGAGAGATTATAAGAACGAGATACACAGGGGAGTATATAAGAACCAGATACACTGGAGAGAATATAAGAACGATTCACACAGAGGAGAATTTAAGAACGAGATACACAGGAGCGAATATAAGAACGAGATACACAGGAGAGTATATAAGAACGAGATACACAGGAGAGAATATAAGAACGAGATAGACAGGAGAATAAAATAACGAGATACACAGGGGAGAATATAAGAACGAGATACACAAGAGAGAATATAAGAACGAGATACACAGGAGAGTATATAAGAACCAGATACACTGGAGAGAATATAAGAACGAGATACACAGGAGATAATATAAGAACGCGATACACAGGAGTGTATATAAGAACGAGATACACAGGAGAGTGTATAAGAACGAGATACACTGGGAAGAATATAAGAACGAGATAGACAGGAGAGTATATAAGAACGTATATACAGGAGAGAATATAAGAACGAGATACAAAGGAGAGAATATAAGAACGAGGTACACAGGAGAGTGTATAAGAACGAGATACACAGATTAGAATATAAGAACGAGATAGACAGGAAAATAAAATAACGAGATACACAGGAGAGTATATAAGAACGAGATACACTGGAGAGAATATAAGAACGAGACAGACAGGAGAGTATATAAGAACGAGATACACAAGAGAGAATATAAGGACGAGGTACACAGGAGAGTATATAAGCACGAGATACACTGGAGAGAATATAAAAACGAGATACACAGGAGAAAATATAAGAACGCGATATACAGGAGTGTATATTAGCACGAGATACACCGGAGAGAATAAACGAACGAGATACACAGAAGAGAATATAATATAAAAATGAAATGCACAGGAGAGAATATAAGAACGAAACACACAGGATATAAAATGAGAGCGAGATGCAGAGGAGAGAATATATGAGGAGATACACAGGAGAGAATGTAAGAACGAGATACATATGAGAGAATATAAGAACAAGAAACACATGAGAGAATATAAGAACGAGATACACAGTAGATAATATAAGAACCAGATACACGGGAGAAACTATAAGAACGATATACACATAAGAGTATATAAGAACTAGTTACACTGGAGAGAATATAAGAACGAGATACACAAGAGAGAATATAAGAACGAGATACACAGGAGAGTATATAAGAACCAGATACACTGGAGAGAATATAAGAACGAGATACGCAGGAGAGAATATAAGAACGAGATACACAGGAGAGTATATAAGAACGAGATAAACAGGAGAGAATATAAGAACGAGATAGACAGGAAAATAAAATAACGAGATACACAGGAGAGTATATAAGAACGAGATAGACAGGAGAGTATATAAGAACGAAATACACAGGAGAGAATATAAGGACGAGGTACGCAGGAGAGTATATATGCACGAGATACACTGGAGAGAATATAAAAACTAGATACACAGGAGACAATATAAGAACGCGATATACAGGAGAGTATATAAGCACGAGATACACCGGAGAGAATAAACGAATGAGATACACAGAAGAGAATATAATATAAAAATGAAATGCACAGGAGAGAATATGAGGACGAGATACATAGGAGAGAATATAAGAACGAGACACACTGGAGATAAAATGAGAGCGAGATGCACAGGAGAGAATATACGAGGAGATACACAGGATAGAACGTAAGAACGAGATACGCTGGATGATATAAGAACGAGATACACAGGAGAGAATATAAGAACGAGATACACTGGATGTTATAAGAACGAGATACACAGGAGAGAATATAATAACGAGATAGACAGGAGAATATAATAATGAGATACACAGGAGAGAATATAAGAACGCGATACACTGGAGAATATAAGAACGAGAAACACAGGAGAGAATATAAGAACGAGATACACAGGAGAGAATAAAAGAACCAGATACACGGGAGAAAATATAAAAACGAGATAGACTGGAGAATATAACGAAATACACGTGAGAGTTTATAAGAACGAGATACACAGGAGAGAATATAAGAACGAGATACACAGGAGCGAATATAAGAACGAGATACACAGGAGAGTATATAAGAACGAGATACACAAGAGAGAATATAAGGACGAGGTACACAGGAGAGTATATAAGCACGAGATACACTGGAGAGAATATAAAAACGAGATACACAGGAGAAAATATAAGAACGCGATATACAGGAGTGTATATTAGCACGAGATACACCGGAGAGAATAAACGAACGAGATACACAGAAGAGAATATAATATAAAAATGAAATGCACAGGAGAGAATATAAGAACGAGACACACAGGATATAAAATGAGAGCGAGATGCAGAGGAGAGAATATATGAGGAGATACACAGGAGAGAATGTAAGAACGAGATACATATGAGAGAATATAAGAACAAGAAACACATGAGAGAATATAAGAACGAGATACACAGTAGATAATATAAGAACCAGATACACGGGAGAAACTATAAGAACGATATACACATAAGAGTATATAAGAACTAGTTACACTGGAGAGAATATAAGAACGAGATACACAAGAGAGAATATAAGAACGAGATACACAGGAGAGTATATAAGAACCAGATACACTGGAGAGAATATAAGAACGAGATACGCAGGAGAGAATATAAGAACGAGATACACAGGAGAGTATATAAGAACGAGATAAACAGGAGAGAATATAAGAACGAGATAGACAGGAAAATAAAATAACGAGATACACAGGAGAGTATATAAGAACGAGATAGACAGGAGAGTATATAAGAACGAAATACACAGGAGAGAATATAAGGACGAGGTACGCAGGAGAGTATATATGCACGAGATACACTGGAGAGAATATAAAAACTAGATACACAGGAGACAATATAAGAACGCGATATACAGGAGAGTATATAAGCACGAGATACACCGGAGAGAATAAACGAATGAGATACACAGAAGAGAATATAATATAAAAATGAAATGCACAGGAGAGAATATGAGGACGAGATACATAGGAGAGAATATAAGAACGAGACACACTGGAGATAAAATGAGAGCGAGATGCACAGGAGAGAATATACGAGGAGATACACAGGATAGAACGTAAGAACGAGATACGCTGGATGATATAAGAACGAGATACACAGGAGAGAATATAAGAACGAGATACACTGGATGTTATAAGAACGAGATACACAGGAGAGAATATAATAACGAGATAGACAGGAGAATATAATAATGAGATACACAGGAGAGAATATAAGAACGCGATACACTGGAGAATATAAGAACGAGAAACACAGGAGAGAATATAAGAACGAGATACACAGGAGAGAATAAAAGAACCAGATACACGGGAGAAAATATAAAAACGAGATAGACTGGAGAATATAACGAAATACACGTGAGAGTTTATAAGAACGAGATACACAGGAGAGAATATAAGAACGAGATACACAGGAGCGAATATAAGAACGAGATACACAGGAGAGTATATAAGAACGAGATACACAGGAGAGAATATAAGAACCAGACAGACAGGAGAATAAAATAACGAGATACACAGGAGAGAATATAAGAACGAGATACAGAAGAGAGAATATAAGAACGAGATACACAGGAGAGTATATAAGAACCAGATACACTGGAGAGAATATAAGAACGAGATACACAGGAGAGAATATAAGAACGCGATACACAGGAGAGTATATAAGAACGAGATACACAGGAGAGTGTATAAGAACGAGATAGACAGGAGAGTATATAAGAACGTATATACAGGAGAGAATATAACGTCGAGGTACACAGGAGAGTATATAAGCACGAGATACACTGGAGAAAATATATAAACTAGATATACAGGAGAGAATATAAGAACGCGATATACAGGAGAGTATATAAGCACGAGATACACCGGAGAGAATAAACGAACGAGATACACAGAAGAGAATATAATATAAAAATGAATTGCACAGGAGAGAATATGAGGACGACATACATAGGAGAGAATATAAGAACGAGACACACAGGAGATACAATGAGAGCGAGATGCACAGGAGAGAATATATGAGGAGATACACAGGAGAGAATGTAAGAACGAGGAACATATGAGAGAATATAAGAACGAGATATACTGGATGATATAAGAACGAGATACACAGGAGAGAATATAAGAACGACATAAACTGGATGTTATAAGAACGAGATACACCGGAGAGAATATAATAACGAGATAGACAGGAGAATATAATAACGAGATACACAGGAGAGAATATAAGAACGCGATACACTGGAGAATATAATAACGAGAAACACCGGAGAGAATGTAAGAACGAGATACACAGGAGAGAATATAAGAACCATATACACGGGAGAAAATATAAAAACGAGATAGACAGGAGAATATAAGAACGAAATACACGTGAGAGTATATAAGAACGAGATACACAGGAGAGAATATAAGAACGAGATACACAGGTGAGAATATAAGAACGAGATACGCATGAGAGTATATAAGAACGAGATACACTGGAGAGAATATAAGAACGAGATACACAGGAGAGAATATAACAACGAGATACACAGGGGAGTATATAAGAACCAGATACACTGGAGAGAATATAAGAACGATTCACACAGGAGAGAATTTAAGAACAAAATACACAGAGAGTATATAAGAACGAGATACACAAGAGCGAATATAAGAACGAGGTACACAGGAGAGTATATAAGCACGAGATACACTGGAGAGAATATAAAAACTAGATACACAGGAAAGAATATAAGAACGCGCAATACAGGAGAGTATATAAGCACGAAATACACCGGAGAGAATAAACGAGCGAGATACACAGAAGAGAATATAATATAAAAATGAAATGCACAGGAGAGAATATGAGGACGTGATACATAGGAGAGAATATAAGAACGAGACACACAGGAGATAAAATGAGAGCGAGATGCACAGGAGAAAATATATGAGGCGATACACAGGATAGAATGTAAGAACGAGATACATATGAGAGAATATAAGAACGAGATACACATGAGAGTATATAAGAACGAGATACACTGGAGAGTGTATAAGAACGAGATACACAGGAGAGAATATAAGAACGAGATAGACAGGAAAATAAAATAACGAGATACACAGGAGAGTATATAAGAACGAGATACACTGGATAGAATATAAGAACGAGATAGACAGGAGAGTATAAGAACGAAATACACCTGAGAGTATATAAGAACGAGATACACAGGAGAGAATATAAGAACGAGATACACAGGTGAGAATATAAGAACGAGATACACATGAGAGTATATAAGAACGAGATACACCGGAGAGAAAATAAGAACGAGATACACAGGAGAGAATATAAGAACGAGACATACAGGGGAGTATATAAGAACCAGATACACTGGAGAGAATATAAGAACGATTCACATAGGAGAGAATTTAAGAACGAGATACACAGAGAGTATATAAGAACGAGATACACAGGAGCGAATATAAGAACGAGGTACACAGGAGAGTATATAAGCACGACATCAATGGAGAGAATATAAGAACGAGAGACACAGGAGAGAATATAAGAACGCGATACACATGAGATTATGAGAACGATAAACACAGGAGAGAATAAAAGCACGAGATAATTAGTAGAGAATATAAGAACGAGATACACAGGGGAGTATATAAGAACCAGATACACTGGAGAGAATATAAGAACGATTCACACAGGAGAGAATTTAAAAACGAGATACACAGAGAGTATATAAGAACGAGATACACAGGAGCGAATATAAGAACGAGAGACACAGGAGAGAATATAAGAACGCGATACACATGAGATTATGAGAACGATAAACACAGGATAGAGTAAACGCACGAGATAATTATGGGAGAATATAAGAACGAGATAGACAGGAGAATATAAGAATGAGATACACGTAAGAGTATATAAGAACGAGATACACAGGAGAGAATATAAGAATGAGATACACATGAGAGTATATAAGAACGAGATACACTGTAGAGTATATAAGAACGAGATAGACAGGAGAGTATATAAGAACGAGATACACGGAGAGAATATAAGGACGAGGTACACAGGAGAGTATATAAGCACGAGATACACTGGAGAGAATATAAAAACGAGATACATAGGAGAGAATATAAGAACGCGATATACAGGAGAGTATATAAGCACGAGATACACCGGAAAGAATAAACGAACGAGATACAGAGAAGAGAATATAATATAAAAATAAAATGCACAGGAGAGAATATGAGGTCGACATACATAGGAGAGAATATAAGAACGAGACACACAGGAGATAAAATGAGAGCAAGATGCACAGGAGAGAATATATGAGGAGATACACAGGAGAGAATGTAAGAACGAGATACATATGAGAGAATATAAGAACGAGATACACATGAGAGTATATAAGAACGAGATACACTGGAGAGTATATAAGAACGAATTACACAGGAGAGAATATAAGAACGAGATAGACAGGAAAATAAAATAACGAGATACACAGGAGAGTATATAAGAACGAGATACACTGGAGAGAATATAAGAACGAGATAGACAGGAGAGTATATAAGAACGAGATACACAGGAGAGAATATAAGGACGAGGTACGCAGGAGAGTATAAAAGCACGAGATACACTGGAGAGAATATAAAAACTAGATACACAGGAGAGAATATAAGAACGCAATATACAGGAGAGTATATAAGCACGAGATACACCGGAGAGAATAAACGAACGAGATACACCGAAGAGAATATAATATAATAATGAAATGCACAGGAGAGAATATGAGGACGAGATACATAGGAGAGAATATAAGAACGAGACACACAGGAGATAAAATGAGATCGAGATGCACAGGAGAGAATATATGAGGTGATACACAGGATAGAACGTAAGAACGAGATACACTGGATGATATAAGAACGAGATACACTGGAGATAAAATGAGAGCGAGATGCACAGGAGAGAATATATGAGGATATACACAGGATAGAATGTAAGAACGAGATACATATGAGAGAATATAAGAACGAGATACACATGAGAGTATATAAGAACTAGATAAACTGGAGAGTATATAAGAACGAGATACACAGGATAGAATATAAGAACGAGATAGATAGGAAAATAAAATAACGAGATACACAGGAGAGTATATAAGAACGAGATACACTGGAGATAATATAAGAACGAGATAGACAGGAGAGTATATAAGAACGAGATACACAGTATAGAATATAAGTACGAGGTACGCAGGAGAGTATATAAGCACGAGATACACTGGAGAGAATATAAAAACTAGATACACAGGATAAAATGAGAGCGAGATGCACAGGAGAGAAAATATATGAGGATATACACAGGATAGAACGTAAGAACGAGATACATATGAGAGAATATAATAACGAGATACACTGTACGATATAAGAACGAGATACACAGGAGATAATATAAGAACGAGATACACTGGAGGTTATAAGAACGAGATACACAGGAGAGAATATAATAACGAGATAGACAGGAGAATATAATAACGAGATACACAGGAGAGAATGTAAGAACGCGATACACTGGAGAATATAAGAACGAGAAACACAGGAGAGTATATAAGAACGAGATACACAGGAGAGAATATAAGAACGAGATAAACAGGAGAGAATATAAGAATGAGATACACAGGAGAGTATATAAGAACCAGATACACTGGAGAGAATATAAGAACGAGATACACAGGAGAGAATATAAGAACGAGATACACAGGAGAGTATATAAGAACGACATACACAGGAGAGAATATAAGAACGAGATAGACAGGAGAATAAAATAACGAGTTACACAGGAGAGTATATAAGAACGAGATACACTGGAGAGAATATAAGAACGAGATAGACAGGAGAGTATATAAGAACGAGATACACAGGAGAGAATATAAAGACGAGATACACATGAGAGTATATAAGAACGAGGTTCACAGGTGAGTATATAAGCACGACATACACTGGAGAGAATATAAGAACGCGATACACATGAGATTATAAGAACGAGAAACACATTAGAGAATATAAAAACGAGATACACAGGAGCGAATATAAGAACGAGATACACAGGAGAGTATATAAGAACGAGATACACAGGAGAGAATATAAGAACCAGACAGACAGGAGAATAAAATAACGAGATACACAGGAGAGAATATAAGAACGAGATACAGAAGAGAGAATATAAGAACGAGATACACAGGAGAGTATATAAGAACCAGATACACAGGAGAGAATATAAGAACGAGATACACAGGAGAGAATATAAGAACGCGATACACAGGAGAGTATATAAGAACGAGATACACAGGAGAGTGTATAAGAACGAGATAGACAGGAGAGTATATAAGAACGTATATACAGGAGAGAATATAACGTCGAGGTACACAGGAGAGTATATAAGCACGAGATACACTGGAGAGAATATAAAAACTAGATATACAGGAGAGAATATAAGAACGCGATATACAGGAGAGTATATAAGCACGAGATACACCGGAGAGAATAAACGAACGAGATACACAGAAGAGAATATAATATAAAAATGAATTGCACAGGAGAGAATATGAGGACGACATACATAGGAGAGAATATAAGAACGAGACACACAGGAGATACAATGAGAGCGAGATGCACAGGAGAGAATATATGAGGAGATACACAGGAGAGAATGTAAGAACGAGGAACATATGAGAGAATATAAGAACGAGATACACTGGATGATATAAGAACGAGATACACAGGAGAGAATATAAGAACGACATAAACTGGATGTTATAAGAACGAGATACACCGTAGAGAATATAATAACGAGATAGACAGGAGAATATAATAACGAGATACACAGGAGAGAATATAAGAACGCGATACACTGGATAATATAATAACGAGAAACACCGGAGAGAATGTAAGAACGAGATACACAGGAGAGAATATAAGAACCATATACACGGGAGAAAATATAAAAACGAGATAGACAGGAGAATATAAGAACGAAATACACGTGAGAGTATATAAGAACGAGATACACAGGAGAGAATATAAGAACGAGATACACAGGTGAGAATATAAGAACGAGATACGCATGAGAGTATATAAGAACGAGATACACTGGAGAGAATATAAGAAAGAGATACACAGGAGAGAATATAACAACGAGATACACAGGGGAGTATATAAGAACCGGATACACTGGAGAGAATATAAGAACGATTCACACAGGAGAGAATTTAAGAACGAAATACACAGAGAGTATATAAGAACGAGATACACAAGAGCGAATATAAGAACGAGGTACACAGGAGAGTATATAAGCACGAGATACACTGGAGAGAATATAAAAACTAGATACACTGGAGAGAATATAAGAACGCGCAATACAGGAGAGTATATAAGCACGAAATACACCGGAGAGAATAAACGAGCGAGATACACAGAAGAGAATATAATATAAAAATGAAATGCACAGGAGAGAATATGAGGACGAGATACATAGGATAGAATATAAGAACGAGACACACAGGAGATAAAATGAGAGCGAGATGCACAGGAGAAAATATATGAGGAGATACACAGGATAGAATGTAAGAACGAGATACATATGAGAGAATATAAGAACGAGATACACATGAGAGTATATAAGAACGAGATACACTGGAGAGTGTATAAGAACGAGATACACAGGAGAGAATATAAGAACGAGATAGACAGGAAAATAAAATAACGAGATACACAGGAGAGTATATAAGAACGATATACACTGGATAGAATATAAGTACGAGATAGACAGGAGAGTATAAGAACGAAATACACCTGAGAGTATATAAGAACGAGATACACAGGAGAGAATATAAGAACGAGATACACAGGTGAGAATATAAGAACGAGATACACATGAGAGTATATAAGAACGAGATACACTGGAGAGAAAATAAGAACGAGATACACAGGAGAGAATATAAGAACGAGACACACAGGGGAGTATATAAGAACCAGATACACTGGAGAGAATATAAGAACGATTCACACAGGAGAGAATTTAAGAACGAGATACACAGAGAGTATATAAGAACGAGATACACAGGAGCGAATATAAGAACGAGGTACACAGGAGAGTATATAAGCACGACATCAATGGAGAGAATATAAGAACGAGAGACACAGGAGAGAATATAAGAACGCGATACACATGAGATTATGAGAACGATAAACACAGGAGAGAATAAAAGCACGAGATAATTAGGTGAGAATATAAGAACGAGATTCACAGGGGAGTATATAAGAACCAGGTACACTGGAGAGAATATAAGAACGATTCACACAGGAGAGAATTTAAAAACGAGATACTCAGAGAGTATATAAGAACGAGATACACAGGAGCGAATATAAGAACGAGAGACACAGGAGAGAATATAAGAACGCGATACACATGAGATTATGAGAACGATAAACACAGGAGAGAGTAAAAGCACGAGATAATTATGGGAGAATATAAGAACGAGATACACGTAAGAGTATATAAGAACGAGATACACAGGAGAGAATATAAGAACGAGATACACATGAGAGTATATAAGAACGAGATACACTGTAGAGTATATAAGAACGAGATACACAGGAGAGAATATAAGAACGAGATAGACAGGAGAGTATATAAGAACGAGATACACGGAGAGAATATAAGGACGAGGTACACAGGAGAGTATATAAGCACGAGATACACTGGAGAGAATATAAAAACGAGATACATAGGAGAGAATATAAGAACGCGATATACAGGAGAGTATATAAGCACGAGATACACCGGAAAGAATAAACGAACGAGATACACAGAAGAGAATATAATATAAAAATAAAATGCACAGGAGAGAATATGAGGTCGACATACATAGGAGAGAATATAAGAACGAGACACACAGGAGATAAAATGAGAGCAAGATGCACAGGAGAGAATATATGAGGAGATACACAGGAGAGAATGTAAGAACGAGATACATATGAGAGAATATAAGAACGAGATACACATGAGAGTATATAAGAACGAGATACACTGGAGAGTATATAAGAACGAATTACACAGGAGAGAATATAAGAACGAGATAGACAGGAAAATAAAATAACGAGATACACAGGAGAGTATATAAGAACGAGATACACTGGAGAGAATATAAGAACGAGATAGACAGGAGAGTATATAAGAACGAGATACACAGGAGAGAATATAAGGACGAGGTACGCAGGAGAGTATAAAAGCACGAGATACACTGGAGAGAATATAAAAACTAGATACACAGGAGAGAATATAAGAACGCGATATACAGGAGAGTATATAAGCACGAGATACACCGGAGAGAATAAACGAACGAGATACACCGAAGAGAATATAATATAATAATGAAATGCACAGGAGAGAATATGAGGACGAGATACATAGGAGAGAATATAAGAACGAGACACACAGGAGATAAAATGAGATCGAGATGCACAGGAGAGAATATATGAGGAGATACACAGGATAGAACGTAAGAACGAGATACACTGGATGATATAAGAACGAGATACACTGGAGATAAAATGAGAGCGAGATGCACAGGAGAGAATATATGAGGAGATACACAGGATAGAATGTAAGAACGAGATACATATGAGAGAATATAAGAACGAGATACACATGAGAGTATATAAGAACTAGATAAACTTGAGAGTATATAAGAACGAGATACACAGGATAGAATATAAGAACGAGATAGATAGGAAAATAAAATAACGAGATACACAGGAGAGTATATAAGAACGAGATACACTGGTGATAATATAAGAACGAGATAGACAGGAGAGTATATAAGAACGAGATACACAGTAGAGAATATAAGGACGAGGTACGCAGGAGAGTATATAAGCACGAGATACACTGGAGAGAATATAAAAACTAGATACACAGGATAAAATAAGAGCGAGATGCACAGGAGAGAAAATATATGAGGATATACACAGGATAGAACGTAAGACCGAGATACATATGAGAGAATATAAGAACGAGATACACTGTACGATATAAGAACGAGATACACAGGAGATAATATAAGAACGAGATACACTGGATGTTATAAGAACGAGATACACAGGAGAGAATATAATAACGAGATAGACAGGAGAATATAATAACGAGATACACAGGAGAGAATGTAAGAACGCGATACACTGGAGAATATAAGAACGAGAAACACAGGAGAGTATATAAGAACGAGATACACAGGAGAGAATATAAGAACGAGATAAACAGGAGAGAATATAAGAATGAGATACACAGGAGAGTATATAAGAACCAGATACACTGGAGAGAATATAAGAACGAGATACACAGGAGAGAATATAAGAACGAGATACACAGGAGAGTATATAAGAACGACATACACAGGAGAGATTATAAGAACGAGATAGACAGGAGAATAAAATAACGAGATACACAGGAGAGTATATAAGAACGAGATACACTGGAGAGGATATAAGAACGAGATAGACAGGAGAGTATATAAGAACGAGATACACAGGAGAGAATATAAAGACGAGATACACATGAGAGTATATAAGAACGAGGTTCACAGGTGAGTATATAAGCACGACATACACTGGAGAGAATATAATAACGCGATACACATGAGATTATAAGAACGAGAAACACATTAGAGAATATAAAAACGAGATAATTAGGGGAGAATATAAGAACGAGATTGACAGAAGACTATAAGAACGAGATACACAGGAGAGTATATACAAACGAGATACACAGGAGAGTATGTAAGAACGAGATGCACAGGAGAGAATATAAGAACGCGATACACAGGAGAATATAAGAACGAGAAACACAGGAGAGAATATAAGAATGAGATACACAGGAGAGAATATAAGAACGAGATACACAGGAGAGTATATAAGAACGACATACACAGGAGAGAATATAAGAACGAGATAGACAGGAGAATAAAATAACGAGATACACAGGAGAGTATATAAGAACGAGATACACTGGAGAGAATATAAGAACGAGATACACAGGAGAGAATATAAAGACGAGATACACATGAGAGTATATAAGAACGAGATACACAGGAGAGAATATAATAACGAGATAGACAGGAGAATATAATAACGAGATACACAGGAGAGAATGTAAGAACGCGATACACTGGAGAATATAAGAACGAGAAACACAGGAGAGTATATAAGAACGAGATACACAGGAGAGAATATAAGAACGAGATAAACAGGAGAGAATATAAGAATGAGATACACAGGAGAGTATATAAGAACCAGTTACACTGGAGAGAATATAAGAACGAGATACACAGGAGAGAATATAAGAACGAGATACACAGAAGAGTATATAAGAACGACATACACAGGAGAGAATATAAGAACGAGATAGACAGGAAAATAAAATAACGAGATACACAGGAGAGTATATAAGAACGAGATACACTGGAGAGAATATAAGAACGAGATAGACAGGAGAGTATATAAGAACGAGATACACAGGAGAGAATATAAAGACGAGATACACATGAGAGTATATAAGAACGAGGTTCACAGGTGAGTATATAAGCACGACATACACTGGAGAGAATATAAGAACGCGATACACATGAGATTATAAGAACGAGAAACACATTAGAGAATATAAAAACGAGATACACAGGAGCGAATATAAGAACGAGATACACAGGAGAGTATATAAGAACGAGATACACAGGAGAGAATATAAGAACCAGACAGACAGGAGAATAAAATAACGAGATACACAGGAGAGAATATAAGAACGAGATACAGAAGAGAGAATATAAGAACGAGATACACAGGAGAGTATATAAGAACCAGATACACTGGAGAGAATATAAGAACGAGATACACAGGAGAGAATATAAGAACGCGATACACAGGAGAGTATATAAGAACGAGATACACAGGAGAGTGTATAAGAACGAGATAGACAGGAGAGTATATAAGAACGTATATACAGGAGAGAATATAACGTCGAGGTACACAGGAGAGTATATAAGCACGAGATACACTGGAGAGAATATAAAAACTAGATATACAGGAGAGAATATAAGAACGCGATATACAGGAGAGTATATAAGCACGAGATACACCGGAGAGAATAAACGAGCGAGATACACAGAAGAGAATATAATATAAAAATGAAATGCACAGGAGAGAATATGAGGACGAGATACATAGGAGAGAATATAAGAACGAGACACACAGGAGATAAAATGAGAGCGAGATGCACAGGAGAAAATATATGAGGAGATACACAGTATAGAATGTAAGAACGAGATACATATGAGAGAATATAAGAACGAGATACACATGAGAGTATATAAGAACGAGATACACTGGAGAGTGTATAAGAACGAGATACACAGGAGAGAATATAAGAACGAGATAGACAGGAAAATAAAATAACGAGATACACAGGAGAGTATATAAGAACGAGATACACTGGATAGAATATAAGTACGAGATAGACAGGAGAGTATAAGAACGAAATACACCTGAGAGTATATAAGAACGAGATACACAGGAGAGAATATAAGAACGAGATACACAGGTGAGAATATAAGAACGAGATACACATGAGAGTATATAAGAACGAGATACACTGGAGAGAAAATAAGAACGAGATACACAAGAGAGAATATAAGAACGAGACACACAGGGGAGTATATAAGAACCAGATACACTGGAGAGAATATAAGAACGATTCACACAGGAGAAAATTTAAGAACGAGATACACAGAGAGTATATAAGAACGAGATACACAGGAGCGAATATAAGAACGAGGTACACAGGAGAGTATATAAGCACGACATCAATGGAGAGAATATAAGAACGAGAGACACAGGAGAGAATATAAGAACGCGATACACATGAGATTATGAGAACGATAAACACATGAGAGAATAAAAGCACGAGATAATTAGGAGAGAATATAAGAACGAGATACACAGGGGAGTATATAAGAACCAGATACACTGGAGAGAATATAAGAACGATTCACACAGGAGAGAATTTAAAAACGAGATACACAGAGAGTATATAAGAACGAGATACACAGGAGCGAATATAAGAACGAGAGACACAGGAGAGAATATAAGAACGCGATACACATGAGATTATGAGAACGATAATCACAGGAGAGAGTAAAAGCACGAGATAATTATGGGAGAATATAAGAACGAGATAGACAGGAGAATATAAGAATGAGATACACGTAAGAGTATATAAGAACGAGATACACAGGAGAGAATATAAGAACGAGATACACATGAGAGTATATAAGAACGAGATACACTGTAGAGTATATAAGAACGAGATACACAGGAGAAAATATAAGAACGAGATAGACAGGAGAGTATATAAGAACGAGATACACGGAGAGAATATAAGGACGAGGTACACAGGAGAGTATATAAGCACGAGATACACTGGAGAGAATATAAAAACGAGATACATAGGAGAGAATATAAGAACGCGATATACAGGAGAGTATATAAGCACGAGATACACCGGAAAGAATAAACGAACGAGATACACAGAAGAGAATATAATATAAAAATAAAATGCACAGGAGAGAATATGAGGTCGACATACATAGGAGAGAATATAAGAACGAGACACACAGGAGATACAATGAGAGCAAGATGCACAGGAGAGAATATATGAGGAGATACACAGGAGAGAATGTAAGAACGAGATACATATGAGAGAATATAAGAACGAGATACACATGAGAGTATATAAGAACGAGATACACTGGAGAGTATATAAGAACGAATTACACAGGAGAGAATATAAGAACGAGATAGACAGGAAAATAAAATAACGAGATACACAGGAGAGTATATAAGAACGAGATACACTGGAGAGAATATAAGAACGAGATAGACAGGAGAGTATATAAGAACGAGATACACAGGAGAGAATATAAGGACGAGGTACGCAGGAGAGTATAAAAGCACGAGATACACTGGAGAGAATATAAAAACTAGATACACAGGAGAGAATATAAGAACGCGATAAACAGGAGAGTATATAAGCACGAGATACACCGGAGAGAATAAACGAACGAGATACACCGAAGATAATATAATATAATAATGAAATGCACAGGAGAGAATATGAGGACGAGATACATAGGAGAGAATATAAGAACGAGACACACAGGAGATAAAATGAGATCGAGATGCACAGGAGAGAATATATGAGGAGATACACAGGATAGAACGTAAGAACGAGATACACTGGATGATATAAGAACGAGATACACTGGAGATAAAATGAGAGCGAGATGCACAGGAGAGAATATATGAGGAGATACACAGGATAGAATGTAAGAACGAGATACATATGAGAGAATATAAGAACGAGATACACATGAGAATATATAAGAACTAGATAAACTTGAGAGTATATAAGAACGAGATACACAGGATATAATATAAGAACGAGATAGATAGGAAAATAAAATAACGAGATACACAGGAGAGTATATAAGAACGAGATACACTGGAGATAATATAAGAACGAGATAGACAGGAGAGTATATAAGAACGAGATACACAGTAGAGAATATAAGGACGAGGTACGCAGGAGAGTATATAAGCACGAGATACACTGGAGAGAATATAAAAACTAGATACACAGGATAAAATGAGAGCGAGATGCACAGGAGAGAAAATATATGAGGATATACACAGGATAGAACGTAAGACCGAGATACATATGAGAGAATATAAGAACGAGATACACTTCACGATATAAGAACGAGATACACAGGAGATAATATAAGAACGAGATACACTGGATGTTATAAGAACGAGATACACAGGAGAGAATATAATAACGAGATAGACAGGAGAATATAATAACGAGATACACAGGAGAGAATGTAAGAACGCGATACACTGGAGAATATAAGAACGAGAAACACAGGAGAGTATATAAGAACGAGATACACAGGAGAGAATATAAGAACGAGATAAACAGGAGAGAATATAAGAATGAGATACACAGGAGAGTATATAAGAACCAGATACACTGGAGAGAATATAAGAACGAGATACACAGGAGAGAATATAAGAACGAGATACACAGGAGAGTATATAAGAACGACATACACAGGAGAGAATATAAGAACGAGATAGACAGGAGAATAAAATAACGAGATACACAGGAGAGTATATAAGAACGAGATACACTGGAGAGAATATAAGAACGAGATAGACAGGAGAGTATATAAGAACGAGATACACAGGAGAGAATATAAAGACGAGATACACATGAGAGTATATAAGAACGAGGTTCACAGGTGAGTATATAAGCACGACATACACTGGAGAGAATATAAGAACGCGATACACATGAGATTATAAGAACGAGAAACACATTAGAGAATATAAAAACGAGATAATTAGGGGAGAACATAAGAACGAGATTGACAGAAGACTATAAGAACGAGATACACAGGAGAGTATATACAAACGAGATACACAGGAGAGTATGTAAGAACGAGATGCACAGGGGAGAATATAAGAACGCGATACACAGGAGAATATAAGAACGAGAAACACAGGAGAGAATATAAGAATGAGATACACAGGAGAGAATATAAGAACGAGATACACAGGAGAGTATATAAGAACGACATACACAGGAGAGAATATAAGAACGAGATAGACAGGAGAATAAAATAACGAGATACACAGGAGAGTATATAAGAACGAGATACACTGGAGAGAATATAAGAACGAGATAGACAGGAGAGTATATAAGAACGAGATACACAGGAGAGAATATAAAGACGAGATACACATGAGAGTATATAAGAACGAGGTTCACAGGTGAGTATATAAGCACGACATACACTGGAGAGAATATAAGAACGCGATACACATGAGATTATAAGAACGAGAAACACATTAGAGAATATAAAAACGAGATAATTAGGGGAGAATATAAGAACGAGATTGACAGAAGACTATAAGAACGAGATACACAGGAGAGTATATACAAACGAGATACACAGGAGAGTATGTAAGAACGAGATGCACAGGAGAGAATATAAGAACGCGATACACAGGAGAATATAAGATCGAGAAACACAGGAGAGAATATAAGAATGAGATACACAGGAGAGAATATAAGAACGAGATATACAGGAGAGAATATAAGAACGAGAAACACAGTAGAGAATTAAAGAACGAGAAACACAGGAGAGAATATAAGAAAGGGATACACAGAGAATATAAGAACGAGATACACAGGAGAGAGTACAAGAATTTGACTCAGAAGAGTTTTTAAATTATTTATATTTTAAAAATAGATCAGGGTTACGATCAATTAAATAACGTTTTACATAGTTTATGGTAACGGTAACCCTGATGGAGCAGCCTTTTAGTTATACAAAGATTACGAATATTAAAGTCCTCAACTCGACTACAAGATTTAGAACGCAGTTTGTTTGTTTATTTTCACTGTTTTTTGGGTGCCAGAATCCTGTGTACGATCAGACGAAGTGATATCGGTTATATAATCTTAAGGCAAATACTATGTATATAAAGTAAATATGTGGATGTGAAATGCCTTATGGGCGGCGTATATTACGAAAAATGTCAAAATCAATATTACAAATATAAGTACTTACATGCCTTGTTTGGTTTTAAGTCATAGCTCCTATAACTTCGTTAGATAGTTAAACAAGTCAATACAATTTACCTTGTTTTCAACCTTAGGTATATAACAACTGTTATCTTCCGACTAATACTCGTAGCCAGGTTGGGTCAACATCCATTTTTCCTGCAGGGTGTGTCCACAATTTGAACAAATAACGGCAAAGGGCGTGCGATTTGGTATTATTTGGATAAGTATTACTATATATAGTTACTGTGAAAACTCGTCAGATTGCAGCCTTTCAAACTAGTTTAGGAAGAAACCCAAACTCCACAAGCGGTAGGATATATCCCCTCCCGTACCGCTTCGCCTCTTAGAGGCTCAATTACGTCTACCGCCCTCCCGCCCTCCCGCCTCCCATCTCCCCATTTCTAAAACCTGACTACGCGCCTTCACACAAACATATATATGACACTCGAGATAACAGTTTGACCCAAACTAAACTGCACCGAATAGCCACCTTAATAACGGTATGATAACTTGTTTTATCACATATCAGTGTGTATACTAATGTTGGCTATCATGAAGACCGATCATCGCTCTATCTTTTCCGTTCAACGGAGATGCGTCGTCGATTAAAATACCGGATTACGGAAATCGCCGAGGCAGTTAGGTTGTTCGGTTTCGTGCAACATAAGACAGAATACCGAAGCAACATACGACGTCATAATTCGATAACGATATTTATAGGTAGCTTCATTAATACTTTAAATGGCATTTTGGAGTTATGTGATATACTCATATTCGTACCTATTTAATACTGAATTTAGTAAACGAGTTGGATACATTTGATATGATGTGTGGCTTATCAAATTTGTTTAAAGTTGCGGTATTCTAAATATAGTATTGGATTGGCCACGCCCCTTTCCAGAAGCCGGAAGTGACCTGAGCCAGAAGTGAAAGTTCACACAAATTAAGAAATTCCAGATAAATGCTTTAAAATACAGTTTCAGAAGTGTTAATTAATTAATAAATAACATTTATTAAAATGAGAGCATTTATTTTACCAAATGTATGTTTAAACATGAAATTGTGAGAATAACACCCTTTACAAATTATTTTTACTGCGGTTATGCATGTCAACAAATAGGGCGGCCCTCATGGAAAGTTTTGTAGGAGAAACATTCTGAATTTTAACTTTTAGCACATTGAACTTACCTTGAAAATAATACTATAACGTTTTTTCAATTTGTATGTTCTGTTTTATTTTTTAACTTCGGAAAAGCTTGCACTGTGGCCTATGTGGAAGCAATTATTAGTGAACTCCGGGATGATGTTATCTTGAAGTATCTACTTTTCAATGAATTTTGATTTTAAACTATGCATTGTAATCATATTGGCAGTCATTATGGGTAAAATTCTAACATTTACCTTGACAGTATATGCTTGAAGTTACTGTTCGTTATTTTTCTATGTTCCTTTTTACGAAAACACAATGTTAATATAGCAAACGTGGCGCAGGAATGATTCAAATATTGGGAGTGTGGGGTGGGAGGTTTGAAGGGAGCAAACATTTTTGAAAAATAAACATCCAGTATTCGAATATATCGGTGCGGTTTTAACCGAAATCATATACCGGACCAAACTCACAGAATTGGTTACCGATACTTACAAAATGATAGGGTAAAAAGTACTTTTTGAACTCCATTTCTTTCCTCAAATTATTAGGAGAAGGAAGATACGTTGCCTCCCCACCCACCCACTGTCAAATTATTGGATGGTGCCCCATACCTCTTCCTACGCCTATGTGTTATAGTTCTAGTTTTACTGTTCAGTACCAGTATGTCTAAACCGACTTATGTGTTTGTATTGCATGTATCACATATTAAACAAACAGTCATAGCAACGTCTTAACCAACATTAATATTGATAAAGGAAGTAATCAAAATTTTATAAGAGGATTCTTCAATTGTGTACTCGCTGTAGTATGATTTCATCAGTTTCACCAGGGTTATATTATCCATATAAGCGGTGTCATATTCCATGTGTGTCTAAATGTTCATTAAAACAGGGTTCCATTATTTAAACATGTCAGTAGACATCTAGTTACGTGTCAAAGATATGGGGATTAATCCCCACTTTTATGAATGATAACCTCAATTATTTAGTTCTTATTTGAAAACTGAACGTGGAAAAAAATAACACAAGCTTCTTTTTCAGAATAATGTAAATTTATATAAACAGAAGTATATACAAATATAAAACATGGGATTTATCCCCATTTTCGATAGCTAAATGAAAACAAAACCAAATGATAATGTATGTCGTCCAAACTTGCGCGTAACCATATTTGGGATATGCCTTCTCGGGTAATTTTTGCTGTATATGGCTTATTTAGTTTTTTTTATCAATTTAATACAGAAATAATGTATTTAAACAATTCTTAAAAAATACAAATCCCGATGTACTACCTTGCGTTTATTTGAGTGATGTGTATCTATACTAGAGTATAATGCTACGAAACATAACAGTAAATATAGATATAAAAATCCAACAAGAAAAGCAGCATTCAACGACGACAGTTAACCACAAACACACACAGAAACAAAGAACAATTTTTAAGATGAATAAAAGGCCAAATAAGAGAAGGGTTGACAATAGGGCTACCGCCTTGGAACGGTCAGTTGCATAAAAGGCCGCTGCGTGTTTAAACCAGGTTTTAAGGTGAACCAAACCTCACAATACCCTACTGTCAACACAATAAAACGGGACATTGTAAATAAAGAAATCCCCGCCGTGAACTATTCTCTAACCAACAAGGCAGTATTAATAGGAAATATAACAAAACACAAAGTAAGTCTGATTTTATTCAAAAGTAATTTTACATCGAACAGCACGTAAAAAAAGAACCCAAGTGATGACTTCCTTTACTTTTCAACTTTTTTCACGTGTTATTTGTATTACACGACATGACTAAATACGATCTGAAGTTTAATAATATCGTCTTGTTTTAAACTATGATTTGTTTTATTGTTTTATTATTTTTTTAGAATGATGTCCTGTATGGCTATATATACATTATTGTTTCAATTAGTCAAATTCTAGCTGCGCGTTATATGCATTACTTGATATTTTAATTCTCTCACGAATGAAAACGCCCGTGCATCTGTCTGTGTATGCCAGACAACCATGTATATCCTAATAATACTATGCACTTGACCGATTTTCTTAGTTAGACAATTCCAAGTTAAATATATAAATTTAACAGTTTTTGTAATAAAGTTGTTTCTTTCATTGCAAAAACATGGTAGTTCTGGCAGTGAAACAATAAAACTGGATATTTCACATTATCCCATGGCTCATCTTAAAGTAAAATAATCCCTAATAAAATGGCTATACAAATACATTTCACGTGAACGAACGTAGTCTTACCCCATGTTTTCATCAGTAGAACTGCAACTGCTTGTGAAAACGACGAAGCGTCTAATCCTTCTTCTGTTATACTAACGAGCAGCAAAACACTGGCGCTGAAAGCATATTTCGTTTTGTTTTTGTTTTGTTTAATTAATATGAGAGAGAGAGAGAGAGAAAGAGAGAGAGGGAGAGAGAGAGAGAGACGGACGGACGGAAAGACAGACAACTGAAATGCCACTGTTATATTATGCAAATGTATAATCTCTTTATAAAACATAACTACACCATAAAAGGTGGTATATAAGTATAAACACCTGCTGTATTATTTAATATTCTCTTTTTTACATATTAGCAACTTAAAAAAGAATAAATATTCATTCTTACCTTCAATTTCTTTAAAGCCGTGGAAATAATATATCGCAAATAATATATTTCTTCCATAACGTTCGAAACACAGCTAAAATTCTACTACGGTATGCACTCACATACTCGAATTATTGTAATTAAAATACTGATGCCATTAACCAACTATTGATATTGACAGATAATGTATTACCCATTATTGGTAAAATAGACTCGTCTATCCATTGTCTAAATAATAGTGCATCTGGTTTAGCATCTGGCGGTTTAGTAATCCAGTGGGTGTTTTTGACACTTTGAAAAACGCATTGATACAGTCAGTATATAGAAGAAGGATTTAGAAGATTACATTTCACAGGTAAGCATTTTCTAGACAGATACGTAGTCGTTGGTATATTCATTAGTCTACAATTGTTTTGATGATTTACCGAAATTAGCGTACCAGTCTCGCATTTTTTACGGAAATATACGAGATTTTAATAGTTATATAGTAGTAGGTACAACATTACTGAACCAGTCTCGCATTTTTTACGGAAATATAAGAGGTTTAGATCGTTTATTTATCGTATTGGTCCGGAAATCGTTAACGGAAACAGACGAGGTTTACCGAACGTTTACGGGTTTCTTGAAAAGAAGGAATTGTACGTCATTTTGGTGTGTGGAAGTTTTGATACATTGTAGAAGTTTGGATATATTCAGGTACGTATTTGGAGATGTATCTATACTGTATTTGTTCATTTGGTATTTATTGTATTGCATCTGTGCTACTGTACAGTGAAACTGTTCATACATTAACAATATAATTTTAAGATGAAAATTTGGTCATCTGATTGCAGACTGGGCGCATCAGTGTCTGTTTTGATAACGGATGCATGCTTACTTGAACATTAGGTGCGTGCGCAACAATATGGATAGGCCTATTATTAAATACGTTTCAGTTAGTATTTTATGTATTTCCGATACGATTGCCTTCGCTCGGTCACGTGACGTGCCGTAGTCCCACCCCACCATCGTGTTCACTTCATTTCTGATTTCTGTTATTGTGTAGCGAGTATAATGAATTAGATGTAATTAATTATATTTATGTATATTTTTGACGTAATGTACGTTGAGTATTGGAAATTGGTTTGTTGCCAGCCATTATGTCCGACAGGTACGTTTGCACGTTTGTGTGTCTGTGAAAGCCCTACAAAAAAGTCTTGCTACTGTATAATATAGTATCGCAAGATGACCCTAGTGGTTGGGAAGAACTCAGGAAAGAATCAATGTCGGTGATTGCATTTACATAAGTTTAATGCAACTTTTAAAACATGTTAAATATATATACAATTATCAAGAAAAACAAGCGAATACACAGATGAAATATGAAAAAGACTGTTCTCATGAACATTTAAGACGTTCGTAGTATTATCACAAACTTTGAATGTGTCGAATGACTATATATGACACTAAAGTGTTGTTGCAGTTACACACATGTTGATGATCACGAACATTACAAAGAATGATGCACGAGAACTCATGAATATGATGCGCGACTCCAATGATCGGTGATGGTCATCAAAAGCCTTCTATATTGGTTGATGACTCAATGAATATGATGCCGCGATGATTAACCTCCACCGAGGCTGTGGGGTTACGTTCCTCCAGTGAGGTCTGATGAAGGGCCCACCACGTGTCCCGGGATTTGTTGCTCCTATGAGAAACTGACCATGTTGTCCAGGTACGGGGACCGTGTCCACCGCTCGTTACGTTATACGTTGATTCCTGCTGAATCACCTAAAGGGCCTACACACCCTAAAGGCTTAGCTCCACTCCGTGAGGCTTAGGCTGTAATAATAGATACGCTTAGATGTCGGTTCATTAACACAACAATCTTATAAAATTATGAGTACACAAACAAGTCATTATCTGGTAAATATATGTGAGCCACGCTCTAATTATGATGTGTAGCAATGTATGCGTATTCTACAATAACATGTATACTCATCGGCATATGTAAACGTATAGCACCTCACCGTTAACCACCGTTAACCAATGCGCCTCATATACAACGTTATCAATTTAATCTTGCATTACAATTAATGAGTTATACTCGTACACATGTGCATATATACATGTATGTCCTCTCAACGTTAACTAATGCACCTACTGTACAAGCTATCAAATTAATATCGTTCAATTAATGATCGACTACACTAATTATATCTACTAAGGTTAAGTTCTGAATCATATGATATTTGTATCAAGTTAATGTTCGAGAAACATAAAAGCTAAACGGATGTAGTAACATCACCAAACAAGATGGCGACGCACACTGAATACAAATGTACGATAACATTTCATAAAATAAATACTGACCACATGTTGCCTGTGAATTTTACCATTTCGAACATCTGCTACAAACAAAGTAATTTTCAATTAATCCCGGCCATGACTGGAGAACAATACATTTTATAACCAACGTTCCGCCCAAACCCTCATTTTCCACGTTCATTCCGTGACAAACTTGGCAACAGACGCAATTTATATATCTACACGAAAGGACTCTTAAGCGAGTTTGCCCTTTAGAGAGATAGATTGTAAAATATTTATACGTTTAAGTGCATTAACGCACATATAAATTTATTGAACAGCCCTGCCGTACTCCCTCTACCGGCGCTATAAAATTGCTCGCTTTTCCGTGAGACATGCATATATCATGCAATTAGTGAATTTGTTTCAACTGAACAATGGATAAGCATGTGACTGACAGATGTCGCAAAGTGCTTACAAGAGCTATGTACGAGCAATAAGCTCTACTCTAGATTATTTTGTAACAATAGCTCTCCACTTAAAGAAAGTGCTACACTATTTAAAATTCAACAAAATATAATTAATATTTACACGTTAATGAACTATTACTTCTTCCTAGCTAATGAGCGACAACACGTACAAGCTGATCGCTCAGGTGCCAAGACATTGTTGCATTATAAGCAAAATTAGAATTTTAACAATATTCTACAATTGTACACTACACTGTCGTAACATATACTGCTATTGTAAAATACATTTCCATACACTGTTAAACTATTGTACTCTGTTATTGTATTTTATCCCGTAATTATGTGCGGCGACTTAAATGGTCTGCCCCAATATTTTTCTTTCCACGGTCTATTACACCGACTCTACTGTTACCAATAACACTACTTCCTGCAACTACAAGAACTCCAACTTTACACATTGCATCCATTGCATCCATTGCATTACCAGTATACTGTTTGCGAAATGGAGTAGGGTCTCCCGTTTCCCTAATTGGCTTTGCTAAAGTGTGCTTAAAGGTACACTGCATTATATCTCGACGCATCGGACCGAACAGCACTACACTCAGAGTGTAAACATCCTATCTCTCGTTTCGCTACTACACTAAGCATGCCCGATGTGTCTACATCGACTGCTGTCTCCTTACCTACACTAGTGGGAAAATACATAGGGCTACTGTCCTCACTACTGCCTTCCTCACTATCTTCAATAACTGCAACATTAACACCGGTTAACACCCCTTGTTGCACATGATCGGTTCTACTAATATACTCTTTCAGCATATTCGCATGAAAGGTCTTCAACTTTCCATTCAACTCGATTCGATAATCCATCGTGTTCACTATCCCTCTAAAGTAACATGGCCCTTTCCATTGTAATAACAGCTTGTTATTGTTGGTCGGGAGTCTATCTTAAATTTCCTAGCTCTAGCTTTCTGGTCATAGTACCGTTTGTACTTGGTACTTGCCTTAACTATCTGACTTTGAGCTATCTTACAAGTCTCCTCTAGTTTCTCCTTAAGATCTAACAAATACTGATATGCAGTCTTAACCTCCTCACTATCTACCTCACCTGCCCACATCTCTCTAAGAATCATCATGGGAACTCTAACTGATCTACCGTAAATTAACTCGAAAGGAGAAAATCCTAAACTCTCCTGTGGCACCTCTCTAAATGCAAGCAGCAAAGCATTGAGATACGTGTCCCAACCCGTTACACATAGGGTGATAAGGTGTTCACGTGATTTGACGCAAAGACCATAACCTGATAACTTCAGCCATAAGTGCTAAAGTAAACTGCGACCCACAATCAGCCAGCATTTCCTCTGGTACTTCTCTGGAACATATCGGCTAATGCCTCCGCTACTTTCTCAGTTTCAATTGAGGGCAGTGCTACTGCCTCCGGATGCCTAGTTGCAAAGTCTACCATGGTTAGAATATACCTATTTTTCCTATCTGACATTGGAAATATTGGTCCGATTATGTCTACGGCTACCCGTTTAAATGGTGTATCTATCATTGGCATCTGACCTAAATGTACTTTGGTCACTCGACCTTATGCTACTGTCCTTTGGCATACATCACAAAACCTACAATACCTAGTTACATCTCCACTAACGCCCGGCCAATGAAACTCAGTCAATACTCTATCTGACGTATTCTTTACACCTAAATGACCTCCCATAATCGACTCATAAGCTACCTTAAGCACTGTCGTTCTCTACTGGGTGGTACCACTAATTGGTGAAACTGTCTACCACCACTATCTTCAAACTATCTGTACAATAAACTATTCCTATGTACAAACTTAGAACTACCGGACCCTTTACATTTCAGAACTACACTATGTTTAGCCCTTCATTCTACATGGATCTAATGACTCGTTTTGAGTCTGTGCTTCTATAAACTCAGCTCCGCTGCAGGAACCGTTACCTTCTATATGTCTGAGCTTGCTTCTGAACCTGCGCTCTAGGCTCTACTGCATTACTTATGCTACTCCTAAAATCGGACACTACCGGAAGTACTGAACCCTCTATGTTCCCTATCGTTAAATCGTACATCGGGTTGTCCATACATAGTGCCTCTGTAACCGTAAACCGGGCGGTCCCGTGTATCGGTCTATCCTCTGAGCACGTTAAAGAACCATAAGAATCTATTCCATTATAAGAGTAGGGCACGGTTCCCGGATTCCTATGTATCCTTCCCCTCTTTCTGGGGCGGCTGTAATTAACCTATACTGTACTGATGATCCGTTAAACAACATGCAATTTAATTATAGTTGAAATATTGTTATCATGTGAATGGATGTATTGCTTATTGGCAGCAATATCCATGCAATAGATGAAAAAATATTATGTTTTGTTGTTCTAGTTTGCGTCTTATAGTTTTAGTGGTCAGTAGGCTCCCCAGTACTTGAATATCCCAAGCGAGTGTACCCCTGCGCTTGAATTTTGAAACATGACAATAAACTGTCAGACGTTCATGTTTAATAATTCACTTTTAGCAGGGACCAAATAAAATTACTGCTTGTGGATCTGTTAAAGGCGTTGTAGTCTATGAATAACCGGCCATATGTATCGCCAGGTTTGCAAAACAAACAAATATATTGTGTGGTGTATGCAATTATACTGGAGACATACTTGTGTCTTGATTTCAGGTCACTGAGTTGACTAAAACTCTGTTTAATGAAGGACATTTTTTAATTGTATGTGCGTTTAATGGATTTTTTTACACATGATTTACGCCTGCAGTTCGCATTAGATTTGCGTATAAATACCTGTGTAGCTCTATTTCTGCATCAGTTATTGGATGTGCCACCATTGATTTGTTCCCTTTTCCCAGCTTTTTTAATGATTTTTGCTGATCACGTAGTGCATCCCTCGTTAAAGAAAACGCTTGTCCATTTCCATCCATGCTACTAGTATTTATAGGATAGCGATGTCTTCTTAGTTTATTGTCACGACTTGAGACCATGTTTCTGATCTTTGATGGCTCATATTGCTCACCAGTTTTCTTTCGGGCCGACAAAACAAAATTTGCTACATACTGATCCAGTCTGTCTGGTTCATTGTTGTGCATTTCTTTATTTTCACCTTTTGTTAACAAAAAAACTCTCAAATTTCCTAACATCAAATAGAGTTTTTTTATGGTGTTTTCGTGACAACCAATTCTGTTAATTGCCATGCATATCTGTCGGATCGTACAGTCGACGCGTGGCAACATAATATTATAAGTTCGCTGAGTATTGTGCCGTATTGTAAATGGTATGTTACAGTAACAGAAAAACTGCGAATTTCTGATAAAACAACAACAACAGAAATATATTGTTTCTACGTTCTTTCACATAGTTTATAGTTTATTTATTTTCCCCGTATAATATGAAAGAATTAAACATAAGTGAAAACACGTTTGTAATATCAAGATCGCGTAATCGTCGTGATAATGTAGTGATAATTGGGGAAATACACATAATAGAACACTATTATATATATGTAAAATGATTGTCCAGTTGTAAATTGTCGGCATCGTTTTTCTCGCCTCCAATTTACACCCGGACCAATCAATTTACGTATATATGAAATACTTTTTTGTACCCCTGGGATAACATTTAACTTATCCCAATTTCTTGAAATTGGGATAGAATCCAAAAAGCTTGCTGATTTTTGGGGTGCAATGATAAATAGATTATAATCGTAGCAAACTATACTTTACTTTTCTACACTTTGAATTTGTTATTTTTATATCATTATTCTCAGTAGTAAACTATAATATAATTGTCTACACCCCATTTTTGAGAGGGTGAAAAGATGATTAGATTGAAATATTACGAAGACTATTGATTTCTTTTAATAAGTCGATAATCCTTTGTTCTTTTTTGTTTTTTCCTATTACAGCACACTTATTACACAAGTAACCTTTGGCACTTGTACCCAAATTACAGTCCACACACGGTCTTACTTTGCTTGTTTTAATTAAAATATTATGTCTGCCGCAATACTCTGAATATTTAGTATGCTTAGCTTCGCAAATCTTTGTTTCCAGAATTAAGAACTATACAAAGGTTGTGGATCATACTCAATCACATTGCTAAAACAATAAATCACACATTTAGACTTTTTTTGTAAAGTTGCCATTGCTTCCTTTCTTCCCTGCTCCACTATTTCTTTTTTTTGAACTTCGCTAATTTCAAGTTTATTTTGTTTGGTATCCTGTTTCGAACTATAATATTTATCCAACTCATCCAAAACCAACTTAAACTCTTGCTCAGATAACTGTGCATCACTCAATGCTTTCGATATCAAATTTGTTATGCTTTTCAACTTAGACTCTGCCAAAGTGTTTATTTCATAATGTTTTTGAGCTTTTGAATTAAGCTTACGTCTGACAAACTTAATACAAACACCTGTAGTCCCACATACTATTGCTGCTATTTCCAAAGGTAACACAACTGGAACAATAAATCCAATCCCAGCCATAATAACACTTGCAGATATTAAGGTACTGCCAATTCCATCTGTGATATTAATACCACGTTTATATTTTTTATAAAGGGACTTTTCGCTCTGTAATTAACTTTTTTTAATCTCTGGAATCGTGTGTAATCTAACATTCTCACCGTCTTAGACTGGCAACTCAGGATATAAACTTGGTGCTTTCGGTTGCTTCATTTTTTTTTAATAAGAACAAATTAAATTAATTCAATTTATAATGATGCCACCGTATTCAAAGTGTTAGCGTTGGCAACCTTGCATACAAAATTAATGACAGAACCAGCACTAATATCTAAAGGTCTATCAAAGTTATCGTATTTGCGTGGGGTGGTGTTAAGCGTTATACCATAATTTGTTTTTTTAACGCCATTGACAGAGACCACTACTGAGACGTCACCAATTATTCGTTCACTTGCTAAACCTATACCCACAATCCACGGCGTGTCATTATATATCCCACATCTGTTTCTCCTCCACCATTACCAATGAGAGAACTCTATTCAATGCAATTGGACCCTTAGCCTCCGCAAATATTGTAATAATCTTATATTTAAGATTAACAACTTTATCTCTCATTGGTTGAATTGGTTAACAATAGGCACAACTCGCCTATGTAAATCTAGAACATGATTGGTTAAAGTCTCTATGTCTTCTATTTTCTCAGGTTTTGTTGCTCCGAATATACTCATTGTTTGTTTTTTTAAATATAATTTTTAAATAATTTCTAAAACACAACTCATAGGCAAGCCGCGATTATCTATCTTGTTGCCATGCTCATTTCTGACTTCTATTGTCAATTCAGAAATTGTACCATTTGAAAGACAGCGATATTCAGGACAAAAACGTGTATATACAATATCCCCAAACTGCTTATTTACCACAGGTATAACCCCTATAATAGTGCTTGGCACACCATTGAAATAATTACTACTCGTATTAACTTGTTCCAGATGAAATATAGCTGTTGATCAGGAGCAAAATCAATTGATTGTTTTCCAAGATGAGTACCTTTCAACCATTTCTTGCCCTTGGATCCCAACATTTCTGAAAGACCGCTTGATAATCGTATATAAAAAAATATATCTGCCAACTGTTGAAAGTTATAGTGTCCATCTAGTATATGATAGGTATGGTCTGGTGTTTTCCGCTTTATGATTTCATGATTATTATTATACCAACCGATAGTGTATGTAAAACTCTTTAATCAAACACGCTTATCTCCATCTCTATTATCGATATACTCTTGTAAATTAATAGAGTTGTCTATGTTTGAAATTGTATGAAACATTTTTTTTAATATAAATAAAAAATACAAATAAAAATTATTTTTAATGAATTCAAGTATAGTTCAGATGCTCACTATTCAAGCAAGTACTTTCAGCAAGAATGTGATAGATATAATAAATCAAAACATACATCAGACGGTAAAGACTTTAAAGCATCATTCCCCAATGTCTTTGAAAAATACAAACTCCCATATGTCAGATCAAATGTTATAGTCCAAAGCTGGGGAACATACTGGATGTCATTTTGGCGGAACCAGTTGAATTTTGCTATTTGGTGCGCGACAACTGGGTGTGGTATTGATTTCAACAATCATCTGAAAGCTGGTGCCCTGGTTCGTTATTTCGATATCGTGTCTATTACCAAGTTAGAAGAATATTATTTAAGATGGGTGTAGCAATGCCGCAATACTCAAATTGGAATGCGATTGATAACACATATAACCGAAACACATACGAGACAATATGCAAGGAGTTCAACGTTGATATTTATGCTGACTGGAGACAGAAACAAAGCTATAATGACGGTATAGGAACAATTTATAATTACTGGACAAATCTTGGTTATCATCCTTTGATAAATTCTATATATGACAACAAAACGATGAGTTTCACAGTCTAAGAGAGCGATTCAACATACCACATTGACTACCGCGCACAGGGCTCTGAGGCTGACAATAGTTGGTCTACTTTTATACTAGATAGTTCATCTGGTTTTACAAGAGATGGAGTAGAACGCATCAATGACAGCATAAGAACATACTGCTGGTTAATCATTTGATCACAATCACAAACAAGAACAGATATACTTGGAACTGAAACAGCATTTGATGCCCAGAAACAATTTCTGGCAAATGTAGAGGACGCAGTAAAAAGCCCCATTGACATACCCAGTCAAATTTCAAGATATGAAAACATTCTAAAATATGCAAGATGTAAAATAGATTTTGTCTATGGAAGTGGATTGTACATGTCTCCGAGTGACATGGAGTTAAGAATCGGAACAATACAAGACTACAATAATGAAATTGTAATAGCAACTGATGTGCAAGCATTATGATTGAATAATGGTGTGAATGTAAAACTAGTACCACCAAAAAATGTTCAACCTGTTCAAGGCACCACAACAAAGAAATTTCTCGCATCCTGACTTTGATAAATCATTTATACATAAAAGTGTGGAGCATCCAAACCCACCTGTGGAACAAGAGATGAAAAAATAGCGATTAAACACGAAGATAACAAAACATCTATAATTGTTGGTACTGTAATATGTCATGCTGCATTTCTCATTTACGCGATTTACTGAACCACTTTTTGGCTGCCACATATAATAATCCGGAAACAAAAACAAGCAGTGCCCATAAATTGTTACCAAACCAATTAATAATACTACCTGTTGCAGATAAAATCCATGATACAATTGCACCAATAACTCCTGGAAGTGCTGCAGCAGCTTTCCCAGCTAAATTAGCGAGAAGTTTACCAAGATTACTTATTAGTTGTTTTTTTATCCAATATTTTACACTTGACGGGTCAGGCTTAGGTGCAGGTATCCCTCCATCCGTTGTAGGAATAATGGTCTGAACAATAACACCAATGATCATACCAACAGCAGTTAAAATACTAACAATTGTGATACCTTGCTCCATGAATAATGTTCGCAGCCTCTCACCGAGTGTGGTGTCTTCTTTCAGCATTTTGTGTATTGTTTCCTTTATTCTACTTAAATGACTACGAAATGCCTCTCTGTTTTCATTGATAGCATCCATTCTTCCCCCTCTCTCAACTTTAAGGTCTTTGATGCGATCGCTAATTCTCTTTATCTGGAATTCGTCATTATCAGTCTTAGCTTGTTCTAACTTTTGGTTGTTTTTTGTTAGGTCTTTATCAAGTTGTGTGAGTTTTACCTCGTTATTGACTAGCTCTTCATTGGCAGTTGTCATCGCTTTCGCTATTCCGTCCATTTCACGCTTGTGTGTTTCAACATCAGAACGCGCATCCCAGTCATAAAGTGATTGTACTGTGTTATCCATAATATGTGATAAATCTTGTAATGGAATAGCATCCATATCATCTGGTAAATCGTTTCTTGTACTCCCCAACGCTTGTCGAGCTCTCTGTGGTAATTTTGTTTTACTGTTATACTCTGGCAAATTCAAAACTTGTCTTACAGCCATTGTTCCCGCAGAGCCTATAACACTGTTATATTCATTCGCCAAAGAACCAAGACTACGGTATGCAAAAGGACCTCGCTTGGTAGTTATTCTTATTTCTTTATTACCCAAAACCCAGTATAATGTTTTAACAGTATCTGATTCTCTAAACTGGTCATAATCTATTTCGTCCGGTGTCTTCTCAAATCGTTTTCCTATTTCAACATAAAATAAGTTTACAAGATTTTTCTTGTGTGCTTCAAGTTTGGATTCTCTCACCTCCCCCCGAGGGTCAGCAAGATGGTCGCTTTGATTAAGAAGACTTCTTTGAGCAGGCCCATCTGGAACCATTGGGAATTTAATATTTTCCTCGCCATCCATATCTGGATTAAATGTGGGATTGTCAAACTCAATTCCAACCTCAGCCATTGTTTATTTTATTTAATTTTAAAAAAATACGAGGGGTGTTCGAAAACTTTTGCAAACGCACTGTATACTCGACAATCACGGGATTTACCTGTACAAAACCAATACGAAACGGATGACTGATCATCATCACTGTACATTGTGTATAAATATAATTGAAATCCACAAACCGGTTTTTTGCAATTTCGATTGCTTTCAGGTGTATTCATAGACACTGCGTTGAAAATGGTTAGAAAACGAATAGAAAATGTTGCTGAAATCAAGGGTTATATAAAAGCCCGCTGTAAGTTGGGATTGAGTGTCACAAGCATACATGATGAGATATGTGTTGTTTATGGGGATAAACAAATGTCATTTTCCACAGTTTATAGGTGGTTTACAAAATTCAGTTCCGGTCAGGAATCAGTCAAAGATGCCCCTTATTCAGGAAGACCCAGGACTGCAGTTACCAAATCTAACATTAATAAGATCAAGTCCATTATTGAGAAAGATGCGCGTTTCACTGTCAGACAGCTGGCACAAATGACAAACTTGGGTTTAGCTTCTGTCCACTTCATTCTGAAGAAAATTCTTAAGCTTACGAAGATAAGTGCTCGCTGGATCCCCCATTTGCTCACCGATGAGCAGAAACGTACGAGGGTGCAAATGGCAAAGCAACTGCTGAAGAAGTACCCAAAATATCAGAAAAAGGTGTTTGATAGTCTCATAACTGATGATGAGACATGGGTCCATTTTTATGAGCCCAAGCCAAAAGTTGATAACAGGATATGGGCTCTGAAACATACCAAAAGGCCAAGTATTGCTAAACGAACACTGACAGCAATGAAGGTGTTATACGCCATTTTCTTCAGAAATTCTGGGCCACTCATGCAAATTGCTGTTCCAAAAGGTAAGGGTGTGTCTGGTAGCTACTATAAGAATGTGGTTCTGAAAAAATTGCGAACAAAAATGAGAAAAGTACGTCCAAAAACCGGTCTCCAGCATGTCCATTTGTTACATGACAATGCTCCAGCCCACAAATCCTCAACTGTAGCACAGTTTTTGAAGTCTGAAAAGGTCAATGTATTGTCGCACCCTCCCTACAGCCCAGACCTGGCCACGTGCGCTTTTTTCCTCTTTCCGAAATTGAAAAAACACCTATCTGGTAGGAGATGTAGGTCCAGAAGTGCATTGGGGTCTGCAGTTCACCAGATTTTTTTATCTCCTCTATGTCTTCCAAAGAAATGTTTGTTTTTCCCATTTTTCTTGTATGTGTATAAAAAAATGAAATTAAAATAGAATATGAAATTAAAACAAGCTATAATGGGCTATAATGAAATAAATTGCTTGTAACAATGCTAAAATATAGCACTAAAGGCGATTACAACATAATTAAAATGGATTACAGTGGAGTATAGATGATTAAATCGAACTTGAAATATTATAATATAAGCCACAGCAAACTTTATATTTTTAGTTTGTATACTGTCATTTTTGGTTTGGATAATAACTCTTTTCTATGTACAACTATTTCTATAATGGAATCTAGCCCACGTTTAAACTTAACAAGCTCCAAGTCCCACAAGTATAGCATTTTTATATATACAAGTTATACAATATTTTTTTTTTTTTTTTAAAAACTAACACAATAATAAAACTTGAATAATTCTAACAGACATTGCTTTTACTTTCGTTTTGTAGTCTTTAACACCAAACATACTATTTTATGCTTTATTAACTCCATTTTGGCATATTGATCTCTTAAAAAACAGTTATCTATATAAGCACCTTTGTCTGTAAATATGACATTTCTGTCTTGCCCACGTACTGTTAATATTCCATACTCTTTTACATCTAGCACGGTTCCCACTTCCAGATCGTCTAGATTTTATATTCTTTGGGTTTGCCTGTGGCTATTTTCTTTATTGGAATCTCCAGTTCCAATGGTTATTCTACTGTTGCAGATATCTCCTTTTTACATACCTGTTTCTGAAGCTCGTCCAACAGTGTTCCGACATTTTAAGTTTAAATTTGCATTGGATGACATTTGCAGGTTTAAATTGTCCAATAAAGTTTTTTGTATTGCAATCTGCCCAATATGCTCCTCCATTTTTAGTTACCAAAATATAAGTTTTACCAAATTTGGTAGTTCTCTCCACAGCACCACAGATGTCCAAAACAGTTTCATTTTTTAATTTACTAAACTGCATGCACATGTAGAGTTTTCTATAATAAATTTTAACTCTTCTTTGTGTTTCTTGTGCAGCTTTTTTACTTAAGCTTTTATCTTTTTCTGCTCCTCCAACAACCTGGTTATTTCTTCTTTTACAGCAAGTCTTTTATCCATGCACACAATGTCTGCGGGTTCTTCTAAACTTAATGCATTTTATTTAGTCATTTTGTTACACATTATTTTGTTTACATAAAACTCTACACCGTTGTTGCTAACCAAACCAAAATGTGCTGGATCAGCTGTTCCAGATAGGTATATGTATTTCCTGCTAATCAACTGTGCACCCTTGTTTTCGATTTATGTGTAACTGTTTGCGGCTAATCTAATGTCTTCATTTATATCCATGTAAAAAATATCCAGTGGTTTGTTAAACGTTAATGCTCCTGTCATCCAATAAAAGTCTCTAATATATTCTGTTTCTTTTATGCAGCCTCTTGTGTTGAGATGTTGCCATAGTATGTTGTTTCCATGCGGAGTAAACCATGTTCCAGTGTTTTTTGTACTGTATCTGTGTATATTCCGCCTGCATGACACCAGCCGTATAAGTGGTGTCCAAAGTTTTCCCTTACACTGTCACTTTCCACTTCCTGGGCAAAAATATAAAATTTTACTTCTTATATTTTCACACCCATATGTCAAACAGTTCACCCCCAACGTAATTGGAGTTATCCAGCACTGTTTCCTCTTGTCCAAGATATTCATCCCCTTGTATGTAAAATCCGTTGTCAGACATTACATCTGTGATTTCTGGTTTGTTAAAGCAACCAGCAAAGTATTGTGTAATGTCTATGTCTTCCACTAGTATGTCATTTTGGGATAGTTCTGGGACTTTTAGGATGTTAATAACAGCATACAGGGGGAAAGAATTACAGGAGATTTTGTACCGTTGTCTTTTGTTTTTATTGTATCCCACAGCTTTTATAAATGCTTTTTTGTTTGTTTTATTAAAACTGTGTGGATGCGCTGGTTGTATAGGCCAACTAACGTTTTGTTTTCTATTTTGTTATCTCTGACTAAATTGGATGGGGTGGATAATAGAAAATTATCACAAAACACAGTGCTTATTGGGTAAATTGTATGTCCTTTTTTTACCATATTATACTGTGATAAAACTTATGAAAACTCTGGGATTAATTTATTTTGGTCTATAAAACATTCAGGAGACGTTCTTGATAACATTTTCAATAAAGGTCAAGTTTCATCAATAAGCACTTATGACTTCTCTACACTACATACAACCTTACCACATCACCTTATTAAAGACAAGCTAATTTCTCTTATTCAAAAAACATTCGCTAGAGAAAATACTACATTTTTAGCATGTAATAATATTAAAGCGTCTTTTACTAACGGCAGTTTAGACAATTATACTATGTGGAGCACTCATCCTCCTATTAGATGATATTTTCGTCAGGTATGGAACCACCTTGTATAGACAAATTGTTGGTATTCCTATGGGTACGAACTGTGCACCACTTGTCGCAGATTTGTTTTTATTTTGCTATGAAAGAGATTTCATGTTGAGTCTTTCACCAGATACCCAGGCAGATGTTATTGAAGCCTTTAATGAAACCTCTCGGTATCTGGATGACATATTGAACATTGACAACCCTTTCTTTCCAACTATGGTTAATAGTATTTATCCTAAAGAACTTCAGCTTAACAAAGCTAATATATCTGATAATAAAGTTTCTTTTCTTGATTTAGATCTCTCGATTGAAAATGGTGAAATAATTAGCAAAATCTATGACAAGAGAGATGATTTTAAGTTTGATATTGTTAATTATCCGCATTTGGATGGGGATGTTCCCCGAGCAACTTCTTATGGGATGGGGTGTATGTATCTCAACTTATTCGTTTTTCAAGAGCTTGTACTCGAGTTGAGGACTTTAATATTCGTAATCTTTGTATAACTAAAAAGTTACTCAATCAGGGTTACCGTTATCATAAACTTTGTAAAACCTTTGCAAAATGGTATTATCGTAACTCTTATCTTCTTTCCAAATATAAAAGCAATTTAAAGACTCTTCTGCGACAAGGACTATCACAACCTGACTTCTATGGTGATGTGATTTATAAATTTCAAAAAGATTCTTGATCATGATCACTTTCATTCTATCTTTGTTAAACTTGTTAAAAAGTTTATCAAAAGAGGTTATGACCCTAGCATTTTGCAACGTACTGCATGCTTGGTGGTGGACCCTTTTACAGTTCGCCACTATGCTTTCTTCTTTAATTGTACGATGACCGGACAGGCTGTGGACCCTATGATGACGCCTACCTAAAGCCCATTGGGACGGTGGCGTTTGATGGTTTATTCGCTTGTCGCTCTGGCTTCTGCCAAGTCATTGAGTACCTTCATTGTGGCTTTCTAGGCTATTGTTTTTTTGTATTATATTTACACGAGCATATTTGTGTTTTACTTATATTGCCTATTGATGCTGCCTTGTTGGTTAGAGATAAGACCATGGCGGGGATTTCTTTATTTACACTGTCCTGTTTTATTGGGATGAAAGTAGGGTAAGTGTGAGGTTTGGTGCACCCTAGAACCGGTTTAAACCCCCAGTGGCCTACTTTGCCACTGACCGTTCCAAGGCGGTAGCTCTATTGTCAACCCTTTTAGTGTTTGTGATGTCATTTGCATTTATTATTACTTTTGCCTTCTTGTTTGTCTGTTTGCGTGTTTGTTTCTGTGTTTTGTGGTTGACTGTCCTCCTTGAATGCTACTTTCCCTGTCCGATCTTTTTATATTTCTTGTTGTAGTTAATACCTTTTAAATCATTTTTACAGTTTAGGAGACATATTTTTCCACAAGAGTTCTAGGCTTTGGTTTTGGATTTCATGTTAATTGGGATTTTTGTATTGTTATATAATGTTCAGGGGCTTGTATTTTATCAGCTACTTTAAACATTCTTTTTTCTTTATGTTATTGGTAGATTATTAATTTTAATGTGTTTTTATGTGCGTGTAGTTTTTCAGTTTGTAATTGTTAAGCTTTATTCTGTTAGGTAGATGATTTTTTTTTATAATTTTTTTACCAAGTGTGAAAAAAAATGATTGTTTGTTTAATTGGTAGCTGTTTTGATCTATATTTTTCATCTACCTTTTTCGTTTTCGTCTTGCTGTCTTCCTTTACGATTGATTTTTTTTTCCATAGTTTTTACTACTGTAATTTTTGTTTAATTAAAACAATATTTGCACATAAATATAAATACAATGGACGATAAGTGTAAATTCCTGTAAATTGCGGCAGACATAATATTTTAATTACAACAAGCAAAGTAAGACCGTGTGCAGACTGTAATTTGGGTACAAGTGCCAAAGGTTACTTGTGTAATAAGTGTGCTGTTATAAGAAAAAAACAATGAAGAACAAAGGATTATCGACCGTGCTACGAATCAGTAGTGTTATTTTTTACTGGTCCTTTGGGACCAACGAGCCCAATATAGGTGGCTTTGAAGTAGAATACCGCTTAAGCCGGTGCTAGGGGGCGTGAGAAATGTTGCTTGTTCCATTACTTCTCATGAACAGACTCAATAAAACCGAGACTGCTGCTTTATTCTCCTAATTGTGTTAGTTGCTCTCAAAGGATCACTTTTATCAGTGCTTATTAAAAGAAATCAATAGACTTCGTAATATTTCAATCTAATCATCTTTTCACCCCCTAAAAAATGGGTTGTAGAAAATTATACTATAGTTTACTACTGCGAATAATGATATAAAAATAACAAATTTAAAGTGTAGAAATTATACTATGGTTTGCTACGATTACAATCTATTCATCATTTCACCCCAAAAATCAGCTAGCTTTTTTGATTCTATCTCAATTTCCTGAAGTATTTCATATATATCATGTATATGTAATGGTCCGGGTGTAAATTGGAGGCGAGAAAAGCGATGCCGACAATTTACAACCGGACAATCATTTTACATAATTATATATCTATTCTATTTCTCTCCAGCTAATTTTTCTACGTAAAGATTAACTTGTATTTGTTCAGTCATTAATATTAATTTAATTATAATATGTGTATAAAGCAAATAGTTTTGGCATATAATTAACTGTTGATAACATTGAATCAATAATACATTATATTTATATAATATATTGCGTACGTACAATTTATCAACACGTACGCATGTGCAAGCTAATACGTGAACGTGTACATGATAGAAACACTGCATACATGATTCTTAGCTTTGCTCATTCTAGTTCTGCAAGCACGAGCACGTGATAATTACACGAAGATATTTAAACCTTCATGGCCGGTAGGGGCTACATACATCAGATAAAGGCAGAAAGGGGAACGACCACCATATAAGTGTATGTTATTGAAAGAAGTATATATGTATTCTTTATTTCCTTTTACGGTGATGATCATTAGAAAATCCCTTTCGAGTTTGTGTATTTCAAATATGCGTTGTTAATAGATTTGCACCAGCACGTTCGTACCGTGCAACACATGGTACACATGATCATAATACAAATGATGGAGTCGGACGACTATTGTTTCGTAACGCAGAAAAATAATGAATAAAGATCGACTATGTAATAGTAAGTGTTTATTATTAAGTTAAAGTTTAACAATATTTTTTTAATACCGTTTATTTTTTAACTGTTTTTAGGATGTAGCTCAGCGTTTTACAGTAAATTTGCGTGTAACTATTTACATAATGAACTAGTTTTCAATCCAAAAAATAATTTCCTAAAATGTTTTAATCTATATATTTTTCAGGAACTAGCACATTCCAGAAACCCGTGTCTACAGATGACACTTTGAAAAGGCGAGAAATCTAAAGTAAGTGCCAAAGAACAATTTGAAAAAACGCTATGGCGGGATTGGGCAAGGTCTAGATACTCCTAAGTTTTTTACTTTCATGGAATCCAGATTTCCTATTCCCTAGGATGTAGGGCAACTACTCCTACACGACACTTTGCTGGAGTATTGGGGTCAGAGATTTTCATGGGACCGTTAAGGATAATGCATGTGAGAAATTGTCTTTGGATTTAAAGTGTGAACACAGTGATAATTTAATTAATATGTTACTTTAATTATAAACTATTATAATTATATACTTTACTTATACATGTACCAAATTGTGTTAAAAAAGGATTATAGTACAACAGGACGTGAAAAGGATGGTAATTGATGTGTGATACTTTACTAGATTTGCTGATATTTCGGAGTTTATTAATTATGTTGTTTTTGAAATATCTTATATTTTTGGATTACTTACTGAACACTGGATCGAAAGTGTGAAGTAAAAAAGAATTTTTCAATATCTTCGTTTTTTGGATTAATAATGATTTATTTTTCATGGCATTTTTGATAATTCTTTCAGCTTTCTTTCAGCTTTTTTTCAAATTATTCAGAGCCCTTTAAAATAAACAACCTTAGTGCATCAACCTATTTAAAGCCATTTTGATGCAAAAACAACAACACTTAACGTTTGCTTTAAATACACGATTAACGTTGTGATTTGAATTGAATTACATTAACTCTGCTTTTAACATGCGCAGATATAGGGGAGGTCGCCCCCACCCTAAAATCTGAGAAATTATGAAAATGCATGTGAACATTCCTGTTTTTTGTTTGGTGTCATTTATTTTTAATGTTACGCTCCGCCTCAAACCAACCAAAACCCCTCCCCTCCTCTCCACCCCAAACCCCCATACACTAAAATCTGACAAGTTGGGTTCTCAACTTTTTAAAACAATTTTCGACCACCACTTATCTTAATCTGGATCCGCCATTGGTTATGACCTCACTCTTTTGTTGTAAATGTGTATTATTTATCACGGACCAAAGGTTGATTGGTGTGTTCGCAATTAACACAGTCTGTGTTAGAAGAAGAATACAATGTCTTCTTCCAACACAGACCGTGTAAATCGAGAACAAAAGAATCAACTGTTGATTCGTGAACAAATAATCCGCAGTTATAACAATAGAGTGACGTCATATCTATGGTTTAATGTTTAGTAATGCTTGCCTCTAAACTGCATAGATGCTGACCAGCATAGGGTATAATAAATAACATAATCTCTGATATTTTGTAATTAGACTATATTATTGGCATATTGTACAGAATTAAAGTAGCATAATAACACAAACTTATTCACATTATTGCAGATTGATCATAATTACCAGAACATTTGAAAATTAAGAAAATTTGATAATTAAAAAGTTTAACTTTTATATAATAAAACATGAATAGAAATGTTAACCCTTAACTTGTTGAGCATGAATACAATGATTTATGCGGTTGGTGTGAACCAGATCAGCCTGCGAGTAACTCACATAGTGATCAGGGTTTACACGGTTCGCTGCTCAGCGTTGATTTCTCCAAAGCACTTCTTTGTAACATGAACAATTTTAAGCATTCCATTGATTGTACATAATTGTTCATGAATCATTGTGTTATACAATCAAATTGAAAAATAAAAATAAATTAAGGCAAACCTTTTCAGTGAATATGTTCAGAAAGTGTTTTCTATGTTTTCTTGGAGTTTAGATGAATGTCAGAATGCAATGTCTATGTACATGTAATGTAATCTCTTGAGCTTCCAATTATTTACATTTTATATAGTATTAAAATGAATTCAATGAAATGAAAAATGAAAAGAAATCACTTTCATTGATTTTGATATAGAATATCGAGAACTTTCCGCCACAGCACCCATTTATAGTTCACGGTTATGTCAACTAGAGCCTTCTGTCCATTCTGCCTGCGAGGAGTTATTGTATCTTCTGTTGTTGATATTGGTTGTACAAGGCCTATCAACATTTTCGTTCAGTCCAGTACTGCCATTCAAGTTCTTCTTCCGTATTCATCATTACTATATGAAATCCTTTTGTCATGGAATATTAGGCATGCATTACTTAATGACTCCACATAGTGGATATCCATGCATTTGACGTAGCTTCTGGCGATTTGTAAATTTGAAGACTATGGATGGCTTTAATAGCTGTACTGTCCTTTACAAATAGTTTTGATGAAATGTAATTGCTATCTATTTTGCATCGTGATTCCGATAGACAATTGTCATGTTGTCCCTGATAATGGCATACGATATTATCAAGGATATATCTTAATCTCTATGCCGACAATTCTTCATAGGACAATATACATGTGTTTTCACTGACGCAGCTTTGTCGCTCAGTTCAAAATGCCAGGGTTTCCCATTCATTCATTTTGGCCCACTTGTTACTGATTTCATAATCTTTGCAACTCATTTTGCTGCATGCCATGTGTCATTTGCATTTTCAACATGATGTTTTTCTTGGCGTAAATACTTATTTACACAAACATTTCTGTCGTGGCCATGTACATGGATAGATAAGTCTCAGGCGTCAAATTCTTCATACAGCTTTTTGATGCCATTTAATTCATGACGCTGGCTTACAGGATCGTCGTCCTTAGTCACAGTAATAGCACCAATGATTTTATGTGTTGTGTTACCAATTGCTGTTATGTCAGACTGTTTGGAGTTTCTCCTGGTAGCATGTCTAGCATATGTTAGAATGTTAATTCCGTGGTATGTTATGTCATTCTCCTCTGCTTTATGTATTGTTTTAACCTCCTCCTCTTGTCTGTCATCTGTTATGGACTATTCTGTATCATCTTTAGTCGCATCACAATATATTTCCTTCATTGAAGCAAATATTGACTGTAAGCACTGACCAAACATAGCACCTTCACAAAATCTCTCGTATTGAATGTATCTTAGTCCTAAAGTATATAAACCATGAAGAATTTGAATGTTTCCAAGGAATTTTCCACCTTCTGTATGGGGAGAAGTATCAAATGTGAGCACTTTTTTTTAACATTTAAAATGCACTTTTCCTGCATGTTCAAACATCTCAATGTTTTCAATGTTAATCAGTGAATGACAATTTTTGATATATATTATCAAGGTAGAAGTGTATGATTAAGATTTAAAAAACAATATGTTTATGCAATGTTTTTATTAGACGAGTTTAGTTCATTATATTTTTACTTTTTCCTTAAAAGTAGAATTAACTTGTTTTACTGATAGAACATGCCGATAAATAAATAACAAACATGTAACATTATAATAACATGAATGTTTAATTTAATGAATATCATATATATATATATAACTTATAAACGTAGGGGACGGATGTTACAAACTAATGGGGATGGATGTTACGTTTAATTTTAAGACATACATATATTTCAGCTATTGTTTAATTAAAAAAAAAGATCGATACCTATGGTGAAGACAAAGACAAAAGTGATGTTAATAATACAATATGTTGGACAAACAGGTCGTTCCTTAAAAGTTCGATTTTGTGTACACAAATATAATGCAAGTAATCCTAACAAGTTAAACAATTACTTGTACCAACACTTTCGTCAGTCAGGTCATAATTTTAATTACGTAACTGTTCAACAGGTTGAATATATATTTTTTGATAATGATGCTAATAAAAGCTTCAAAATAAAAGCTAGAAATATTGCAGAACTTAAGTGGATGAAAAACTTAGAGACACCTTATCCACTCGGCCTTAATGACAATATTTTTCAAGAAGGAAATATTTCTAAAGATCCTAATATTGAGATGTTTTCTATATTTTCTATTCGAAAGCGTAAATCTAGGTCTCATGGTCTTAGGCGTAATGGTAACATCAAACGTAAATCGCGTGTAATTATTTCTGTCGCTGATTTACATACTATTTTTAAACAGTCTGGAAAGCACTCTATGCTTTCACGGCTTACCTCTTTGTCCATTTCTTCACTAAAGTTGATCGACGAGGAAGCCGACAACAATTTTATTTGTACACATCTCTTGTATAACACTGCTTCCATAGTTCAAAGCTACAAACAACATGTTCTCCGACCCCATATTGACAAGGAGTCTGATCACGTCAGGCATTTTCTGAAACTACTATATATTAATAAAGGTATTGATTTCATTGACATGCCTTGTAATTTTCGGGATACTCATGTAGTTGATTCTATCCCAAAATATTTCAAAAATTCCGAAAGTCCTGTAATTTGTTATAAGTATAAAAAGCCTATTAGAAATGTTATTTTCAACTACAACAAAATAGTGTCTGACCTTGATATAGTACATAATACTCCAAAGGAATGTGAATGTAACACATCAACATTTTGCTATGCTCCAGCAGGTCATGTCATCACTGGTAATTTTGATATTGTTGATAAACTTATTCGACATTTGTTTTCGAAAGGTCCTAAATATAGATTACCTTCAACTATTGATTGTAATGCCTGTCGTTCCCAGATCGCCCTCTCCATTGAAGATTTTAGTATAAAATGGTGTCGTCGAGAACATGCGGACCCAAACTCGCTTTCTACTTGGAAAAAGTCAATTCTTAAAATTATAGATACACGTATTAACTTTTATAATGCTAACCCCTCTTTACTTCCTCCGAGACCTAGGTTTTCCTTTCGTAATTTAAAATCGGGAATTCAGGAATTTCATAATAAATTTGTTTTAGTTCCTGCAGATAAAGCAGCTAATAATGTAATTATTGTTTGACGTCTACATTACGTCAATGTTTTATCTCTGGAACTCGGCAGCACCAATTCGTATACTCCTATTAATTCTACTGAGGATGATGTTGTTTCCGCACATATCACGCGGTGCACTACTTTCAAGGTAGGTGTAAACGATAAGCAAAATAAACTGCCTACCATGTACTGGATTCCTAAATTACATAAAAATCCGTATAATGCTCGCTTAATTTCTAATTCTAGTGCCTGCAACACAACACACATCTCCAAACTTTTAACTTCTTGTCTTACTGCCGTTAAAAATCACGTTAAACTATATTGTGATAAAACTGATGAAAACTCTGGGATTAATTTATTTTGGTCTATAAAATATTCAGGAGACGTTCTTGATAACATTTTCAATAAAGGTCTAGTTTCATCAATTAGCACTTATGACTTCTCTACACTATATACAACCTTACCACATCACCTTATTAAAGACAAGCTAATTTCTCTTATTCCAACAACATTCGCTAGAGAAAATACTACATTTTTGGCATGTAATAATACTAAAGCTTTTTTTACTAACAGCAGTTTAGACAATTATACTATGTAGACTTGCTATGAAGTTTGTGAAGCACTCATATTCCTATTAGATAATATTTTCGTCAGGTATGGTACCACCGTTATAGACAAATTGTTGGTATCCTTATGGGTACGAACTGTGCACCACTTGTCGCAGATTTTTATTTTTTTTATTTTGATTTACTTATTGTATTTTTTTTATTTTGCTATGAAAGAGATTTCATGTTGAGTCTTTCACCAGATACCCAGGAAGATGTTATTGAAGCTTTTAATGACACCTCTTGGTATCTGGATGACATACTGAACATTGAAAACCCTTTCTTTCCAACTATGGTTGATAATATTTATCCTATAGAACTTCAGCTTAATAAAGCTAATATATCTGATAATAACGCTTCTTTTCTTGATTTAGATCTCTCGACTGAAAATGGTGAAATAATTAGCAAAATCAATGACAAGAGAGATGATTTTAATTTTGACATTGTTAATTACCCCCACTTGGATGGGGATGTTTCCCGAGCAACTTCTTATGGGGTGTATGTGTCTCAACTTATTCGTTTTTCAAGAGCTTGTACTCGAGTTGAGGACTTTAATTTTCGTAATTTTTGTATAACTAAAAAGTTACTCAATCAGGGTTACCTTACCATAAACTTCGTACAACCTTTGGAAAGTTTTATTATCGTAACCCTTATCTTCTTTCCAAATATAATTTAAGGGCTCTTCTGCGACAAGGACTATCACAACCTGACTGCTATGGTGATGTGATTTATAAACTTCGTAAGATTTTTGGTCATGATCACTTTCTTACTATCTTTGTTTAACTTGTTAAAAAGTTTTTTAAAAGAGGTTATGACCCGATCATTTTGCAACGTACTGCATGCTTCGTGGTGGACCCTTTTACAGTTCGCCACTATGCTTTCCTCTTTAATTGTACGATGGCCGGACAGGCTGTGGACACTATGATGACGCTTACCTAAAGCCCAATGGGACGGTGGCGTTTGATGTTTGTCTGTGATATTTCTTGTCGTGCGCTTAATGGTTTATTCTCTTGTTGCTCTGGCTTCTGCCAAGTCATTGAGTACCTTCATTGTGGCTTTCTAGGTTATTGTTTTTTTGTATTATATTTACACGAGCATATTTGTGTTTTACTAATATTGCCTATTGATGCTGCCTTGTTGGTTAGAGATTAGATCATGGCGGGGATTTCTTTATTTACACTGTCCTGTTTTAATGGGATGGCAGTAGGGTAAGTGTGAGGTTTGGTGCACCCTAGAACCAGTTTAAACCCCCAGTGTCCTACTTTGCCACTGACCGTTCCAAGGCGGTAGCCCTATTGTCAACTCGTTTGTGTTTGTGATGTCGTTTGCTTTCTTGTTACTTTTGCCTTCTTGTTTGTCTGTTTGCATGTTTGTTTCTGTGTTTTGTGGTTGACTGTCCTCCTTGAATGCTCCTTACCCTGTCCGATCTTTTTATATTTCTTAATATATAAGAGAGGGATTTATATTATTAAATATTGTTTATGTTTAACAAATGCATTATTAGGAGCATGAAAGATTATTTGCTGCATCTCTAAATGTTGTCTTCCATTCTACTAATTATTCCGTATTAAAGACCTTAAATAAACACACTATTGGTAATACAATGGATTAGCATTTAGCAAACATTATATAAACCATTAAAAGGTGTGCATATCAGAGAGGGAACACGTCAATATGTAAAAGAGACAGTTTTTCTAGTAAAACTACTAAAACTACATAATTAAACAAAGAAACAAAAAACTTCAAAACTCAGAACATAACATATAAACATGGTACAGTGTATGAAGATGCTGATATAAACATCAAAAATGCACAACAAAACGCAGACAAAGGCTTCATAAGCTTACATGTCGCATTATTGAATGTGTCAAACAAATGCGAATGAGAAATGTACCATCCGAAGATTCAACTGGACAATTATTGGAATATTATGACGCAAAGTTACTTTGTGATCATTACTTAACTTGCTATGCATCAGCTTGGAGTCGTGTCACTAAAAACGTACATACTTTCTTAAATAACTACTACAAGTATACACATACGTGTACCCACATAAAGATACATAATATTCGCATGAGTTTAAAACCCTTCAATAGTTCGTTTTGTTTTTCACTGATTTGAAACAAACACTTTACTCTAGATCCAGTGACAACCACATCTGGAGTATGCAGCACACATATAATATCTGATATTGTGCCATGATTCATCAGTTGTTTCTGGGTATTGATGATTTGTTCTACCCTTTTCTAGGTACTCGACACGAATATCTTTACTTTCAACTTCACATACTTTTGCAAAAAAGCATACCCTCGAAATCTTCGACAGAAACTTAATTGCAACAAAGTCATTTGGTTGAGGGATTGTCTTAATATTGTCATTCAGAGCTTGTTCGTTTTCGGGGAAGGGGACATTTTCAGCAACGGGGACATTTTCAGGCACAATATACATGTTCAGGGTCACGAGCACGGTTTGGTTGAGCAGCTTCATTGTTGCGTGCGTCATCAACAGCTGTAAGAACCCGTGTATTCCACGTATTCACATAGCATTTATTCATGCATTCACCTTCAAGAATCTACAACATCATTTCGACACTCCTCACAATAACAACTTAGTTTTCTGACTTCTAACTGATGACATACCCCAGTGCTTTTGACACTATGGATTTTGCGGCATCCAAATTATGTTTTGCCGATGTGATATTTGAGCGATCTACATGTGGGACATATTCAAAGATTCTCTAACTTTCTGCACAGCGGTTAGCTCTGGACTTAGCCGAAGTTCCTCCAACAATTTTCAAATGTCTATCACAAAACTCTGCATGTTCCCTAGTATTTGTCACACTCAAACTGTTGTTTTGAAATACAGCATTAGACACTTTTCTTTTAATAATACCTCCCAGTCAATCACATTGCCCCTTTTCATGACAAGTTTCGAAATAGTTTCTTGTCACTTTTGCTTTTAGAGTAGTTTCTGATTGACTTATATCAGAAAAAAACTATACTTGAATTTATACTACGCTGCACAGCCGTCTGTCCACTCGTGAATGGTGTTGACTTCTACACCCTCGTTTCTTAAACGACGCACGGCTGCTTTCTCGAATTCTCATACTGCGTGCGAATCATGCTTTAAGTCATCTGTGATTGTTAAGGCCCCCTTTTGAAGCTCTCCGTCTTTCGTATAGTAACGTATGATAGGGTGGATGATTATTTGCTTCTGATTCCAGTGACAGGACTGCATTTCACGACCAAATATGCATGTATAGTGTTCACTAAAATCCATGGCCATTACAGCTTTCCCTTCTTTGATGTTGTTAACATATTTGCCTGAATTGTTCATATTGCCATGAAGCACGGAACAAGTGTTGGGCATGCGGTTGTAGATCTGAATCTAGTGTGTCTCAGAATTTGGTCTTAGTATTTTAAATTGTAACAAGGACAACTCTACTTACAAATCTGTATTCATCCAAGGGAACTCTCTTTTTCTGCCATTCTTTTCGTGTTACTTTTTTAGTTTCTTCACCGTGTAACTGGTCTGTAAACCTTTCTAGAATATTGTTCGTACCACAATGTTCACACTGTCTTTGTATGCTTTTGAAAGAGTGATATTGTCCAGCTTTCTCACGCATAGTAATAACAACAATGTCCATTGTGGAGACTGAAGACTGATCTTTGACTTTCCTATTAAGTGTTTGAACTTTCAATCTAACATTTTCATAATATGTGCAACAACAGACAATTCGATTTGCCAGTTTTGTTTTTCGGACTTGTGGTCTGAACAGATCAAACTTGCGCTGTCCAGTTGTTACCTCTGGATTTTTTGCTTTAAATTTGTCATAAAATTATGCCTCATGCTATTTCATTTCCATGATTTGCTTTTGCACTGGAACTTTTTGTCCATTATTGTCTTTAATTAGTAACACGTCCCGTTTATTTGGCATTTCTCTGCTTGCGTCCTCTAGGTAGAAATTGTTCACGCGATCTATGTTCTCCGACAATTTGTCTTTTCTTTTTTTTTCTTTCACGACCTACATTCTTTGAACATCCTATCTGCATTTTTTCTCGACACATTGAGAATTTTAGCAACAGCAGATGTTTTGCGTGCTTTCGCCAGTAATCTGGATGCAATAATACTTGCTATTAATTTATGTTTCTTGTTAATCTTTTCACTGATCTTTTCACTTGCTAAATTTTGTTTCAGTGAATCTACTATCGCAAATTGCGTGCTTTATCTTTTTCTTCTGTCATTTGTATTTAAGTCCTCCTTAATTATTAGACTTTGACTGAGCACCTGTCTCCTTACACAGTGCTACTATCGCAAATTGCGAGCTTAATCTTTTTCTTGTGTCATTTGTATTTAAGTCCTCCTTAATTATTGGATTTTGACTCAGCACCTGTCTCCTTACACAGTGCATTTTTGCTATGTTGGTCTATATGAATGAATGAATACATGGCTATTCCGAACAGGACGTTTCCAAGCTAGAAGTTACTTTTGTATGTAACCAAGTCATTTGCCCACACAAAACTGTACACAATCTGGTATGTTGACCAGATATTTTTTAATTTGAGTGGTGTTCTCCATTGCATTATTTTGGGCTTTAACTCCAGAGTTTGGATCAGAATTCCTACCCTTCTTCAACACCCATAAAACTGCAATATTTTGGTGGCATTGTCATTTAATAGCTACACATCTAATTTCAGACTCTGTTTATCTCACTGCAACAACAATAAACATATATGTGAGCAATTATTAAAAATATTTAAAACCGAAGAACAGACTACTACTTTTGAAGGCGTGGGTTTCGAGGTAGCTAACTGTGTAGTGAGACCTTTTAAGGGGGGCTCATGTGTGTGCGCGTCTTCAAAATCATAACCGAAACAACTATAGACACCTATCTAACACAAACAAATATTTATCGGTACTTTTGTCATAGTTTATATGAGTTTACGGGGCTCAAAATGCAACATCATGAATTTTAATCTGTATCGAGAATAGAAAATATTGAATAACTTTTGTGTTCTAAGAGATTTCGTTCTTAAATTCTGTAGAATTTGTGTTGGATTTTATTATTCAGAAATAGTTTATTATATTACCTGCCATACAATACCATTTAAGGCCATTAAGACATGGCTCCAATAAAACAAGTCCTCCCTCCATTCATCTGTCAAATTGGCATCTTCTACCAGCTTCCTGTATAACAAGATTCAATGGGCTTTACTTAGCACATGCTTAGAATATTGATAACAATGTCACCAGTACTATTTGAAAAATCCTGTTGTACAAAACAAAATGTAGTGAGAAAAATCAGAAAATATACCCAACAGTGATTAAAATGGGGAATAATTACATAAAACCAACAGGGGAGATAACTCGGAAACACCAAATGACACCACAACTTGCGAAAAGCAGAAAAATAATCGAAAACCACCGGCATGCAGTTAAGTCCGAAATTATCACAAAATAGATAACGCTACCAAATGTACATGAACATTACTTTAAAAATCTGTGAAATTATAACAATCGGTATATTTCATAAAATGTCTGCCAATTCCATGTTATATCGAACCTGTCAATTAATCGCACTGAACGGCGTTGCGCAAACCTTTTACATAGTTGAATTCATCTCATATTACAGTCAATAAATCAATCAATCAGTCGGTCAGTCAGTCACAAAACATTTTCCAAATGATAAACACTGATCAACTGCTTGCGACTGACTGCGATGTTTCTCCAGACGACACTGTACAACATCTCAAAGCAGTGAAAATGTAATACTGACCCATTCGGATCAGAGCGAAAAAGTTTGCAGCATTACACTATACATATTGCAGCACAACACTATACATGCAAAAAATAAATTCAGTACAGATCTTCGAAAAAAAATATCAAGCCGACACAGGCAATCTTTTCCGTGAATAATGACAGATGACAGAACCAGAATTTAATGTTTTATTATGACGCGAAATTCACTTGAATTTCAATAAACACATGAAATTCGCGTAACTGTTTTTGTATTTAAACATATATTAGCACAGTTTTATTTCTTAGTTCAAAATCACATTTATAATCCGAATTTAGAACCGATCCAATTTTAATGCCATTGTTTAACTTACGTAATAAGAGACGATAAAGAATGTAACGGTACATTAACATTTTGTCTGGATTTTTTCCCCTATAAATAAACAGACACACAATATATTGGATGTTTTTTTATTTGACATGACGCGAAATTTGTACGAAATGCACATGAAAAATATCACGAGAGAACAAATTGCCTGTTTACAAATGGAATACAAGAAATAAGATGAATAAGCTAAAAGCTGGAACGCCTCATTCAGCAAACAACAAGCCTAAAACAATTTCGATCCTCGACAAATGTGCAACTGCAAACGACAAATCTCCCCCGAAAGACACAGCGGTTCGAAAAAGGTTGTCAGACAACTTTAAAGCAAACAAGGAAGAGCGACTAAGTTAATAAACATACTTGATGAACATTCTCGACAAATTAGACACAGCGCACCACGGTTTTGAAATTTGCTGCACTGCATAAATTGGTGGGGTATGTTTATAATATTGTCAATAGCTGAAATAAACAAATTTCTATACAAACACATACCTATTAGAAGTCATATGAAGCTGCTTTCCATGATGTGAACATGTCCTTGGAATAGTGTCGGTACATTGTATCCATTTTAAACCGACCGAGGAATCACCAAATAATATTATGTTAAGTGAAGCTATGCATAGTGGTTGAAGTCTAGCCAGCATTTCCGCACGAGCGTTGTCGTAGAATGAATAGCTGAATATGTAATGTTGAGTAGTTTCTATGCCGCCACATCGACATAAAGGAGAGTCGATGATGTTTATTATGAACAAATGGTGGTTAAGCGAGATACACTTGGTGCGGAGCCGAGTATGAAGAAGCTCTGCACGTCTTTTGCCTGTGTAATAATGCTTAGGCGTGTAATTAGGGTTACGGTTAAGGTGATGCTATAATGCATATATGGAGTCAGAGTGTATTACTTCGAAAGGACGTTTGTTCCACTCACGAGTAACCGAAGGCAGGAAGGAGTTTGTGTAGAGACTAGTTCGGGAATTAATAGCTTGAAGATCGTTTGCATTTCGATAGCTACAATCAGTTAAAAATCAAGTAACATCCGTCCCCTTTACATGTAACATCCATCCCTGAATTTATCCTTTGACTTTAAACAGAAAAAAAGAATGAACAAAGAGTAATTTTGTATTTAATAAGTGATTTTGTATTAAAATTATATACTGTGACAAAATTTTCATTATTTTTTGGTAAATATGTTTATAAAATGTTATGTTTCTACACGAAATATGTGAAACAGTATGATAATGGACCTTTGGAAACGGCCGAACACGACACATACAAAATATTGCAGTCTCGGTTTGATTCATGAACGGTAGTGAAATATGCTAGCTACCGCTCACGCCCTCTAGCCCCGGGTTGAGCAGAACTCAATATTCATAAAATCAGTAGTACATAATTTTAACCATCCCGAAGATGGCATGCATATGGCGGTGGACACAGATATTGTCCTTCCCCATGTCCAGCGGCGTATGGTCCCAGTATCTAACAAAATACTATGCCCCGAAGAGCGAAATAAACAAAATGGAATTTAGTTGGGAGCAGCAGTTATGAAGCCTGCATATCACAAGTAACAACCAAAAGACTGAATAAAAAGCCTATATCATGATTATAATTAGAAATGCAAGAAATGCTCAGTATATCTTTTTCTTTTATTTATTCTTTATAAAGTTGTACTTTGTTAACATAAATAATTGGAAGTCGACAAAAAGTGTAAAATACTGTTATTATGTAGAAAAGTCAGGGACGGAAGTTACAGGGACGGACGTTACATACTTATTTTGCAAATAAGTGTATATTTTTATTAAATATCCTCAGGTCAGTTCAATGTTTTTTAGTTAGTTACTATACATGTATGGCTGCAAGTTAATATAACATTTTATTGATCTTTAGAATAGAAAATATTCATAGGGGACGGACGTTACAGTTTTTTGTATCCATTTTTTGTTTTTCAAAATATTTTCTTTATTCGCAAATATATACTTTTTTTTTATGAAATTCATTTTCTTTTCTTTAACTACATGCTTAGTGGCATTGATTGGAAGCAAAATTTACAATTGATAAGAATTTAGTTAACTTTTATATTTTTTTGAAATAATTAGGCAATTAAGGTATTAATTAATTGAACACCATTGCGAATTACAGATTTTGGTCACATGACATTAAAAAGTAATGCCAAATCCGATCGTGATAAACCATATGTCAAATTCAAACTAAATAATTTTCTTATTTGGGAATTTAACAATTAATTGAAGAGTCAACACGGAAAATTTAAAGTTCTTCGGCCATGTTTTGTTTCATGAACATGTTTATGTTTATTTAAATCGAAATCAATACACAACAATAGAAATTTAAAATTCACACAATGCAATATCTGTGAAAAGCGAGAATAAGATTTTATTTGATGACGTAGAAAATTTTGAACAGGTAAATTAATTCACAGATGAATGTATTTATCAATTATTTGGCAATAGTTGTGAAACTATAAAATTCAGATTTACCTCAATTCCCCGTGCAGTCACGCAGAGGTTAAAGTAGTATCTACGTCATGCAAATAATATGTTTTTTACATACAACTTAGTATCGGTTTTAAATATATGTTTCTCGCAGGGACTATCAAGACATGTTCATATAATGTTTAAGAGTTAAATTTGTTAATTGAAAATACTACAAAAAGGTGGTCATTCATCTTTAATCTGAATTCTGGCAAAGGTAAAGAACAGATGCTAATCCATTACAGCCCAAAACAGGTGTTTTATTGTCATTTAAAGTGAGAAAAAATAATCTGTGAATCCGGTGCAAAAAGTAAAAAAACTACATTTAGATAATGATAAAAGAAAGTAGTTTCGATACTTGAAAGGAAAAAAATGTGATTGTTTTTTTTATATTATTTTATTTTTAATTGGCCCATTTACTGTGCAACAGCCAATATGTGAGCATCATCATAATCATCGAATATTGATATTTGTTCTAACTTATATTTTATATAAATCATATTTCATATTTCATATTATGAAATAAACATGAAACATTAAACTTATGTTCAGAAGTGGACATAACACGCTCCGAATATAAAGTATTTATTGCATAAACACGTGGGTTTTTTTCGTCGTTTTTTGTTGTTGTTGTTTTGTGTTTCTTTGCAATAAAAGGATGGTTGAGGCTACCGGAGTGATCTTTGTTTTAATTGATATGTCATCTAAATCATATTTCATATTTCAATATGAGTCGTGAACTTTTATTGATCGGTATTTAATACCTGTTTAATATGCTATATCATATTCACTTTAGTTGGTTTCAGTATGTTTTGAGTTCTTCAAAACTAATGTTTACATTCGTTGCTACGGTGTGTGTATGCTACTTTACTACCTAATAGCTCAACATGGCCATTTGAGTAAACTAGAATACTGTTGATATAGTTTTCACGTGTATTTACAATCACTTGCGTCTTGTTTTTTCAAAACCAGAAACCAGACACTTAAGAAAGAAGAGGCAGGCGGATCTGTATACTTCACACAACGAATCCTATGCATATATCACTCAAGAAACAGAGCGCACATGTTTCTTTAATTATGTATTGTTTTTTGTTATATTTGAGATTTCGACACTGTGCTACTCTCTCTCTCTCTCTCTCCCTCTCTTTCTCTCTCTCTCTCTCTCTCTCTCTCTCTCTCTCTCTAAATATATACTCAAATATAATCCACTACTACTACTGCTACAGTTTCTGCTAATACTGCTACTACTACTACTACTACTACTACTACTACTTCTACTATTACTACTACTACTGCTGCTGCTAATACTCCTCTTCCTCCTTCTCCTCCTTTTACTACTGCTACTAATGCTGCTGCTGCTATTACTGATGTTACTACTGCTGCTACTACTACTACTACAAAAACAGCGACTAATACTGTTGCTGCTGATTCTGCTACTACTAGTACTACCACTGCTGCTGTTGCTACTCTAGTATTGCTGCTGCTACTACTACTACTACTGCTGCTGCTGCTGCTACAATTACTACTTATATTACTACTACTACGAGTATTATTAATACTAGTATTAATGGTAGTAGTAGCAGTAGTAGTAGTAGTAGTAGTAGTAGTAGTAGTAGTAGCAGGAGCAGTTGTTTAAGGGTGGCCACTGCTGAGGTTTTGGATTTTTGCACTTCCGGAAATTTACATTTGTTATATTTCAAAAATTATAATAAAACTGGAAAAAATAATTATACAGTAACAAACTTATGCCCAATAGGGATATTTTAGTGCAAAAAAAAAGAAAATTGTTTAGATTTTTTGTTTGACCTCACATGTTGTGCCCAAAATTGACAATTTTTAACATAAGCCGAAATGGGGGGTAGGGGTACAAAAGATGGTATTTCTCAAAAACCGTTTAAGATATTCACTTAATTTAAACTTTATTACAAAGGCATGTGTTAGGATATACAGAAACAGCAATAAAAAGTATTGTTCCTATTATTTGTTACAGACCTATGCCGTTATATGTCAGAGCTCGTCGAAATCTAAAAAAGCACATTTTTTTCTCAGTTTTTATGGAATATCTTTTTTATATGCACACCGACCCCCAATTTTTTTTTTTCATTCTAAAACTCAGGTCTTGTATATATTGTAGACAAAATATTTTAAAAAAGTTTACTGCTCCTTTTCTCATGAAAAATGTATTGATCACAAATTTAAAAATGCAATTTATAGTAAACTGGGTGGGGTAATGACAAGGGATGTAATAATTTTTCAGATGGTGATAAAAATACCACAACCCTTAATTTTTCGTCCTAAAGTATGAACTATTACATTAAAAAAGACGGAAAATCGATACCTGTTCTGCAAACCACACTACACACATATAAGTTGCCATACACAATTTGCAGCTGATTCAGAAATTAAAACCACACTGTGAGAGTGTATTACTAAAGATTAATTTTGCGAAAAAGTTAAATCACCGACCCATCATTATTTTTCCAGAAACTAACTAGTAATATGTTAGTCTTCATAAAAAACAGGGAAATTAAAATATTCACCAGAGGGCACCCTTAAGTTATAGTATTATTATCAATGAAAACCGTAGTAGTATTAATTGTTTTGTTATTAGTAATATTAGTACTAGCAGTATCAGCGGGGTAGTAGTAGAAGGAGCATCAGCATTAGTTAACAATAACACACGCAAAAATAACTAGTAGTAGCAGCAGTAACTAAAGCGGTAGTGATAGAAGCAGAAACACCACAGTACTATAATTCAGCAATAACAATAATGGTACTATTAATAGTGGAAGATAAGAAGAGCCTAGTAGCATCAGCAGCAGCTTCATTACTACAATAGTAGTACTTATAGCCTTAACTTTTAGAAGTAGTAATAGTAGTAGAAGTAGTAGCAGCAGTATTAGCGGAAGTAGTAGTAGAAATAGTAAGAGTAGTAGTAGCAGTAGTAGTATGAGCAGCAGCAGTAGCAGTAGTAGTAGTGGTAGTAGCCATAGTAGTAGTAGTAGCAAAAGCTAGTAGAAGCAGTATAGCAGCTTCAGTAGTAGTAGTAGTGGTAATAGTAGTAGTAGTAGTAGTAGTAGTAGTAGTAATAGTAGAAGTAGTAGTTGTAGTAATAGTAACAGTAGTAGTAGTGGATTATATTTGAGTAGTAGAAGTAAAAGCGAAAGAAGCGGTCGTAGCAGACATAAAACCAAACGAAATGCTTAAGTGTGCACATTTCGAAATGTGATTGTGTAGGTGGAGGAACAATCCTCCAGTACAGTTCTCAGATGTATGAATTATGTTCAACTGCTTCATATTCAAAATAAATAACGCTATGTTATACTGTTTACAAAACATGGATATGGAGGCGAGGATTAATCCTCCTCTCTTTGCGCACAGCGTTTTGAATACTGTTTTAACTCTAGTTTCTTGAAATTAATATTAATTTAATGCATTTTTATTTATATTTATTTTGAAGATGGAGGATTAATCCTCCATTTTTTTTGTGTGATAATTTATGTAATACATACATGTAGAGGCGAGGATTAATCCTCTTTTTTAATTCTGGAAAATAAATATATTTTTAATTTTTAATTTTTGGTAGAGGATTAATCAGTTTTTTTTGTATTCTGGAAAAGTAATATTTTTTGAATTTTTATGTTTAGGTACTGGATTAATCCTCAATTTTTTGAAGTATTTTCAACACAATGCATTCTCCTGCGATTTCAAAATAAACAACTACACAAGAAATGACTTTGCGGACGAGGATTAATCCTTCTTTCTCTTTGCTAGCTGGACTTTGTTTCAAAAAATTGCTTTATAGAAGGAAGATTAATCCTCTTTGGTGTATTTGAAATACTTGAAGTATTCTCAGCTAATGCATTTTCGAAATAAATATCTGCACAATTTATGGATATAAGGGCGAGGATTAATCCTCCCTTGACTGCTTTCTTGAAACAATATTAATTTAATGCTCAAATCTGCATTTTCGAAACGTTGATAGTATAAGGTTGAGGATTAATCCTCCATTTCGTTATATAATTGCAAAATGGTAAAATATGCTGTGCGGTGTTTATGTAAATGTTTAAGGTAATGATAAAATAAATATATTTGATTCACTCAAATGTTATTGTACTTCTTTCCTATCTTGTGTTGATGGGGTGTTATATTACGTTTTAAACGGAGGACCTTTTCACCAACAAAAAATTCGTCATGGAGGGTTAATCCTCCCTTTTTTAAACAAAATACGTTTTTTTAATTAATCCTCCTTAAAATCGCAAATCTGAACCCTCTAAAATGCACAAAACGACCTCTAAAAAAGTAAATCATTGGCAAATCCCTCCCTAAAATGTTTTCAATTAACCGCTTCTCCTTGTGTAGAATTAGTTTGTGATGACCAGTAAGTTCAGGCAAATCAATTTGTAACATGCCGTAATAACCATCTTTACTAACTTTATAAGAATTTCTATTTCGTTGCAATCCTTTCCCCGTAAAAACAGGAGCATGCAACATGTATACTTTGAAGTCTATCTCTATAATCTACACAGTTTTTGCTTTTATTCTAACTGTTCGTAATTTCGCCTAAGTACATCTTTTTCTGTCTCGCTTGTCTTCGAGCTGTTTATTTTTTTGTAAGATATCCTTTTTCGGCAGCAATTTCTTTGATTACTCTGGTGGCATCTGTTTCTATTTTTTTAAGGTATCGTTATTTGTTGGAGACACAGCTTAATCTAAACCTGCATCTAGATTGACAGTAAGTAATCCTTGATACATTTGTTTTTCTTGCACTTCCTCGCCTATGGCTCTCAGAAGAGCAATTAATTGTAACCTCATTTCTGGAAGAGTAGCTAATTGCTGGCTTATTTCTGGAAATAGCTAACTGCTTAGTTAACTGTTTTGACTCTCTTTTATTTCGATAGTTACTGTTTTAAATACTTCTTTCTATAAATCACGACTAGCTCCTTTTTCTGTTATTTATTTAATTATTTTATTTTCAACATCTTTAACAAGTTCACTTGATTTATGCATTTTACATTCTAATTCTTTCCATTTTAACAAAGACATGTATAATAAAGGTTACATAAAAAATAAGATAAGATAAGTTAAATATGATATAACTTTTTCTTATAGTTACTTTTGGTTTAATAATAATTATTATCCAAGTATTAATATAATGGACATTCCAAACTATGATATGATGACAGACAACGATAATTTCAAACAGATATGGAACTTTACGCAAGACTGTTGTTTTAGGAAGCTTATATGTGGTAATTCCTGTTCTGGTAAAACAAATACATTAGTTCACATGTTGTTAAAACCGTTAGTGTACTTTGCCAAGGTTTACTTGTTTGCTAAAAACTTGCAACAGTCGAAGTACCAGGTCTTGTCACAAAAACTTAAAAAAATAGCAAGACAGAATAAAATTTCCCATGGAAGTTATATTAGAATGTTCAAAGGATGAAGTTATCCCTATGAATGACCTAGACTCCAATACTCAAAAGGTAGCTATTTTTGAATATTATGTTTGTGAACGTAATCAGAATGACATTATTAATTATTTTATCCAAGGTAGACATAAAAACTGTTGTGTAATTTATTTAACACAATCTTACTGCAAAACTCCTAAAGTGTATAAAAAGATTATAATTCGGGGTTTGCAGCTCGTCATGCTTTAATCATAACTAATAAAGAAGTTAACTCTATAATTCCATTAAACAAACATTTATTTTTCGAAGGCTTAGAAACAAACATCCTAGTCAAATTAAAATTAGTTTACAACTAACAGATGATAATGTGTTACTTTTCAAATCAAGTGGTGATGATGGTAGAGTAATTATTAATAAATTAGTTTTGTGGATACCTAAAATTATATTTAATTCCGATGGTTTAATCTATGTAATAACAAATCATATGACATCAACAATATGGACTTATCTTCGCAAAATAATACAAGAAAGCGGAAGTTCTCAACTAACCCAATCCTTATTTAGAATAACGGCTGGTGTTAAAAATCCAAAACATGTTTTTGTTTATCTGCTATTACAATCAGTTAAACTGGAAGTTGGAAACGGTACTGGTGTATATTATCCAGAAACTGAATACTGTATACAGTTATGATAATATTACAAGAATATTTAGAGATGTTATTAAGTATTCTTACAACCAAAATGATAAATCAGAGAAACTTTAATTAATGTAATTTGAAAACGCTTCGTGATATGATATGTTCTGATTTAAGCTATAAAAGTGATGAAGTCAGCATTGACCCAAAACAACTAAATTTGAGATATAAATTAAATATGCCTCCTGCAGTTGAACATACAGTTTATGCTCTGGTTTTGTATAAAGAATAAGTTGTTATTGATACTATTAGAAATGAATTAGTTTAATCTAACTTATAATCAATATGACTTACCAAAAGTATTCAGTACATTTAACAGTAGGACAAACTAGACGTTTAGCAAATGCATATGAAAACCAAAGTGAATTATCATTCAGGTTAACTAACTTGGAATTTTCCTTCGCTGCTGACAGCAATTCAAATTAAAAGCATCATTATTTAAGCTAAAACAAAGGGCATGGATTAGACATAAATACATCAAAATCACAAATAAGGTCTCAGTCTAAAAATGGAGGCTTTTTGGGAGCATTAAATGGTTTGTTAACTTAACTAAAACAACATTACCAACAGTTGCTAAATGTGCTCCTAAGTTATAAGCACCACTAGCAAAAGGAGCACTTAGCGGTGTGGCAAGTACCGGAATTGGTAAACTATTAGGAAATGGAATGGTAACTATACCTAGTAATAAAAAACAAGCGCTATTTGAATCAAATAAGTTAACGCCATCGCAAAGCAAAAAGATAATCAAGTCTAGAGGTTGTTGACCTGTTAAACTAACAAAGGAACACCAAAAGAACCTACCTAATATAAAATACAACAAATAAAACAAGTGTACTCTGTGGGTATTTCTGTATTTTCTTCATTAAAAAGTTGCAAGAAGGATATAGTGTGCACGATATTCTTATAACATAATAAAACCTTACAAGCCAATAGAAGATAAAAACATTTTACAATCATATTATATCTAATCATATTTTATATATGAATTACTGTGTTAAAGAAACGAAATGTCAATGCTCAGTATATATATTAGCACAGAATATGGCAGAAGAATATTACAAGCAACATGCGCTTCTTGTGGTATTACTAAAACAAAGTTTGTTAAAAGTACACAAGGCAAAATCATTGATATCCATAGCGCTCTACTCCCTTTATTATATAGAAAGGAGTTAACAATTCCTGGTTATAAATATTGAAGTCCAGATAATACACTTGATAGTGGAGAACCATCAAATGAATTAGATGCTATTTGTAAAGGAAATGATTATTGTTATGAAGAAAATCCTAGTCATAAATCTATGTGTGATAAAAACATGCTGACTGGTTTAAAAACTAATCTAAAAGTCTAGTCTAAATCACATGGAGAAACAATTGCTAAAATCTTGATTGTTAAACCGTTTATTAGTACTAAATACAAACTTGGTCTTGGAGCATCAAAAAACAAGAAAAGGCGTTGAGATGGACTGATAAGTTAGCCGATGAACTTCATAAACGTATACGAAGAAAGCTTACTCAACGCCGTGTGATTGTTAATGAAATTGATAAAATATGGTCCGCCGATTTAGTTGATATGCAATCGTTTTCAAAGTATAATAAAGGTATTAAATACTTGCTTACTGTTATTGATGTGTTTAGTAAATTTGCTTGGGTCATGTTTGTTCAGAATAAAACTGGTTTAGAAATTACTAAAGCTTTCCAAAAGATTATGAGCACGGAAAGACAGTGTAACTTTCTATGGGTTGATCAGGGTGTAGAATTTTATAACAAAAGATTTAAGCAATTTCTTGATGATAATAATATTAAAATATATCACACGTTTAATATTGGAAAAGCTGTAGTCATTGAACGGTTTAACCGGACATTAAAGGAAAGAATGTGGAGATATTTTACAACAAATGCATATTTAAACGTATTGCTGGCAATGTTTGATAAGTATAATACTACAAAACATCGTAGTATTGAAACGACACCGATTGAAGCAACTGATGAGAAGAATAGAGGAGAAGTGTATTTCAACTTGTATGGATGAAAAATAATAAATCTTTACCTAAGTTTAAAATAGGAGACAAGGTTAGAATCAGTAAATATAAAAGAACATTTGAGAAAGTGTATACATCAAACTAGACGGAAGAAATATTTGTTATTTCTGAAATTCAATGTACAAATCCTGTGACATACAAAATAAAAGACTTTAACAATCAAAAGATTGAGGGTAGCTTTTACGAATTAAAAATGATAAAAGCTGATCAAGACGTAGTTAGAATTGAAAAAGTTATAAGACGTGATTATAAAAAGAAACTAGCTTTGGTTAAGTGGAAGGGTTATAATAATAATTTTAATAGTTGGGTTCCATTTAAGGACATTCACGATATTAAATAGGGGCTTTAAAAATATAGTGTTTTTATATATAATGGAATGAAAAGGTAAAGAAAAATGTGCAGAAAATTTAAATATTTAAAAATTTAAAAGATAAATATAGAAAAAGATGAATTTCAAGTAGAATATGAAGTAGTTCATGGTGATATTATGGACACCAAAAAAAGCATACTCAACAAGCGAAAAAGATTGCTACTTGAAAGGGATTGTTATCAAGTAGAACTGGATAAAAGCAGGGAGGAGTTTCCTGAATAAAATACAAGATAGCAAAATGTAGAAAAATAAAATATTCTATGATTGAGTATGAGTTGTACAGCGATGATGAAGACTACCGTCCGGTTCCGTCTGACTTTGCTTGATAATTTCAAAATGTTTTAGTTATTAGTTATTTATAAAAGAAGACGGCGGATTAAAATATTGTTTTTATCGAATTTAAAACAAGTTTGATGAGTAGTATAGAAACTGGGGGTGTTGTTTTCCCGAGCGGGGCTTATTTAAGCATTTAAATGTGTTAAAGGATTTTAACGGCAAACATATCATCGTTATTTAAACTGACTGGAAGTTGTTTTGATCAGATTTTGTTAACGATGGTATGCATGGGTTGAGAGCTGTGGTTACTACATGTTGAATGCTTGGATGTTGAGGCCCCGCGAAGGGGAAATAATGCTGGTACCCACAGTTTCTGTACTACTCACATGCCTGGAACTCACACATATCACCATCAGACCATCAGACCCCAGGGGTCACACTATCTAGACCCCTGTAAATACACAAATATATATTTACTTATGGGGGACGGGTTAGAGGTATGATCTTCTGTGGCTGATTCCAAGAATTCCAGACGGCTATAGCCTAGCCAGCAAATTGCACAGTTAAAATTAACTTAAAAGTGAATATACTTCAGGATAATCACATTTCAATGTCACACCCTCATCTCATTTATATTCAATTTTTCAACTGTTACAATTCCATGGAAAAATAGAATCTATAACACACCATATAGACTATTGGATAGATGCTAGCTAAAAGGACCATAAGTCCATTAAGACAGGTTTTGTTTTCTATTAATATAACCTCTACAGTCGGGGTAGGCTATATTGTGACATTACAAACGTTGCACCAAACGACGTCGTTGAATATTGTCTACTAAATGTCGGCGTCCATGAATTTGAAATTGACAGAAAAAGCTATTTTGTTTGCATGATTTTAACCTACATTAATTTACTAGTATTTAAATTTGTTTGCATACAACTTGACACAACCATGCTAACATTTTCAACAATGTTTATCTTTTAATTGAGTAGCATTCAAGGACGACAGTCAACCACAAACACACAAAGAAACAAAGAACAACTTTAAGAAGAATAACATGCCAAATAAGACATCAAAAACAAAAAATGTTTGACAATAGGACTACTGCCTTGGAACGTTCAGTGGCAAAACAGGCCGCTGGGGGGTTTAAACCACGTTCTTGGGTGCACCAAACCACACACTTACCCTACTGTCATCCCAATAAAACGGGACAGTGTAAACAAAGAAATCCCCGCCATGAACTACTCTGCAGCATTAATAGGCAATATAAGTAAAACACAAAGATGCTCGTCTATATAATAAATACAAAAAAAAGACAATAACCTAGAAAGCCACAAAAACAGGTACTCAATAACTTAGTAGAAGCCAGAGCAACAAGAGAATACACCTTTTATGGCACGACAAGACAAGACTGCAGACAAACACCAAACGGCACCGTCCTTTTGTGCTTTAGGTAGACGTCATCATAGGTCCACAGCCTGTCCGGTCATCGTACAATTAAAGAGGAAAGCATAGTGACGAACTGTAAATGGGTCCACCACCAAGCATGCAGTGCGTTGCAAAATGATAGGGCCATAACCTCTTTCGATAAACCTTTTTACAAGTTTAACAAAGTTATCGTGATCAAATCTATTTCATTGAATTATGGCAAAGAACAAGCATTCAAATACACTTATAAATTATTGAAGAACAATTACAACTTTTATAATCAAAAAATGATATCGAACATAGAAAACACATAAATTCTGAAATTCAAACACACGCTGCCAAAATAAAATCTAAAGCAACCTATATTGATAAACATGAAATATCAACAAAATACGTCTTTAATCTAGAGACAAAAAGGAGTGAAAAAAGATTTGGTCAAAAATAAAATGTGAAAACGGCGAAATCAAACATTACATCACTTCAATCTTAAAGAGGAAATAAACTTTTGCAAACTCTTTTGACCTCAGAAGGCATTGATAATAATTAATCACGAATAATTTTATCAAATGTGGGAACAAAACTACATATTGAGGATGTTGAAAAACTTGAACAAAAACTCAAATTGGACGATGTGGAGATCGCAGTTTAAAATTCAAATTAAATCAATCTGCAAGAGAAGATGGAATATAGTCTGTGAATGGTACCAAACATTTTGGCATACAATCAAAAATGAATTTATAGAAGTAATAAATGAAATATTAGATGACTGTTTGCTCTCGAATTCGCAATGCTAAGGAATCCATTCTCTCATGTGCAACCTTTAACTTTGCTATATAGACTGGGCCCCATTTTTTAAATTTGTGAATGTTAGCGGCATTTTTCAGTAAAAGTGGTATATTGGTGTTTTTATATTAATTTGGGTATGCTGAGTTCGATTATGGTGGATACCAAGCTGAAGTTTTACAGGAAATGTAATTTTTGGGACATTTCATTTTTTGTTTGATAATTTTACTGGAAATGTTTGGAATATTTTTTATAATAAACATTTTACACATGTTTTCCATTTTCTCTATTTATTTTGACTTCATATACAATGACTTATCATAGCAATAGTATTACAAGCTGAATTTTAACAGGAAATGTAATTGTTTGGACATTTTATCATCTTTTGATGATTTGACTGGGAATTATTGGATATTTTTTTTTAAATAAACATTTTACACCAGTCAACAATTCTCTCTATATATTTTGACTTCATATACATTGACTTATTATCATGATTATAGGAATTATATTTCAAGCTGAATGTTGACAAGAAAGGCCATTTTGGGGACATTTTTTGATAATTTTACTGGGATTTTTTGGAATATTTTTTAAAATATTTTTTTTTTCACCAGTCATCAATTTTCTCTAAATATTTTGGTTTGGTGCATCCTAGAACCTGGTTTAAACGCCCAGCGGCCTTTCTTGCCACTGACCGTTCCAAGGCGGTAGCCCTATTGTCAACCCTTTTGTGTTTGTGATGTCTTATTTGGTATTTATTCATCTTTAATTGTGTTCTTTGTCTCTGTGTGTGTTTGTAGTTGACTGTCGTCCTTGAATGCTTTTTTTCCTAATCTATTTTGATCTCTATATTCATGTACATTTATGTATCATAGGAATAATATTTCTAGATGAATTTCGACTAGAAAAGCAATTTTTGGGACATTTCAATGCTTTTTGATAATTTTACTGGGAGTTTTTGGAAAAAAGCAAATAAAAAAAACAGTTTACACCAATTATCAATTTTGTCTAAATATTTTGACTTCATATACATTGACTTGTCATAGGAATAATATGTCAAGCTGAATTTTGACAGGAAAGGCAATTTGTTGGATATTCTACTGTCTTTTGATAATTTTATTGGACATTTTTGGAATCATGATATTTTTAAAATAAACATCTTACACCAGTCATAACTTTTTCTAAATATTTTGACTTCATATATATTGATTTATCACAGGAATAATATTTCAAGCTGTGTTTTGACAGGCAAGAAAATGTTGGGGACATTTTACTCATTTTGTTTTCATTTTGTATTGTAACTGGGAATTTCTGGAAAATGTTTTAAAATAAATATTTTACATCAGTTATCAATTTTTTCTACACATTTTGACTTCATATACATTGACTGGTCATAGAAAGATTTAATTTTGACAGGAAAGGCAATTTTGGGGACACTTTACCGTTTTTTGATAATTTTACTGGGAATTTTGGAATAACGTTTATAAACATTTTACACCAGTTATCAATTTTCTGTACGTATTTTGACTTATATACATTGACTTTTCATATAAATAATATTTCAAGCTGACTTTTTACAGAAAAGGCAATTCTTTTGGATTCTTTTAAAACTGTATAGTTCACATCTTATATCCCTAGTCTTTACACTTAACGGCTGAACCTGTTTCATACTTACATGGGAATTAAGTTCCTGTTATGTGACCTGTTTTTGTTCATATTTATGCCCTATTCATACAATACTTACCGATAAAGGTTATCCGTCGGGAGCAACAAACACAATTAAGTCTATTATACTGATTGAAAACACACATTGCTGTGCTTGTTTAATTAGATAATTGGATTTGAGCCATCTTCAGCGAAGGGTTCTACAATGTTTTTCTTTCTTTCTTTACTCGAACTTTCAGTTCAGTAGTTGCAGGTATAGGACTTAAATACATCATGACTGGCTACGTGTTCATTCCATTTTCACCGGCACACGCAGCTGTGGTATAGCACAGTCACCGTGTTTCCATTATTGATAGTGCACCAGTCCCGTAACAAGTGAAAATAAAGGCTTAATTATTTGTTGGACTATGGTCACCGTGTTTGAAGCTCATTGATGGAGCCAACAGCAGAGCCAGAAAGTTGCTTTGATCGTTCGAGGCATATCTTGTACCGTTTTGGTCTAAAAGATGATTTTTCAGGTGAAAGACAATAAGGAAATTGTTGCAGCTGATGACCTCCCAGACGAATTTGAAATACGATCACCACTAAGTACAAGTGATTTCACTTGTCTGCGACCATCAAGTGAGGAAGCAAGCTGATACACATTATGAAGATGTATGCTCTGCACCGCCAGTACAGCACTGTTTCCAGCTACTAGTACATCATTTTCCGCATGCACAGCGTCAACAACGGCGGCTTATGAAAGGCAAGTCGAAGAAAAGGCGCTATATTCCAACCGAAGCTGTGTTCAACAACCTACCAATGGGATCAGCGATGACCTTTTGCCAGTTCATGCGTTAACAGAATGCACCGACACTTCCCTTGCAAACCACACCAAGCAGGTACCATGGAAGTTATTTCAAGAGCACCATAAACTACTTAATGACTTAGGGAGGTCGACGTTACAGAAAACACCATCAAGACTGCAGAGAAATGTGTCTGCAAAATCTATAATGTGCAACGGACGGAATACCACTTGTTACAGTTGTATATGTATATTTATGTATAAATAAATGTTTTTATGTAAACTTAATCTCTACCAGGGTACCTGTAAATATACGAGTATAATGATGTATTAAAGTATCTGTAAGTGTCGTTATCACGCTAAAAGCATTTATAACGCATTAACCGTTTTGCGAATTATCTTCCCAATTTGATCTCTCAGATGAAGCTTTCACAAAGCATCAGACAGTTATACAAACGTCATACATTTTTGCAAATTTCTTGCAGTGTTTATTATTTTTCAAATCTATATGTTGTATGAACAATTTCTAAATCGATCGGTAGCTTTCGTGGCCTTGTGAACAATACAGGGATAACGTGATCGATTTCGCAAAATTGAAACTTTATATTTGATCTGATAAGTTGTGGACTAATTGTGTGTGAGATACGACTGCTATCCTATTTATGGGTTGTTCCCACATCGGTAGGTTCCAACGTTATATATTGGAACACGCAAGTGGACAATTTGTTGAACTAGGAATAGCCAAGCCATGTGGTGTGTTTCAATGGCATTGGGGCGCGAGGATCAGTAACAAAAACCAAATCAGAACATTCAGAGCTGCTATCCGGTAGTTTAAACCTCTCTGACTTCTATGGTGATGTGATTTATAAACTTCGAAAGATTCTTGGTCATGATCACTTTCATTCTATCTTTGTTAAACTTATTAAAAAGTTTATCGAAAGAGGTTATGACCCTATCATTTTGCAACGTACTGCATGCTTGGTGGTGGACCCTTTTACAGTTCGCCACTATGCTTTCCTATTGAATTGTACGATGACCGGACAGGCTGTGGACCCTATGATGACGCCTACCTAAAGCCCATTGGGACGGTGGCGTTTGATGTTTGTCTATGATCTTTCTTGTCGTGCGCTTAATGGTTTATTCTCGTGTTGCTCTGGCTTTTGCCAAGTCATTGAGTACCTTCATTGTGGCTTTCTAGGCTTTTGTTTTTTTGTATTATATTTACACGAGCATATATGTGTTTTACTTATATTGCCTATTTATGATGCCTTGTTGGTTAGAGATTAGATCATGGCTGGGATTTATTTATTTACACTGTCCTGTTTTAATGGGATGACAGTAGGGTAAGTGTGAGGTTTGGTGCACCCTAGAACCGGTTTAAACCCCCAGTGGCCTACTTTGCCACTAACCGTTCCAAAGCGGTAGCCCTATTTTCAACCCTTCCTTGTTTGTGATGTCGTTTGCATTTATTATTACTTTTGCACTTCTTGTTTGTCTGTTTGCGTGTTTGTTTCTGTGTTTTGTGGTTGACTGTCCTCCTTGAATGCTACTTTCCCTGTCCGATCTTTTTTATATTTTTTTTGATTGTGCAGCTGGTCTACAATGATGATTCAAGAGCGGACGATGACTTAGTTTACAGTGGTACTTCGATTGATTTCCATTATGCATCATTGGGTAGAGAAATATAACATTGAATGTGTGTACATCATCCAGCTTTTGTATCGGGTCAAGACTAAACCCATGGATGTGGACAGGTACAATGCACTGGTGAAACAGGACCCACAAGGAATAACTCAAATGTGCTGTATTGGAGACATAAAGAGATCAGGCATCACCACATACTCCAGGATGACGTCCATCTAAACACAGTTGGCTTTCGGTATTTTTAGAGGATAATTCATGGAGCAATTTCAGCCAATATCAATTCAAGATGACCGTCAATAAGCTTACGTTTCGTAAAGTTAACACAGCAATTACTGCTTTAAGGCAGTTGTATGTACAGTGATTTTAACAAGTGTCACCTGAGTTTATTTGTTTATTTCATTATATGATTTGCCATTATCAGAAGAATAATGTCTACAAGGTTGCTTAGCTGAATTAAGGCGGCACTTGGAGAGGTGAATGTTCATACAGCAAGCATTTGGTATGTGTAATGGGGATGGCTAGGTTAATGATATTAATGCAGTTTATCGACTATTGTCCACGGTCTTGTATTTGAATGTAAAGTATTACAGGTCTATCTGTTCTCTATTACAGGTCTATACTTTTAGAAAAGTATGCATAGCATTTCAACTACTAGGACCGCCATAGCGGAATCGTACACGCTAATTTAGCCTTTTGCTGACGCATGTTCTGAGTATATAACCATAGGCTACATGAATATTCAAATTGTACATGTAGTTAGTATATGACGTGTGTTTGTTGGACAGTTATAGTGCATCTCTGCAGAATAAAATATACCTGTAGGCTATACACTGAGTTGCATTATATATGTGGTTAATGTATAGGAGTGGTTCATCTGATATGTGTTTGCTTCCTTTCTCAGCTTAAATACTTCGACCATGTTGATTATCTGATGGTATCTCTTAGTTGATATAACTTCATATGACGTGTATATAACCTATTTATTACCGTACATGAGTTTTGAGTCGCACATATACATGTATTTATACGACACGCAGATCCTGTAGATGACACAGCTATAGTTTACCAACACAGAACAGTGGTTTTAGATGTTTGTTACACGTATGTGATATTTCGACGGATCCTTAAATCTGTCAATCAGATCATGTAGATTTTTAGTCATAGCTATATGACATGTAGAGTAGTCTATTCATGCAGCATATGGTTGGAATAGCTATATCGTACAGTGCCCAAGATAAACATTCATTCTATGACAAAGGGTAATTTATTGTCTAAAGAAATGTGCATTGCCATCCTCTTTTGACGTGTTACAGTGAATTTCCCTTGGTCATTTTACTAATGATTTGGTTTTCAGTGAATCTTTAAATGTTAATGCATAAATGTCTCAAATAAATGTTTTACGTAAGTATATGACATTTGTATTGGACAACTATAGCCCATGATATAGCTATATCCCGCATACACTGAAAACGTGTTTTGGTCATAGCCATATGACATGTAAACTGGATAGCTATATCCCAAAAACAAGTAGTTTATGTCATAGCTATATGACATGTAAATCCCACAAACAAGTAGTTTATGTCATAGCTATATAAACAGGGATAGCTATATCCCACTAAAAATTAGTTTATGTCATGTATCTATGACATATAAACATGTAAACTGGATAGTATATCCCAAAAACAAGTAGTTTAGGTCATAGCTATATGACATGTAAATAAGATAGCTATATCCAACAAACAAGTAGTTTATATCATATTTACGTAAAATATAAATGGGAAAGCTATATCCCAAAAACAAGTAGTTAATATCATAGCTATAAATATGTAAATGGGATAACTATAGGCCATAAACAGGTAGTCTAGGTCAAATATATAATACATGTAAATGAGATGGCTATATCCCACAAATAAGTACTTTATGTCATAGCTATGACATGAAAATGGGATAGCTATATCACACAAACAATACGTGTATGTCGTAACTATATGACATGTAAATGGGATAGCTATATCCCACAAATAAGTAGTTTATGTCGTAGCTATATGACATGTAAACGGGATAGCTATATCGCAGAAACAAGTAGTTTATGTCATAGCTATATGACATGTAAATGGTATAGTTATATCCACGAGCAAGTAGTTTAGGTTATAGCTACATGACATTTAAATGGTATATCCATATCCCACAAACAAGTAGTTTAGGTCATAGCTATATGACATGTCAATGGGATAGCTATATCTCACAAACAATTAGTTCATGTCATAGCTATATGACATGTCAATGGGATGGCTATATCCCACAAACAAATAGTTTTGGTCATAGCTATATAACATGTAAATGGGATGGCTATATACCACAAACAAATAGTTTTGGTCATAGCTATATGACATGTAAATGGGATGGCTATATCCCACAAACATATATTTTTGGTCATAGCTATATGACATGTTAATAGGATGGCTATATCCCACAAACAAATAGTTTTGGTCATAGCTATATGACATGTAAATGTGATGGCTATATCCCACAAACAAATAGTTTTGGTCATATCTATATGACATGTAAATGTGATGGCTATATCCCACAAACAAATAGTTTAGGTCATACTACTTGGATATTCATTGATATGCTCAGATATATTAAATCATACATGTAGTTAGTATATGACGTGTTTTTGTTACACTAGTGTAGTGCATATATGCAGAATTGAATATACATGTCGATTTTCAGTCGTAGCTATATGACATGAAGTGTAGTCTACCCATGCAAAATATGAATGGGATACATGTACGAAATTTGACGCCTGTAAATGAGGCGTCATTCTACTGATATTCTAGGCGTCAATTGTAATTCACTTATACTTGAAAATCCAGACGGAATCGGGCAGGAAACCAGGCGGAAAAAATACGGAAACCATGCGTTATTTTTGCGAATTATGCAACTGAGGTAAAATGCATTCTTTGAAACGAGGGCGTCAACATATCCTGGCGGAATCGGGCAGGAAACCAGGCGGAAACCAGGCGTCATTTTTGGGAATTATGTAAATGACGTCTTGCATTCTTTAAAACGACGGGCGTCAAAATATCCTGGCGGAATCGAGCAGGAAACCAGGCGGAAAGCAGACGGAAAGGAGGTAGAAACCAGGCGTCATGTTTGCGAATTATGCAAATGAAGTAAAATGCAAATGACGCCCGGCATGCTTTAAAACGACAGGCGTCAAAATATCCTGGGGGAATCGAGCAGGAAACCAGGCGTCATTTTACACGAGTTATGCAAATGTGATACATTTTACAGGCGTCAGTGGATAAAAAAAGTCGTGCGTCATCAAGAAATTTAGGGAATCGCTCAAAATAGATAAAAATCTGGATGAGTCGAAAACTGACAAGACTTTTTAAAATTCCGATATTGCTCTTTAATTCAGTGATAAACAAATGAACAGATCGTAAACAATTATCATTTAAAGGTACATTAACCGTACCTTTTACCTTATAAAACACTAAATAAATTACCCAATATATAAATATTGAGGAAAAAAGTGCATATTTATTATATAAGACTAAAAAGAGCATTTTCAACACAAGACATAATTTCATTAAAACATGCATTATGATCACTTACTTTTTCCAGGTATAAACTTGACAAAACTATTATAATACAATAACTACATGTATGTGTAATACAATACGTGTGACAAAGGAGAAATAACATGAGGGAGCGCCTCTACGGCCATCTCGCAGACATAAAGAGCGGGAAACAACGCAAAACAATAGGCGTAGGAATTATATAAATAATGGTGTATGTTTTGGTGTGCATGGGCTTGAATGACGTTTTTATTTTGCTTGTCAAATATTTTGTCAAAACGTTTGCCCCACGCACCCCCCACCCCACACTCCAATTTCAATATTTGAAATAAACCGTTTTGTGCTTTTTTGGTTTGTAATTTTTTCCCCTCAAAAATTACCCCTCCCCCAACACAACCAATAATTGAAACGGTCATACCCACCCTCCCCAACCTCAATATTTGAAATGTACCGTTTTGGGCACCCCCCCCCCCCCCCCACCCACAACACCCCCACCCCCCACACCAACCAATAATTTAAACGTTCCAACGCCTATGTAAATTAAAGTTAACACAAGATGGTTTTTCATTTTGGCAAGTTAGAAAGGATATTAAAGTTATGGACCGGACGTGAAACAGAATATTAATGCACAAGTTGCCTAATTATAAAACTAGGCATAGCTCCGCAGAAATTCTGGATATAGTTATAATGGACATCGCTACGATCTGGTTATTCATTGTGGCAAGTTTGAAAGAATTTTTTTAAGAGATATGGACCGGACACAACACATAAGTGGGTGGTCTTCCTCCACCACAAAACAAACACCATTATACATAACCTAAAATGTGCTGAAATTAAACCAAACACCAAGCAAATCTTCATATAAATAATGAACTGTCTTTAATCAGTTAAATTTAACAACAAATGTACACGTTTTCTAAAGCTAAGGATGACGAGGTTACATAAATAACTTACATGTTTTGAGAATTCAAACTCTGTGGACACATTATAACCGGCCAGGACAAACCCAAAAACTGGAGCGTCAAATTAAGAGTTACCGACTTGTAATTCATTTTATGCATAATCATTCATGGATATTTTAAGAACCGGTGAATAAACCCATACTTTTTTAACGGCAAATATACAGAATACATCTTATAGGTCTCACTTCACAGTTAGCTCCCTTGAAAGCCACGGTAGGGTAAAACTTGCGCCATAAAAAGTAGTAGTGTGTTGTTCGGTTTTAAATAGTTTTATTAATTGCTGACAGATATATGTATGTTGCAGGTGAGATGAACACAGTCTGAAATTGGATGTGCAGCTATTAGACGACACTGGCACCCGAATATGACAGTTTTATGGGGGTTGAAGCAGTGTAGGAATTCTGGTACAAACTCTGGAGTAAAAGCTCAAAATTGTGCAAAGGATGCCACCACTCCAATTAAAAAAATAACCTGGTCAACGTACCATATTTTGTACATTTTTGAATGGGCAAATGACTGTGTTTCATAAATAAGTGACTCTTAGCTTGGAAACTTTAGGTTCGAAATGGCCCAGTAAACTTTATTCATATAGGCCAACATGGTAAAAGTGTACTGTGTTGTGAGACCTTGAAAGAACAATCACCTAGATGCTTGGATTACCAGCCTGCACTGACATAGATCAATATTTCTGAGTTTGATGTTTTCAACTGTGTGAAAAAGTTGAATTGGACTTTTTAGCATTAAATGCAATGTACTAAAGTTGGATTTTGGCATAAATTAGTAATTTTGCATGAAAATGGGCCATACATTGATCAACATGGATTACTTTGTGTATACTGTTCATAGTGAACTTCTCAAATCACTTCCGTAATGTCGATATGGTTTCCAGGCGATGAAACATCCTGATGAAACACTATAAATCTTTGAGCGCATATGTCAGTGCATACATGCAGTGTCAACTATTCCGCGAAACATGTATATTCGATTGGATTTGCCAAAAACAGTGTGTGCTTGTAAATCGATAAATTGTTTCTGGAACTTGGAAGTTTAGTTCTCGTCTCGGTCGGTTTCAAATGGGTACAATGTACCGACACTATTCCAAGGACGTGTTCACAGCATGGAAAAAAGCTTCATATGACCTCTAATAGGTATGTGTTTGTATAGAAAATTGTTTATTTCAGCTATTGACAATATTAGAAACAAACCCCACCCACCTAAGCAGTGCAGCAAATTTCAAAACCGCGGTGCTGTGTGTCTTATTTGTCGTGAATGTTCATCAAGTATGTTTATTAACTTAAGCGCTCTTCCTTGTTTGCTTTACAGTTGTCTGACAACCTTTTTCGAACCGCTGTGCCTTTCGGGAAGATTTGTCGTTCGCAGTTGCACATTTGTCGAGACATGAAATTGTTTTGGGCTTGGTGTTTACTGAATGAGGTGTTCCAGCTTTTAGCGTATTCATCTTATTTTTTGTATTCCATTAGTACGCATGCAATTTGTTCTTTTGTAATATTTTTCAGGCGCATTTCATACAAATTTTGCGTCATGTCAATTAAAAAAACATCCAATATATTGTATGTCTGTTTATTTATAGGGAAAGAAAATACAGACAAAATTGTAATGGACAGTTACATAATGTATCGCCTCTTTTTACGTAAGTTATAAAATGGCGTTATAATTCTTTTCGGTTCTAAATTTTGATTATAAATTTTATTTTGCACTAAGAAATAAAACTGTGCTGATATATGTTTAAAAAAAAGTACGCGAATTTCATGTTTTCATCGAAATTCAAGTGAATTTCGCGTCATAAAAAAACATTAAATTCTGGTTCTGTCATTATTCACGGAAAAGATTGCCTGTGTCGCCTTGATATATTTTTTCGCAGATCTTTACTGAATTTATTGTTGGCATGTATTGTGTTGTGCTGCAGTATATATAGTTTTATGCTGCAAACTTTTTCGCTCTGATCCGGATGGTTTGAGATGGTGTACAGTGTCGTCCGGAAAAACATCGCAGTCGGTCGCAAGCAGTTTATCAGTGTTTGTCATTTGGACAAAGTTGTGTGACTGACTGACTGATTGATTGATGACTGATTGATTTGTTGATTGACTGTTATTTGAGATGAATTCAACTATGTAAAAAGTGCACGCAACGCGGTTCAATGCGATTAATTGACAGTTTCGTTATGAAATATACCGATTGTTATAATTTCACAGATTTTTAACGTAAGCGCTGTTCATGTATATTTGGTAGCGTTTTCTGTATTGTGATAATTTCTGACTAAACTGCATGCTGGTGGTTTTCGTTTGTTTTTCTGCTTTTCGCAAGTTGTGGTGTCATTGGGTGTTTCCGAGTTATCTTCCCTGCTGGTTTTATGTAGTTATTCCCCCTTTTTATCACTGTTGGGTATATTTTCTGATTTTCTCTCTACATTTTGATTTGTACAACAGGATTTTTCAAATAGGAATAGTGACATTGTTATCAATATTGTAAACATGTGCTAAGTAAAGCCCATTTTATCTTTTTTATACAGGAAGCTGGTAGAAGATGCCAATTTGACAGTTGAATGCAGGGAGGGCTTGTTTTATTGGAGCCATGCCCTGTGTTGACATCCACCTTAATGGCCTTTAATGGCACTGTATGACAGGTAATATAATAAACTATTTTTGAATTAGAAAATAAGTCTCACCACTACTTCTGTTTGAAAAAAAATCATTAACTAATAAAAAGAAAATAAAAAAATAATAATAAAAATCATGCATTTTGCACTAAGAAATAAAATATAAGTTTAAATAAAAAAATATGTACGCGAATTTCATGTGTTCAAGTGCATTTCATGTCATAGAACATCAAATTATGTTTCTGTCTTTATTCACGGAAAAGATTGCCGGTGTCGCCTTGATATATTTTTTTCGCAGATCTGTACTGAATTTATTTTTGACATGTGTAGTGTTATGCTGCAGTATGTATAGTTGTATGCTGCAAACTTTTTCGCTCTGATCCGAATTGGTCAGTGTTCAATTTTCACTGCTTTGTGATGGTGTACAGTGTCGTCTGGAGAAACATCGCAGTCGGTCGCGAGCAGTTGATCAGTGTTTATCTTTTGGAAAAAAAAATGTGATTGACTGACTGACTGACTGACTGACTGACTGACTTGATTGATTGATTGATTGATTTGTGTTGACTTCCACCATAATGGCCTTTAATGGCATCGTATGACAGGTAATATAATAAATAATTTTGAATAGAAAATAAGTTTCAACACTACTAAACATCATAAAATAAATTCAATAATTAAAAAAAATAAAAAACACATTTTCTTTTAACAAAACCATGTATGGGCGTAGGTAAACAATTAATACATTAAGCAACACTGCCTGCACGACAAACAGCACACTTCTGTTAGCTTATATACATATCCAACACAAATCCTACAGAATTTAAGAAGAAAACCTTTTAGAACACAAAAGTTACTCAATATTTTCTATTCTCGATACAGATTAAAATCCATGATTTTTTCGCGAAAGCGAACTGAGGTATGTTGCATTTTGAGCCATAAATTCATATAACCTATGACAAAGAACCGATCAATATTTTTTTGTGCTTGATAGTTGTCTATAGTTGTTGTGGTTATGATTTTGAAGACGCGCACACACATGAAAAATAACCTGGTCAACATACCAGATGTTGTACAGTTTTGTGCGAGCAAATGACTTGGTTACATAAAAAGTAACGTTTAGCTTGGACACTTCCTGTTTGGAATGGCCCGTAAACTTTAATCATATAGGCCAACATAGTAAAAATGCACTGCGTAGTGAGACCTATATCCCTCAAATAAGTAGTTTAGGTCATAGCTATATGACATGTAAATGGCATAGCTATATCGCACAAACAAGTAGTTCTAGGTCATAGTTATATGACATGTAAATGGGATAGCCATATCCCTCAAAGAAGTAGTTTAAGGCATAGCTAGATTACATGTATATGGGATAGCTATATCTCACAAACCAGTATTTCAGATCATAGCTATATGACATGAAATTAGATAGCTATATCCAACAGACAAGTATTTCAGGTCATAGCTATATGACATGTAATGGGATAGATATATCCTACACAAAGGTAGTTTAGGTCATAGCTATATGACCTGTTAACGGAATAGCTATACCCCACAAAGAAGTAGTTTAGGTCATAGCTCTAGGACATGTACATGGGATAGCTAAATCCCACAAACAAGTATTTTATGTCATAGCTATGTGATATGTATACGGGATACCTATATCATACAAACAAGTAGTTTTTAAGTCATAGCTATATGACATGTACATGAGATTATAAGACTTTTTCATGTGTGTGAGGTTCTGATTTCATCCCGAGGGATGACTGTTGTGGGCGGTACCGAGGTTCTTATCTGAACCGAACACTCATGATAGATTCTTTTTCTTCCCTACCAATGTAAAACGTGCTGAAAATTGTTGAAAAAGTATAAGAAATAGGCAAAACAAATAAAGAATTCTCCGAACTCTTTCTTTATAGTAGCGCAATAGTATGTGTGAGTCATGTCTCGTGATGGATAGGGCGCACGAATTTAACCAAACCACATTTATGCAGATGTGCATCTGCCAAGTTCATCAAATAAGCCGTAAACACAACAATGATTTTATTTCCTTTTTTAACAATATTAAATCAATACGACTATAGTCAACCACTATATAATAAATAAATAATACATTAAAGCATTATTTATGGAAAAAACTGATAGAATGAACAAGTTATATATTGTGTAGTTTCATTACACGAGTGTGTAAAGCAGTAAAGTTTGTTTACACAACGGTTAGCGCGGGGTGGACAATTTAGCGCTATTAAGACAGGGATAACAGTTCTTCGTGCGAAGTAGAATCGGTGTCTGGATGAGCTGTCTTGCCTTACTTTCTGTACTGCAAATTAATGTTAAATGTACCGCCACTGATAGTGGCATTACTAGAACATAATGACAATGTGTTGCTTTTCGAAACGTATGACGTTGTTTGCGAATGTGTTACACTTGGCACGCCATATCCACAAGGGCAACCTGATGCAGAGAGCTGAGCGCGAGGCTGATCAACAACAGATGTGCCTGCAAGTATGTCTGATATACTTCTCTGTTGATTATTACTTAGAAGTCTGTAATTATTGAGAGAATCGGGGATTTTTTGGCCCGTAATATGAACTGCATGCGTGTCCGGAATATTGCTCTGTAGCAGTTTCTGGCACAAGCGTTTTCTTATACTTGTGTTGGTGATTCTCTTCCCTTGTTTGCAACTCGGAAAGGCCTACTTTTTGCGCCATCTTTTCCATCAGCGTGTTAAATTTGTTTTTCCCACTGGGGCCACGCAAAAATCATCGCTGACTGGGACCAGGGTTGGTGTCGTTAGTAATTGCCACCCATCAAAATGGATGATCTGGGCCTGAAATCATAAAAGTATACATAAATTCTACTGCTATGGTATCTTTTAAACCACAGGTGTCTTATACCGATTCCCGAAAAAGGTTTAAGGGCGTGAATCACTGATTAACATAGTATTTCAGGGAGTTCTTTAATGAGCACAGGATATGGCTCTCTCTAAATGCAGAACCAACGGAAGGATGGCATACGCCATCCGGGAATCAAAACAATGACCTCTGGGTCGAAAGGCAAGAATCCTAATGGTAAACCACTCGGCTAGTGCATAACTGTGAGACGATTTTTGATATGCGCCGTCCTTCGACAAAGGGGTGCATCTATAAATGTCCGTATTTAAAAAATCACCCCAGACATCAAATAAATGAGACTAACCACTCGGCCACCGCAACTCCTTAAAATCCCAGGATTACCCTACTTTTACTATTAAAATATATTTGTATGCTTCTTCAACTCGGGTACAGCTTCTGGATGAAATGTTACCATCTGAAAGTCCCATGAAATATTTTTATAATATAATTGTATATTTTTGGGTGTGTGCATTTGTTAACGATTTAAATTATAGGAAGTTTATATTTTAAATAGTATTACACGTTTAAGCATAACACTAAACATATAAATAATTGTTTACACTTGTGTGTGTAGAGGTATGCTTTGGTATTCGCCTGCGTTCATACCCTGCATTCTGAGACAAGTCACAGATACATGATCTGGACACGTACATTTCTTGCATACCGAACAAGGATATCCGTCAATTTACCGGGGCTAGATATTTCCATCTCACCCTAAGGTCGCGATACAATTCACGTGCGCACCAACATCCGGTATGCAAGAAAACATGCAAAACGTTAGTAGCTGACGGCGTGAACGCACAAAATGTCTCTGATATGCAAGAAAAAAATGCTATCATTGGAATTAGGTTCAAATAGGAATTCCAACCCTCGGTATAAGTGTTTTAATTGGAACCTCAACAGAGCCGCGGTTCCGATAAAAATACTAATACCTCGGGTTAGAATTCCCTATCTTTACCGGATACCCATGAAAGATTCCACAGATATATATTTTGTTCTTTTAAAACAAATACGTTGATTTGGTGTCTGCTGAGAATTACTTGATCATACTAGCACGTGAATTTTAGCTGAACCCTAGGGTAAGATGGAAATATCTAGTCCCGGTAAAATGATGGATACATTCTTGTAAGTTATGCAAGAAAAATATATAGACTTCACCCACTGCAAAACATGCATAACACTGAATGTCAGTGCATAGATTGGATGTAATGTTGGGTGATATTGATATTACATGGATTTACTTAGTCGCTGAACAGATCAAGCATATAATAAAATATACCGTACTATGCATCCAACAGATATCTGAAAGAGCACGATTACTGTACAACGATAGCAAGGGGACTACCATTTGCACAAACGATGTTGTTTTGATTCAGTAAAGGGAAGGATTTGAAAACAAAAGGAATGGAAAATAAGCAAAAAGCAGCAGCGGCAGCCACAGACGCAGAAATTGATATCCTGTTCGATCAGCAACAGCTTGGAAATAAAACTCCAGCAAGTTTGATAAACCAGCTTTGGATGAATAACACGTTGCATTTTGGCATGCGTGGTGGTGGTGGTGCTGAGCACAGCCATGTATTTTTTTGAAAATCACTAAATGCTTAAAAAGTCCTGTATTTGAATGAAGTCACTTCTATGACACTGCTGCCAACATGGTTTCAGTTGTAGCATATCAATGAAAACTGATATATACAAACAGCAATCATATGATTTGCTAATTATTCCAAGTATTCTCCTGATTATCTTAGGCAGTGACCATTCGTCTGTTGTATATAAATACCCAGTACCATGATACTCTTCATGCCTTTTACCTTACACTACATGCTTCTACTGCATGTATGAACTGCTGCATTGATGGGAAAATGAACCTGGAATGTTCCTTACCTGTTGGTGTCATATAACCTTTTTGTGTTAGTTCTAGTGACGACCACTTAATCGGTTGTAACAAATTATAGATAATAAATAAACTAGTTTAATACATGAAGAAACTAGAAATGTGTCCATAGGACACAGATGCCTCCGGTTTAAGTTACAATAACTATGAATTCGCCAAAAACAAGATAAGGTACAAGATAATGTCAAAAGGGGCCCTAACTCATGCATAAATTGACCGATTGATAAATTGAGCAGAAATAAAACTTGACCTGTATTTTATAATTACAAAATGACACACCAAATATAAATTCAAAACGTGGACCCTTTCAAAAGTTATTGAGCGGAACCCTATTTGTCGCAGAAAATTAAGTCGAAAAGGGGTCACAACTCCTGCAAAAAATGACCAACTTTGACCGAAATCGAACGTGACATGTATTTTATAATTACAAAGTGGCACACCAAATATGAATTCAAAACATGGACCATTTCAAAAGTTTTTGAGCGGAAAAGGGGCCATAACTCCTTCAAAAATTGACCGATGTTGACCTAAATCAAACGTGTCTATTTTATAATTAAAAAGTGACACACCAAATATGAATTCAAAACATGGACCATTTCAAAAGTTTTTGAGCGGAAAAGGGGCCATAACTCCTTCAAAAATTGACCGATGTTGACCTAAATCAAACTTGTCTTGTATTTTATAATAACACAGCTACACACCAAATATTAATTACAAACATTGACCCTTTCAAAAGTTATTGAGCGGAATCCAATTTAAGTCGTAAAGGGGCCACAACTCCTGCATAAAATGAGCAACGTTGACCGAAATCAAACTTGACCAGTATTTTATAATTACACAGCTACACACCAAATACTAATACAAAACATGGACCCTTTCAAAAGTTATTGAGCGTAAACCAATTCGGAAGGGACGGACGGACAGGGGTAACAGTTAATGCCCCTTTTGTCATTCTCGAATGCCGGGGGCATAAGACAAATCTTCTAAAACATTTAAAATACTGGTTTCGAAATTCTGAAATGCAGGTTTATATGGCTAAATGCAATAAATCCTTATATTACTTCTTACTAATGACTAACCGATTATAATCAATCATCGATTGGTTACACCCAACCGATCCTAACCCATGACCGACTGTGAATTTCAACAGATCGCCCATCACTAGTTGGTACGCCGCAAACCCAGATGTATTCCTTCATTCGACAGCTTCCATTATTTTAAGAAATCAATCCAGGGTGTTGCTTTAAATTTCTATGATTTATTTTTCTCGGTTTTAAAAATGATGTAATTGTTTGGATTGATACGGTTCGATTTACACAAAAGTTCATTAAAAGCACGAATATTTGTGTATTAAAGTAAAGTTGATAGAAAACAGACTTCAAACAAAATGAATGTTTCAATTAACGGAGAAACGGTAACGAAAACGTTCACACCAATACATGGGACACTGACTGTATTAAATAACTCGTACTGACTACTGACCTAGTTGTGATAACATTATCATGTTGCCTAATTATTTTCATTTAATACATGTAATAAATGCATAATAACAAGATAATTATTTTGTCTATTCCAGGCAACTGATGTGGGGTGATATAAATCTCTGTTTCGACCACGAACTGAATCTCGAGTACTTGGAGTACAATGAAAGGCAAACGAAAACCAGGACAGGGGTGGACATCATAAACATCAGAACACAAAATCCCAGGATGTATGCAACCGGTACAGATCGCTGTCCAGTACAAACTTATAAATCTTATGCTGACCACAGACCAGCAGATTTTTCAGGTATAGTATTTAGTATTTAGAAGAATAAAATAAAACAATTAATCCTTAAAGAGATTTAGAATATAAGAATCTTACATGGGTATCCGGTGAAGATAGGGAATTCCAACCCGAGGTATAAGTGTTTTTATCGGAACCGAGGCTCTGTTTAAAACACTTATACCGAGGGTTGGTATTCCTATATGATCCAAATACCCATGATAGATTCTTTTTCTTGCATATCAAAGACATTTTGTGCGTTGACGCCACCAGCTACTTACGTTTTGCATGTTTTCCTGCATACCGGATGTTGGTGCGCGCGTTAATTTTATCTCGATCCTAGGGTGAGATTGAAATATCTAGCCCCGGTAAAATGCAATCTCTACCCAGAGTACACTCGTTCCTCATTTGACTCTGTCAACTTCAAAGGAAGTAGGGCGAACGGTAAGGTCACGTGATTATTCAAAAAAGTTATGACGATGTTTATAATAAATCCTTTTGCGTGATCTGCAAAGATAAAATATAGACCTATATTAAATAATTTCAATTGTTTTTTCTATGAGTTAATTTTTTTTAGCAATTTTCTGCTTTCGAGCTTCGGTTTGAAATGTTTACATATGTGTATCGATTGAGAAGAATTAAGTACGTATCAGTGTTGTAGTAAAATAGTCCCGATTAAAACTAAATTGTTTTCGTGCATTGTTTCAAAACTTGCAACATCTAATCTGCAGATATTCTGAAAATTATATTTACGCAAGAAATAAATAAGTTTCAGGCAAACATATTCCAATTTAACAGGTTTTACCACAATTTTGTAATTTAGTAGTTAGCAGAGATATATGTGAGTGCAAGGAACTATAACTCTGCGTGAAGATTGGGTAAAATGACGGATATCCTTGTCCGGTATGAAAGAAATGTACATGTCCAGACCATGTGTATGTGACTTGTCTCAGAATGCCTGGAATAAACGCAGGCGAATGCAAAATCATACGTCTACACACATAAATGTAAAACTTAATTTATATGTTTAGTGTTGTGTCTACACGTGTAACGATATTTAAATATAAACTTCCTATAATTTAAATCATTAACAAATTCTCATACCTAACGACGCATATCAAAAATCGTCTCACCGTTATGCACTAGCCGAATGGTTTACCCAGAGGTCATTGTTTGGATTGCCGGATGGCGTATCGTCCCGGATTTTTCAAACACACTCCCTCAGTAACTTATTTGGGCAAGGTACTGAGAAAGTATGCCATCCTTCAGAAGGGATCCATGTAAAGCCGTTGGTTCTGCATTTAGAGAGATCCATACCCTGGGCACATTAAAGAACTCGCTGAACCACCGTATTAATCAGTGATTCACGCCATTAAAACTTTTTCGGAAATGGGTTTAGGAAACCTATTGTTTAAAAGATACCATAGCAGTATAATGTATGCATGTATCCTTTATGATTTCAGGCCAAGATCATCCATTTTACTTGGCGGCGATTACTAACGACACCAACCCTGGTCCCAATCAGCAATGGTTTTTGCGTGGCCCCATTGGGAAAAACAAACTTAACACCCTGATGAAAAAGATGGCGCAAAAAGCAGGCCTTCCCGAGTTGCAACATGGGAAGAGAATCACCAACACAAGTTTAAGAAAACGCTTGTGCCAGGAACTGCTACAGAGCAATATTCCGGACAAGCATGCAGTTCATATAACGGGCCACAAAAACGCCGATTCTCTCAATTATTACAGAATTCTCAGTAATAATCAGAAGAATATCAGACATACGTGCAGGCACATCTGTTGTTAATCAGCCTCGCGCTCAGCAATCTTCATCAGGTCACACTCGTGGATATAGGGTGCCAAGTGTAACACATTCGCAAACAGCGTATTACGTTTCGAAAAGCAACACATTGCCATCATTTTTTTTGTAATGCCACCATCACTGTCGGTACATTTAACATTAATTTGAAGTACAGAAAGTCACGCAAGAGACCTCATCAAGACAGCGATTCTGCTTCGGACGAAGAACTGTTATCCTTGTCTCAACAGCGTTAAATTGTCCACCCCGCGCTAACATGTGTAAAAAAACTTTACTGTTTACACACACGTGTAATGAAACTACCCAATATCTAACTTCTTCATTTTACCAGTTTGTTCCATAAATAATACTTTAATGTATTATTTCTTTATTATATTGTGGTTGACTATACGTGATTTTATTTAATATTGTTAACAAAGGAAATAAAATCATTGTTGTGTTTACGGCTTATTGGATGAACTTGGCGGATACACATCTGCATAAATGTGGTTTGGTTAAATTCGTGCGCACTATCCATCACGAGACATGACTCATGCATATTAGTGCGCTACTATAAAGAAAGAGTTCGGAGAATTTTTTATTTGTATTGCCTATTTCTTATACGTTTTCAACAATTTTCAGAACTCTTTACATTGGTAGGCAAGATAAAGAATCTATCATGGGTGTTCGGTTCAGTTAGTACAATTCCATCCCTCGGGATGACTGTTGTGGGCGGTACCTCGGCAGAGCCTCGGTACCGCCCACAACAGTCATCCTTCGGGATGGAATTTTACTATCTGAACCTCACACCCATGAACGATTCTTATAATCCCACAGACTTATAGTTTATGTCATAGCCTTATGACATGTAAATGGGATACCTATATCCCACAAAGAAGTAATTGCTGTCATAGTTATATGACATGTACATGGGATTGCTATATCCGACACAGAAGTAGTTTAGGTCATAGCTATATGACATGTGAATAGGATAGCTATATCCCACAGACTAGTAGTTTATGTAATAGCTATATGACATGTAAATGAGATAGCTATATTCCACAACCTTGTAGTTTATGTCATAGCTATATGGCATGTAAATGCGACAGCTATATCCCACAAACTTGTAATTTATGTCAAAACTATATGACATATAAATGGGATAGCTTTATCCCACAAAGACGTAGTTTCTGTCATAGTTATATGACATGTTCATGGGATAGCTATATCCCACAAAGAAATACTTTAGGTCATAGCTATATGACATGTAAATAGGATAGCTTTATCCCACAAACAAGTAGTTTAGATCACAGCTATATGAGATGTATATAGCTATATCCCACTACTGGCACTAGCCTGAGCACGATTTGGGTGTTTTGAATCATGCTGTAGTTACATGTACATTATATTTCGGTTGTTTTATTTCTCTAGCCATTTCACTATATATAGCTATATCCAACGTATTCAGAACAAGTGTTTTTCTCATAGCTATATGAAATGTATTTATGAGGTAATTATAACCTTTCAGCACATTCAGCAGTTGTTTTGCATCATAAATACAACTGACATTTAGACACGTGTGATAGCTTTATCCTATAACTCCAGAATAAGTTATTTTAAAGGTCCTACAATTGTTATTGGTTGCCGTATTTAGGGACCGGGCAATATTTATTAGGGGGTTGGGACCGGTGCAAAATGGCATGGGACAGGTACTTTTTTTGTCGCGACAAACCATGGGACGATACTTTTTTTTCCGCTAGCTTGCCATGGGACGTACACTTTTTTTAAAGTCAAATTCTTTCCCCACAAAAAATCTTTAAACAATTACAAATATTGAAGCGCCCGTTTTTATAATTTCCGCGGAATCCCGAAAACAAAGCCGCGGAATAAATTCGGAATTCCGGTCTTCGGAGTAATGGACATAGGTTTTAATAGAAAATAATTCGGACTTTGGAAAAAAATAACAAAGAAATTCCACGGACAGATTCATTTTCCTCGGAAAGTCTTCGGCTTCGGCTTTCCGATTTCTTCGGACAAAATTGCCTGAATATGTATTTCTTCGGAAAACATTCAGGCATCAGCAATAGTTTGGAAAATATTCGAACATCGGTATTTCCTTCGGAAAATATTCGGACATCGGTATTACTTTCGGAAAATATTCGGACATCGGCATTTCTTCGGAAAATATGCTGACATCGGCATTTTCTCAGACATGGCATTTCTTTCGGAAAATATTCGGTCATTGGTATAATAAATAATAATTCGAACATCCGCATTTATTCAGAAAATATTCGGACAGAAGTAATCTTTAAAATTAAAAAACAATTAAAATTTATTTTTGAATAAAGAAAAGCGGAACAAATTCCACTTTTTACTAATCGTTCTTTCCTCTTATTGGACATGTATCCGATTTCTGATTTTCTTTGACAAAATTACGATTTTCGATTTTCGATTTGGTTCAGAAACTATTCAGATTTAATTTGTGTTTACCAGCAGAAAAACATCTCAATTCTGTTGTTGAAATTATTGCAATTGCTGCTTGATTTCTGGAACAATCTGGTTTTCTTTTGGAAATCGTTCAAAGAAAATCGTTCGCTTTTAAATTCCTGCAGAAGCAAATCTGTTAATTATATTAGTCATGCATATTGACAAAAAGTTCATAATGGCCTGCTGCAAATGTATATAATGTATTATTTCAATTTTTACTTATAGTAAAAATTAACCTTGTAACTGCCAGTTTTAAAGAACTTTTTCTACATTAGGCGAACGTGTTCGTGTCCGAAATGGCCTGCTCAGTTACTTCCCTTACATGCATTATCGCCATTTACATAAAATGAAAACAAATTTTGTTGCACGGTTCACATTCAAAATAACTTATTTTTGTTGAATGTTATGCGAACTGGAAATACAGTTCAGTACTGAATCAATGTAATATAGACTGTATTATGTATATTAGAATACCTGAAATCTTAAACATCATGCACAAATTCTAGCGGAATCTTGAATAACTTTTTAATAATACGACTTACTTTTGTCATAGATCTATATGCTGCTGTATATCCATGCTTTTATGGTATCCTGCATGAATAATGAACATGTATATCCTTGTTTTATAAGTTAATGTATCACTCCTAGGTCACTTTTAAAAACAATATTTCATAATTATTTATTATTGTTCCAAATAAATATGCCAGATATTTCTGTATTAACACACTCACTTGTGTTTGAATATAGTAGCACCAGTTCCATTGGCTAATAAAAGTCACATGACTAACTATAACACAGTCAGCTCCTAAGGTCTTAATTAATTTACACATCAGAGTAACTAACATTATAGCATATAGGTATCATAAATTTATTAGTATGAGTGCTGGATATCTGTATTAATTAGCTTATCTCAAGTATTCATGATCAAAAGTGTATCATGAGTATGAGTTAGTACAGGGTCCTTATATACAGGGAGTACGTTATAGGAAGGAGAAACGGGTTCATAAACGCTCTAGTTTATCGATTTATGTTGTCGCGCTAGAACGCCGCCATTTACTATTTTATCGATACAGGTAAATCGATCGTAAGCGCGTTACATTTGAAAAGTTAAAATTTCAGCCAACATCTCAAATAAGGCAGTTTTTACAGCCCCTTTTTACGGCTTTCTGTTATAATCAACATCACGCAATTACATAATGGACAAAGATAAATATGTCTACTATTCACTTTTTGTTATTATTAATGCCTAATATAACCCATACTTCGTATCTCGTTTGCAATAGCTTCACACCATTTTTAATTCTGTAAAATTAAAAATTTAGCTGATATCTCAAAAGGCACATTTTCATCACCTCTTTTTAGGCTTTGTCTTATAATCACCACCATGAAATTACCTTCTTTACAAAGATAAATATGTTTACTATTCACTTTTTGTTATTATTAATGCCTAAATAACCCGTAGTCTCGTATCTCGTTTGCATTAGCTATACACTGTCACCATTTTTTATTTGGCGCAGAGTGGCGCCATCTTTGTTACACGGAACCGTCTGGTAAAATGTGCTTTTAAACAAGCAAACAAATACACGCTCTGTATCAGAGGACACAATGTAAATAAATAATACTTATGTTTACATTTAGCACCTTTATTGAGTTTGTAAGTGTAATAATTTATAAGAATTTGCTGTTTTTCACACACTCGCGAAACAACCGGAAATAGTCATTTTCACGGAGTAGTGAAACACATGCGCGACAACATAAATCGGCAAAACGAGCCCGTTTCTCCTCCCTATAACGTACTCCCTGTTATATATAAGACTCTGATTAGTACTTAACTAAATAATCTGGGAGTAAGATTTTTTAATTCTTTCTGTAAATAAGCACTTACAATATATACATAAAACACTTTTATAGTGTAGAATTTCTGTGTATCAAAAAGAAAATATCTAACTAGCACAAAAAATTTACTGTCATAATTATATGGCCTAACATGTTCTAAGAATGACGTAAAACACCATTCAAAGTAACTTGTTAGAGAAGAGCACACGTTGCATAACAATTTCTAAGTTAAAAGATTACCTGTCACGAATCCTAGACTAGTTGTAAATTTCGCGTTAAATTAAATGTATTTAGTGTATACGCATAAAATACATCAATTTCACCGCAAATGTTTCAATTGAAAATATAACTTAAATGATGCTGAAAATGAATAATGTTAAAAATGTCTAAGTTCTTTTCCGAATCAAAAAATGACTACCGTATGTCCTTACACTGAAGCAGTTTCCGAATGATAAATCGAGTTCTCATTTGCCGAAAAATTATGTAATGTCCGAATATTGTCCGCGGGAAAAAATCTGAATTCCGACAAATATTCCGAAGAAATGTATGGTTTTCCGAATTCGGACTTATTTTCCGAGTATTTTATGTAATTTCCGATATATTTCCACGGAAATCTTCGGAATTCCGATTGCAGACGGGTATAATAATAAATGAGTGATACATGTATTATACCATAAAAGGCCCCCATACCAAAAACATAGGCTTCTGGCGACTGTTTGCTGCAATATGTTTGCCGCAAAGCTGTGGCAGACAAGTTTGCGTCAAAGTTGCGGTACACTTTTACCATGCAAATGAAATATGCAGCAAGCAAATATGCAAATGAGGTTCTGGTGATGTTCACCGCAACTTTGCGGCAGACCTCATTTGCATAGTAAAAGTGTGCGGCAACTTCTCAGCACACTTCATTTGCATAACACTTTTAGCAGTAATCTTCTGGCGATGTTTTGGCGATGTTTGCTGCTACTTTGCTGCAGACCTCATTTACATTGCAAACATTTTGCAGCAAACTTCATTTGCATACATTTTTTCTCTGCAATGTTCTGGTGATATTTTTCAAAATAAATAATGTACTGAAATTATGAAATAGAACAATGGTGCGCCGTTTGTAAAAAAAATAAAATATTTAGCTTGAAAACATTTTGTTTTTTTCACTATTTAACATTGACTGCACCATATTTAAATAAATTGACACGATTTAAATAAATCAAAACTATTTAAATAAATCGACACAATTTAAATAAATGCTCTCGATTTAAAGAATATCCTTACGATTTAGATTATATCCTCACGATTTAACTAAATGGTTTTGATTTAAATACTTGTTTGTGAATTCTAAATAAATGGACCTTTGTTTTACTAAATCTGCAACAATTTAATTAAATTCACTATATTTAAATAAATCGACACAATTTAAATAAACTTACACTATTTAAATAAATCCTCTCAAAATTAAAATCTGTCATTTCTGCATTACTCTCATTTTCATGGAGATGTCGAGCGCTGTCATTTTGCGTTACTCCCATTTTTATGAAGATGTCGAGCGCTGTCATTTTGTTACTCCCATTTTTATGAAGATGTCGAACGCTGTCATTTTTGCATTACTCCCATTTTCATGGAGATGTCGAGCACTGTCATTTCTGCATTACTCTCATTTTCATGGAGATGTTGAGCACTGTCATTTCTGCATTACTCCCATTTTCATGGAGATGTTGTGTGCTGTCATTTCTGCATTACTCCCATTTTCATGGACATGTCACTCACTAACTGAAGCAGTCCAATAGGCACCAATGGTGCCTGGATATGACCAGGATATCTTAGAATCAGCACCAGGATATCTTAGAATTAGCACCAGACCCTAGACAAACCAACAAACGTATATAATACACACATCTACCTATTTGAGGTCATACTGATCATATTATTTTGCACTTGGGATACAATTTTAATTTTTCTGGTTTTAAATGTTGGAGTTATCATGGTGTTTGGTATTTAAAAATGTTATGGCAATGAACACAATTGAATAAATGTTTAAAAATAAGGTTCAACGAATCAAATTACACTTGGCTAAATTACTTGTTCAAGTGGTACGTCCTTTGACATAAAATACAAATTTCACTTTTAATAGTAAGTAGTAAGTAACTGGAAATAATAAAATTCTGTATAAAGTCTAAGTTTTGCGATGCTGTTTTGGCTAACACAGTCTTCAGATACAGCAGATCAGAATGGAAAGTTTGTCATGATGTTCTGTGAATAAAGAAACGGCAAATCTGAATTTAAAAGATTGTGGTGATGTTACGGCGTGCAATAAAAAAAAAAATCAGATTGGTAAAATTTGTCGCAATGTTGTGGCGAACAAAAAAAACATGGAGGTAAGTTTGTGGTGATGTTATGGTGAACGTTGCAAATAAATAAATGTTTCTGGCGAATGTATAGCTTTTTGGCGAGTTTGCGGCAAATTCGACAAAGATTACCATAATGTTTGCGGCAACATCACCGCTAGTGGCGAACCTTGGCAAACATTTAAGAATTGTTATGGTGAACAAAATTGTTCACTGCAAGCTTGCAGCAAACCTCATTGGGTAAGGAGAGTGCTTATGGACCAGGCAATATTTATCTGGGCATTGGGAATGGTGCAAAATGGCATGGGACAGGTACTTTTTTTGTCGCGACAAACCATGGGACGATACCCTTTTTTTCGTTTCCTTGCCATGGGACGTACTTTTTTTTTTGTATAACATTTTTATTTGCACCGGTCCCAAACCCCCGATAAATATTGCCTGGTCCCTTATATAGCGGCATAACAATTGATTGAAATCATACTTTCTGATTTGCGTATATGTTGTGGGCATATCCATTTAACAGGTACAATGTTGATTTGTTTAGAGCGAACAACAGCTATATATTGGTAGATTAGATAATAATTAGATTATTAGTCGGGAATAACTCGTTAATTCATATTACAAAAATGTATATGCACGTCTTTTATGTCATAACTAACGAATACTGTATTCACAGTTACAAGGGTTGTGGATTATGCCCATTTCATTGTGGATGGGTTGTAAAACAGATACCTATGAATATATAGGTGTGTATATGAGTGTATATGTATATGTATATACATGCATATCAGTTGCACCAGGGCTGTAGATAGACGTAATATAAACGGGTCCTGTTTGTACATATGCCGATATCTATATCACTTTTGTTGCTACAAACATGGTGCACAAGTCTCAGCCGTTCCTGTGTCGAATAAGTCATGAAGTTCTATATCGTTCAAGGTTAATTGTACAATTTGAACAATTACAGTCATGTCCGAACGGCCGAGACACGACCAAGTCATTGACAAGCTGTAATCATTAGGCGAGCCAGACAAATGCAACGCCACCCGATGATAGTCCATCAGAACAGCTAACAGCTATGCCCAACCGACCTCCTGTTAAACCAGGTCTCTGACAGACCATAATGAACAGTCCATCCAACCAATTACACCACCACCGGATGAGGTTCAATCGCAAGAGATAACTACCATGGCGACGCGGGCATGTAGTCTGTACCATGGTGCTAAGGGCATATGGTACGTATCGTGCTTATGTACTTGGTATGTTAGTGCTTTACACGGGATACGAGGATTATTTACTTCACCACAATGTGAATTATCGTGCTGCCATGCCATGACATGTTACAATTTACTTAATACTGAATGTTATGTACCATGGTGCTAAGAGCATCTGGTATGTGCGTCTGATGCTATATATATTTACTTACTTCTACATGTTTGGTACCGTGGTGCTAAGGGTATCTGGTATGTCATCATGTTGGAAGACCATTTTTTGGTACTTGATATGTTCGCGCTTTACACAGGATATGAAGATTATTTACTTCACCACATTGTGAATCATGCCATGACATGTTACTATTTACTTCCGGAATATTATGTACCATGGTACTGAGGGCATCTTGTATGTCGTCATGTTGAAACTTGTTACATAAAAGGAGTGATTGTGATTTGATACCTTGCCATAAAATGTTGTTTTACTAAGCACGGAGGACACATGCAGCAACAGTGTGCAGAGAACATGATATCGTGATCGGGACTCAATGTTTTTATAGAATTGATTGTGTTGTTAGTTGTTAAGTTATTTACTTGACCACATAGTGCCGGTTAACACATATAACACATATGCACATTACATATGCGTATTTCGCTATGTACTTATGGCAGGTTCTGTACCATCTGGTATGGCATTATGCTTGGTATTCAGCGTTTTTTACTGATTCAACTTCAACTTCAACTTAGTGAGAAGTGATTGTATAGTTAGTTGTATGACGATGTTTTTCATCACAGCGCATATTAGTATGTGGTTATATGTACCATTTAAATATATTTTACGCTGGCATGTTCAATATACTGGTCGTTCTAACTTTAAACTTGACAAACAGTTGATCTTGTAATTCAGACTTGTATTATAATTTACACGTTACGGGTGGGGTATTGCTTTTGGCAATTTTGGCCATTATACGGAAATTCCGAGTAAAAATATCAAAAGATGGTAAAATGTCCCAAAAATAAGATATAAGGTCCTATAGAAACCATAGCGTCCGAACGGAATGGCATCGTAGGTTTGCACTGTACTGCAAACAAGGATTTGAAAATACAATGAAAGAGACAAAAACAACAGAAAGGGTGGTGAAGACAAAGAAAATTCATACTAATCAAACAGGTTATGTTAACGGTCAGCGAGGCAAATCGATTAATTCAGGATTTAATAGATTATGCTGACTCTGAAACTATTGAAGGGATTATAATTTTTCTAGATCAAACGAAAGCTTTTGATAGAGTGGATTGGGAATGGATTAAAGAATGCTTGGTTAAATGCGGACTTGGGATCAGTTTTATTAACTGTATTTATATTATGCTAAAATCTTCAAACGTTTAAGACAGCTATTCAAACAAACGGATTTGTTTCCGATTACTTTGATATTACAAGATATCCGGGGGCGCCGTTATTGTATATCATCCAAGCAGAAGCTATGGCATGTGCCATCAGAAATGACAAATTCATCTGCAATCGCACCAGCTTGAAGCCAAACCAAACCAATATGTTGACGACAAAAAAAGAAAATTCATTACCATGCATATTTCACCGGCTAAACATATATGAACAGGCTTCCGGTGCAAAAATGAATACAGAGAATTTTTATCGGTAATCTTTAAAATAAAACGCCTACATTCAACGAGATTAGCTGGACAAGCTCCTATGTTAAAAAATCGGTTGTATGCAATGGGTACAATATATTGACGATAATGCGATTTGGCTAACCAAAATAAATATAATTAAAAACTGCCTGCATATCTGGAAATCAAAAGACCTGACACTTGAAGGAAAAATTATAATATCTAAAACGTTTGTGCTGTCAAAAATAATTTTTTAATTAGAAATGTGAAGAATCCCAGACATATATGCAAAACAGTTGGAAAGAATTATGCTAAATTTCGGGTGGAATGATTGTCGGCAGCTATTAATATCCTATTTGTAGCATCATTCGTTGATAATTATTTTTGGAAGAGTGAAAAGTAAATACTGAAATTAAGATTGATGGTGAATCTCCGGGTGTTGGGGTGGGTGTGGGTGGAGGGCAGATAATATATTGACCACTATATTTTAGCTGTCTGCAATGATTTATTAATCCATTGTTAGCGTTATTGTTAGCCTCATTCGTTATGGTCATACCAACTTACGCTGTAACTGTGCACAATTATTGGAAATACCATATAAATAGTCATAATAGAGCTGACAGGTTTTTAAACAATTCTTTAAATTTGATTGATAACTGACTGACTGTTCCTGCATAAAAATATCAAACCACCATGGGTAAATATCCTTATATAGTTTACTATACTACAGTAATTGATGTTGCAGCATTATACTTGCAAAATCTTATAAGAGGGGAAGTTATACTACTTCTATGCTATAATTCGCAATGTTATTACTAGTAGCTTTCAACAACTCATAGCGTTCACCATTGAGTGCTAATGCCAAATCTAGTACAACAGCACAACAAGCTTGAATACCTCTTACGGATTTATATATTATTTGCAACTTGATTTGCATGAGCATTACCCCTTTTTAGGGTTGATCATTGTAGACACATGGCTTGAGACCCCGCCCTGTCACATTAGGCCGACCAGTCATAGGACTACCCAGTATATGCCGATATGCTGAGCGTCAAGCAATGGAGTATCATTTTTCTAAAGTCATTGGTATGACACGGCCGTATAATGAACCTACGACCTCCTTCAGGCGAGGTGGGTGCTCTACCATTACACCACCGCATTGGTGCTTAGCATTTGTATTTGTGCCATACAATACTACGAGGTGGGGTGAAGTACTAATACTGCCTAATTACAAGTAGTTTGTATTAATGTTGTAGGCATATATATACACAATTTACCTTCTCAGACTGATAGATGCAAGTACTCATTCAAGACACTACCATAACCTATCCTGGTCACCACTTACTATTAAAAGTGATATTTTCAAGAATGAAAGTCATGTTACAAAAACACTGGAAGAGGATGTTGACATTTGAAACCTCTTCACCTATGTTCTCATCGTAAACTATTATTAAATAAGTACATAGGTTAGAGTAGAAAACATTTTTAAGCCAGGAAATATTACCGGCAAATTTCGCGTTTATCTGATTTCCCTTCTGATTTTGAAATCAATTTACTTCTTTTGGTATGTTAACTTTTTAATGTGTGTTGATACATGTTTATCATGTATGCACTACTTACACTGCAACATGATCCGTTGGCCCTGCTTCTTAGTAAGCAAGGTCATTCATAGGGGACACAAGGCAAAAGTGCACTAGTTCTTAGATGTGTTCGTGATATGAAATTGAAATGATAAATTTGGCATATGTTTTAAAGTATTATTATATTCTATTGAGTTGATTGTGTAGGCTCCTAAGTTATGTCTTTCACAAACTATGTTAAATATTTGATTTTACGTTTGTATTAGCATAGTCTGCCTTTAGGCTTTAATCGTAAACTTATAAAAGTCAAGTTAAGGCTCTATGCATATAAACAGTGTAGTGACTACATAAACAACATCCAATTAAATGTAGGCAAATGATTTCTTCTTTGAATATAACCAATTCAATGAAAGATTCGGAACTCTTCCAGTCAACACGTTAGAAACGTTAGAGAAACTAACCAGACAAATAATGCCACAATTAAACTACAAAACCGTTTATTAAAACTCTATCCACGTGTTCAGGTCATATAATTATGTATATGTACCGATTAAACGGATTCATGGGTTCGTGAATTACCCGTGATTAAATATACGTAAAACTAATTACGAGTTGATTACTTTTAATTTGACGCTCCAGTTTTGGCGTTTCTCCTCTCTGGTTAAAGCCGTTTATATTGTGTCGATAATGTTTGGATTCTCAAAATGTGTAATTAAAGATTCTCAAAATGTTATAGTTATATAAAGGTTATGTTGTAAAATTGTCCACTTGAAGGGACTTTAACATGCCACAATCTGACCCAAAAGTATATTCCAATGAGCAGGAATACAAAGAATTTCTAAACGTCTATGCAAGTCAAGTTTGTTACAAGGGACATTTAAGTGATTACAGTTATAATCTAAAATTATGACTATAATTTTGTATTGACAATAGTTTTGACTCAAAAATACAGTAATTTTGTATTTCAAATACCAAAAAAACACTAAAAATTAAGAAAATGTATTATTTATTTGGACGTATTTTCAGGAGTATCGTCACTCGGGATAGAAAAAGTCATGGTAATAAAACTCTTTATAATTTCCTTATCTCTCTGCAAAGTTATTATCAAAGAAGCTTGGATCACAGAGGTCATATTTTGCTAGCAAATAATGCATACAGTTTATGTAAGTCAAGTAATAAGAAAGATGCTTACTCAAGGTATTGTGTTTTTATCAAGCACAGTCGAATATGTACTGAGTTACCGGCATTTACATATTTGTGTGTATGAAGTTTTGTCAGTCATACTGCGACTACCTAATGCTTTTCACAATAATAGTTTATAATGTGTTTCTGTTGCAAATACGTAAAGACTGAAATATAATTTTAATGCCAACGACTTGGGTATTTATAGTTGCAGACAATGCCGACGATTACCATACATTAGTCATTGTTTCACCCCCAATGCTTCATCATCGATCTTATTATGAACGATTACACCAAAATGTTCTATGAAACTTGCCTATAACACAGTTGTACATTGAAATGCAGATCCTTTGTAATTAAGTGGGTTTAATTCAATATCCGAATTATGTTTTAATATTGTAATACCTCATTGAAATATATTATTCGTAACAAAATGTTGCAGATATACTAACACATAAACCTGCAGTGATTTTATGAAAAACGCACATTTTTGAGACATGAACAAACTTTTTTCACCTATCTAGATTTTTCTAGACTTTTTTGTTTACAATTCACACATTGCAATATCTGTGAAAAGAGAGAATAAGATTTTATCTGATAACGTAGAAAACTTAATCCACAGGTAAATGTATTTATCAATAATCTGGCAATAGTTGTGCAGCTATACAATTCAGATTTACCTCATTTTCCCGTTCAGTCACGCAGTGGTAAAAATAGTATCTACATCATGCAAATAATACTTATTTTATATACAACTCAGTAGCAGTTTTCAATATATGTTTCTCTCCGAGACTATCAAGAAATATTCATATGATGTTTAAGAATTAAATTTGTTAATTGATAATACTTCAAAAAGGGTGGCCATTCATCTTTGAGGTAGCCAGCAATTGAATTGCAACTATTAATAACTATTAAAAATCAGTGGTGTAATAGGCATGTAAATCTGTAATAATATTCGCATTATATTATATATGTTTATCATACGGATAACAAGCTGTTTTATTTTACTCATGAGAATATAATATTAATGAATGAATTAATGAATGAATGAATGAATGAACTGATGGATGAATAGACTCAGGGATGGATGGATGGGTGGGTGAGTGGGTGGGTGTCTGTGTTGTTGGGTGGGTGGGTGAGTGAGTGAGTGAGTGAGTGAGAGTGAGTGAGTGAGTGAGTGAGTGAGTGAGTGAGTGAGTGAGTGAGTGAGTGAGTGAGTGAGTGAGTGAGTGAGTGAGTGAGGGAGGGAGGGAGGGAGGCAGGCAGGGAGGGAGGGAGGGAGGGAGGGAGGGTAGGAGGGAGGGAGGGACATGGTAAGTGAGTGAGCGAAATGGTGAATAAGTGAGTGAATGAGTGAGTGAGTGAGTGAGTGAGAGAGTGAGAGAGTGTGAGTGAGTAAGGAAGGGAGTCAGGGAGGGAGGGAGAGAGTGATTAGGGAGGGAGGGAGGGAGGGGGGAATGAGTGTGTGAGTGAGTGAGTGAGTGAGTGAGTGAGTGAGTGAGTGAGTGAGTGAGTGAGTGAGTGAGTGAGTGAGTGAGTGAGTGAGTGAGTGAGTGAGTGAGTGAGTGAGTGAGTGAGTGAGTGAGTGAGTGAGTGAGTGAGTGAGTGAGTGAGTGAGTGAGTGAGTGAGTGAGTGAGTGAGTGAGTGAGTGAGTGAGTGAGTGAGTGAGGTGAGTGTGTGAGTGAGTGAGTGAGTGAGGTGTGTGTGAGTGAGTGAGTGAGTGAGTGAGCGAGCGAGCGAGTGAGTGAGTGAGTGAGGTGAGTGTGTGAGTGATTGAAATGGTGAGTGAGTGAGCGAAATAGTCAGTGAGTGAGTGAGTGAGTGAGTGAGTGAGTGGGTGGCTGGCTGGCTGGCTGGCTGGCTGGCTGGGCTGGGCTGGCTGGCTGGCTGACTGGGCTGGGCTGGGCTGGGCTGGGCTGATTGACTGACTGACTGACTGACTGACCTGACTGACCTGACTGACTGACTGACTGACTGACTGACTGACTGACTGACTGACTGACTGACTGACTGACTGACTGACTGACTGACTGACTGACTGACTGACTGACTGACTGACTGACTGACTGACTGACTGACTGACTGACTGACTGACTGACCTGACTGACTGAATGACTGACTGACTGACTGACCTGACTGATACAATTATGTTTCCGGGTGGTTATACACGTCGTACGTGTGCAATAATATTGATCAATATTCAAGTACATTCTGTTCCTGTTAAAAAAATAGCACATTGCATTTCCAAGTGTCCATAACGTACTGCATAGTTTGATGCGCTGGTGTGCAATCTGTCCAACATAGGAACCTTATGTTTGTATTTCTTATACAAATATTCCACAACATTGAGTCTACCCTCTCGTGATGCCTGATGTAACATTGTTTCGCCTGCTTTAGTTGTCGACATTGGATCTAATCCCTGTTCTATCAGATATATCAGGCACTCCAGGTGGCCGCCATCGCCAGCAGCATGTGCTGCACTGTTATTAATATTAACCAACATCGGGATCATTTCTTTATATGTCTTACACAGATATTCCACGACGTTAAGTTTTCCATTAAATGATGCCTGGTGTAGCAATGTTTTCCCATTAATAGTGATATATTATGGATATAATCCCTGAACTATCAGATATATGAGGCACTCCTGGTGGCCGCCATCGACAGCAGCATGTGCTGCAATGTAATTATAACTATCCAACATTAGAATCATTTATTAATATGCCTTACACAGATATTCCACTACATTGAATTTTCCATTAATTGATGCCCTGTGCAGCAATGTTCCCCTCTACTATTTGTGGACATTGGATCTATTCCCTGTTCTATCACATATATGAAGCACTCCAGGTGGCCATCTAAAGCAGCAGAATGTGCTGCACTGTTATTAATATTACCCAACATCGGAATCATATGTTTATATGTCTTACACAGATATTCCACAATATTGAGTTTTTCATTAAATGATGACTGGTGTAACAATGTTTTCCCATCAATAGTGATAGATTATGGATCTAATCCCTGATCTATCAGATATGTGAGGCACTCCTGGTGGACGCCATTGGCTGCATAATGTGCTGCACTGTCATTATTACTATCCAACATCGGAATCATCTTTTCATATGTCTTACAGAGATATTCCACAATACTGAGCTTTACATTCAACGATGCCCTGTGTAGCAATGTTTCCCCGTCACTAGTTATAGACATTGGATCGAATCCCTGTTCTGTTAGAAATATGAGACACTCCAGGCAGCCGCCATCGGCAGCAGCATGTGCTGAACTGCTATTATTACTAGTCAACATCGGAATCATTTATTTTTATGTCTTACACAGATATTCTATGACATTGAGTTTTCCATTAAATGATGCCAGGTGTAACAATGTTGCCCCATCAATAGGGATAGACATGGGATCGAATCCCTGTTTTATCAGATATATGAGACACTCCAGGTGACCACCTCTGACAGCAACATGTGCTGCACTGTAATTATTACTATCCAACATCGGAATCATTTCTTTATATGTCTTACACAGATATTCCACGACATTGAGTTTTCCATTAAATGATGCCCAGTGTAACAATGTGGCCTCATCAATAGTGGTACACATTGGATCTAATCCCTGTTCTATCAGATATATGAGACACTCCAGGTGGCCACCTCTAGCCGCAGCATGTGCTGCACTGTAATTATTACTATACAACATCGGAATCATTTCTTTATATGTCTTACACAGATATTCCACGACATTGAGTTTTCCATTAAATGATGCCGTGTGTAGAAATGTTTCCCCTCCAATATGTGTAGACACTGGATCTAATCCCTGTTCTATCAGATATATGAGGCACTCCAGGTAGCCGCTTTCGGCAGCAGCATGTGCTGCACTGTAATTATCACTATCCAACATCGGAATCATTTCTTTATATGTCTTACACAGATATTCCACGACATTAAGTTTTCCATTAAATGATGCCCTGTGTAGCAATGTGTGCCCTCCACTATTTGTAGACATTGGATCTAATCCCTGTTCTATCAGATATATGAGGCACTCCAGGTAGCCGCTTTCGGCAGCAGCATGTGCTGCACTGTAATTATCACTATCCAACATCGGAATCATTTCTTTATATGTCTTACACAGATATTCCACGACATTAAGTTTTCCATTAAATGATGCCTGGTGTAACAATGTTGCCCCAGCAATAGAGGTAAACATTGGATTTAATCCCTGTTCTATCAGACATATGAGACAGTCCAGGTGGCCGCCATCGGCAGCATTATGTGCTGCATTGTAATTATCACTATCCAAAATCGGAGTCATTTCTTTATATGTCTTACACAGATATTCCACGACATTGAGTTTTCCATTAAATGATGCCCGGTGTAACAATGTGGCCCCATCAATAGTGGTAGACATTGGATCTAATCCCTGTTCTATCAGATATATGAGACACTCCAGGCAGCCGCCTTCGGCAGCAGCATGTGCTGCACTGTAATTATCACTATCCAACATCGGAATCATTTCTTTATATGTCTTACACAGATATTCCACGACATTAAGTTTTCCATTAAATGATGCCCTTTGTAGCAATGTTTGCCCTCCACTATTTGTAGAAATTGAATATAATCCCTGTTCTATTAGATATATGAGGCAATCCAGGTGGCCGCCATCGGCAGCAGCATGTGCTGCACTGTCATTATTAATATCCAACATCGGAATCATTTCTTTATATGTCTTACACAGATATTCCATGACATTGAATTTTCCATTAAATGATGCCTGGTGTAACAATGTTGCCCCATCGATAGTGGTAGACATTGGATCGAATCCCTGTTCTATCAGATAAATGAGACACTCCAGGTTGCCACCTCTGGTAGCAGCATGTGCTGCACTGTTGTTATTACTATCCAACATCGGAATCATTTCTTTATAGGTCTTACACAGATATTCCACGACATTGAGTTTTCCATTTAATGATGCCGTGTGTAGCAATGTTTCCCCTCCAATATTTGTAGACATTGGATCTAATCCCTGTTCTATCAGATATATGAGACACTCCAGGTGGCCGCCATCGGTAGCATAATGTGTTGCATTGTAATTATCACTATCCAACATCGGAATCATTTCTTTATATGTCTTACACAGATGTTCCACGACATTCAGTTTTCCATTAAATGATGCCCTGTGTAGCAATGTGTGCGCTCCACTATTTGTAGACATTGGATCTAATCCCTGTTCTATCAGATATATGAGGCACTCCAGGCAGCCGCCATCCGCAGCAGCATGTGCTGCACTATCATTATTAATAGCCAACATCGGAATCATTTCTTTATATGTCTTACACAGATATTCCACGACATTGAGTTTTCCATTAAATGATGCCGTGTGTAACAATGTTTCCCCTCCAATATTTGTAGACAATGGATCTAATCCCTGTTCTATCAGATATATGAGACACTCCCGGCAGCCGCCATCGGCAGCATAATGTGTTGCACTGTAATTATCACTATCAAACATCGTAATCATTTCTTTATAAGTCTTACACAGATGTTCCAGGACATTCAATTTTCCATTATATGATGCCCTGTGTAGCAATGTTTCCCCTCCACTATTTGTAGACATTGGATCTAATCCATGTTCTATCAGATATATGAGGCACTCCAGGCAGCCGCCATCGGCAGCATAACGTGCTGCACTGTAATTATCACTATCCAACATCGGAATCATTTCTTTATATGTCTTACACAGATGTTCCACGACATTCAGTTTTCCATTAAATGATGCCCTGTGTAGCAGTGTTTCCCCTCCACTATTTGTAGACATTGGATCTAATCCCTGTTCTATCAGATATATGAGGCACTCCAGGCAGCCGTCATCGGCAGCAGCATGTGCTGCACTGTCATTATTAATATCCAACATCGGAATCATTTCTTTATATGTCTTACACAGATATTCCACGACATTAAGTTTTCCATTAAATGATGCCAGATGTAACAATGTTACCCCATCAGTTGTGGCAGACATTGCATCAAATCCGTGTTCTATCAGAAATACAAGACGTTCTAGTTGACCGTCGACTGCTTCAGCTTGTGCGCCGTCCATCATTTTCGATTCAACAATATTTACAATCGCATTTGGCATTCCTCTAAATGACATATTGTCCCTATATGATGACAGATTTGACTCGTGAGCCGGTGTATATGAATTCTGCTGTCCATCTGCGCCAACTGAAATATGTATGTTAAACTAAAAGGTTTGTATTAGGCTTGTTTAGTGTTTTTACACATGTGTTTTAAGTACATGTCATATGTTAAGTACATGTACTCTGTATAAAAACGCGTCTAGAATATTAAATTATTAAAGAGTCTGTATCACCAAAATAAACCATTTGAAACATAATATATTCAGTACATTGTCTAACTTGTAAGATTGACACTATTTAAGGGTTTCAGTTACATTATGTTAAGATTTTTTCACAAATACGTGAATTTTGCAATGTAATGTGTAAAACAGAGACAATAGTTACGACGTAAAAATCTATTACGTGTTTTAATCAGAAGAAAACCACACACATTTGCCCTGCTCAATTAACAGTAGGAGAAATTCAATCTCTACACAGACTTTAGAGGTGTCGATCTTTCCATCCACATACATGTGCAACCTCTGCGAACGTGTGAGCCAATACAACAAAACTTGGAACACGATCAAATTTCCTTGTGAAACTTAGTTTTTCCGACTAGGCTTTATATGAAACCTTTAACTTTAAACAAAAGATATTGAATGCGATAATTAATGAATAAAAACTTAATTTTGCTAAGAACTGTTGCGGTAGAATAAAATTTGTACTTTTGCATATCACTCCGCCGTTAAACACCATTAGGTTACCTATAGGGTTACAATATAGCGATTGTGCTTACCAACACTTTCCAAAAGCTCATAGTTCTGAACAGTCTACAAAAAAAGTCCTAACCTAATTACATATTAAACAAATGTCCAAAGTAAGCGTTGTTTCGTTTAATTGTTTACCATCATTCAGAAGCATCCCGTATATTTAGTGACGATAGGACACGGTGTTGATTACTGTTCGCCATTAGCTATGGTCATGTGAGAAATTATCATGAGACTACTTTCTGAGAGATTCACATGAGAGTCTGGTAGAGACTGGCAGAAACTGTGATGAAATAAATATGAGTGATGTCAGTCAAGCACGGGCCATTGTGTTACGTAATCAAATATGGCGCGTAAAATGTAACACGGATAATAAAATATATTCAAAAAGATATTAGGAAGAATACTTATATGACAGAAATGGTGCCGTTTATATCCGCCAAGTTTGATACAATTATATTCAAATTTTATATTTACCTTTTTTCCCCCTTTTTTTTTGGTTGTGTGTGTGTGTGTATGTGTGAAACAAATGGGACCATAGAATAGTCCATTTATCCTTCTAGAGCAGACATAAGTTCTAAAATAAATTAGCCATGTTATCAATTCATCTAAATTTCAAAGTTCACCATGATTGTAAAAACAACAACAAAGATATTCTTTCAATGACATGTGGTTTCAAAATAATGCCGGAAAATGCTGTAGTATAGTAACAATAAATGTGTCAAAATATTATAACTGGGAATAATATTTGTGGATGTCTTAAATACAATTGAGTGACCGTTTTGCGTAGAAACATTGAACAAAAAACACTAACTGGTCATCAGGCATGTATATTTTCGAACAAAAATGGTCCAAACCAAAGAACAATATACATATCCGATCAAATTAATTCACTGTTCATCCGAATGTTTCACCATACAACATGTTTCAATTTACAATGTAAGTGCCTGATTTCCATATGCATCATGTGTGTATTGAAGGCATATGGCATATGGCATATAACGAAAATCTACTATTATTCAACAATGGTGTACTTCGAAATTTGGATGACGTGATGACATGGCTAATCATTTTATTTAGAAATGATGGCTCGTCTGCTATAGCTGGATATATTAACTATTATATGCACCAATTTATTTCACATAAAAAAATGAGTAAAATTGTATCAAACTCTTCGGATATATACTTTCTGCCATATAAGTATTTTTTCTGATATTATGCTCACATCAATAGCGTGTGGTTGACATTGCTCATGCCTAAAATATGCATTTGGTTGACAATTTCACTTGACCATATCCCATCTATTTTGGATATATGTTTTAAAGATGGTAGTCCAATAGATCTAGTCCTTAACGAATTAATATAAACAATATGTATTCAAGTAATGAATGGGATTGGACAAAGGCAATGCCTATGTTAGACCTCTTTCGTATCAAGGTACATATAAACAATAAATTTATATCATGCATAACATAAAATATGGAATTGTAGTACAGTTTGCATATATTGGCTTGACAATTAGTTTGAAAAAGGTGTACCCTATTTTTTTAGTATTAACATGTTGTATTGTCAAAGAGATTTTAGAAAAGTGAAAAAGCATAAACAGAAAGAAAGTCATAATGGAAACCAATAAGAAATATATATAATCAAAGTACTGAGCGGCGTAGGTTGGTCGAAGAGGATTTACTGTATAGATTATTTGTCATGTTGAAGGGGCGTGAAAGCAGCAGAATGTGTTACTTTTGTTTTGTTATATTTTTACTGAAACAAAGTTATGCCATTTATGTGAAGAAGCCTGCCAACAGATTTATTATGACAATATTATCAAATGTGGACTGTATTGTAAACTCCAAGTAACCCTTGTTGGTGCAGATGCTCGACTTTCAATGTCTAGTCGCTTTATTGGTGAACTAAACTGAAGGAGATAATTCAATATAACAAATATTGTGCGAGATACAAGAACATAAAACAGAGCTACAGATGAGCTTTTTGATCAGTTGGGAATTTACCCATTGGTATATATTTAAATGCATATTTCATGATTTTAATTGGGTAAAATAAAACGATAAATTGTGTGACATTTTTTTGGGGTGGCATTTCACCAATATTGTATAGCATTACACAACATTTAACTCATCAAATAAACTTGTTTTATAATAACCTTTATACAAGGTGACTGGGAGGTCCTTCAACAACCCATTGCTCAATTTGCATTAGTTGTTTTACTATTTAACAATTTCTATTACTTTATTGGTGCCCATGCTTTTGGTTTTAATTGGGTATTTAAGCTACTTATTTGTTCCGCTGCTAACACAGATTTAAAGATAGATATATTGATAGTTGTATCCATTATCATGTTGAAATGGAATTGGCTTTCATATAACAAAAAAGTTGTTGTTGATTTTTCTGTTTTTGTCTTCAACAATATCTGTAAATATATTATTGATGCTATGTAATCAACAGTTAATACTATACACACAGGAATTGCTTTATATTATTCTTGGACTGGACAAACTGAAGTCACAAAATAAAATGTAAACGGAGGTGTTTTTACTGGAATAACGGATCATGTACAAATGGATGCCCGGTTTTAGACGTATAGTTGCGTATATACATGCCCGGAATGGTAGTTTGATAAGTAACAGATACAGCAGTCCACTCTAATACTTTTTATATTTAGCGAGACGACTAATTCAGTAAACATAAGTGCCATATATTAAATTAGAAAGGAAGTGTACATTTGATATAATCTCAGAAACACACGACAAAAAATACGCATGACTGATATTTTATGAAATAAAATATAAGCACTATAGACACAGGACTGAATTACAAAACAAAAACAAGACATGCTTCATAATTGCACTAAATTTGATCGTACATATCCAACCATCTAACTGTATTTAGATTATATATCTCTGTTATTATATTATGTAAGCATACAATTACAGTGAGTCTTAGACGAACAGAGTCAGAATTTACAGTTGTCCTGAAGATAAGCCGAATGAAAATCAAATAAAGCTAGTAGTCTACTACTACACTGTAAATTGTATTCGAGAAAGACACACTTTTTAATTATCCAGCACTGTATTATATAAATAGTACTAACGACTTTGTATCAATACACTCACTGAAAATAAAATAAGTAATACAGTTTTCATGAGGAATAACGGACTATTTGTTTAATTTCATCCCAGAGACAATGTTCAATATTCATGGTAGATCGCAGAACGTAACTGTTCATTTTAATTATCGTGTACGATCAAGTTACCCAGCTCGTTTATGTCCCGAGTTAGCGATCATCAATAATAATAAAGAACAAGAGGGCCTGTGTCCTTAACGAAATTGAAAAGCGAATAAAATATATTTCTTCTTTTTTTCCCATGTCCATTATGTAATGTAGCCACACTCAATAGTTTTCACGCATTTTCTTCATCTCGAAATGTGGGAGGATTAGAGAAAGAATATATAGCAAAAGCCTAAATTTTAATTGAAGACAAAAACGTACATGTTTCGTACATTTCAAGAAGCGATTGTTTTACAGAATGAGATAAGTATTACCGAAATGATCATAAAACACTTTATCTAATGGTAAAGTCAGAGACGTGGGTTTTGTCGTCAAAAGTTGTTGAAGAAGGTTGGCTGGTTAAGGACGCAGTACTTTTTTAAATTGATATTTAAGGACATTTCCTACAGTTGTTTATGCGCAACATTTTTGCGAATACCTGTCAAAGAGCGACTATGTACACACATAACATAATTTATGTTTTCAAACTTTTATACATTTTTCACTAGATTTCATAATTACGAACGTAATTAACTGTTTAGATAATGAAGGTATTTGATGATACACTAAATCAAATATAGTTTCAGTATTTTGATACAGACCACGGGGAGATTTATTGGTTTAGCCGCTATACCGTTTTCATACTTATCGCAAAAATGTCTGCATGAAAGATAAGAATTAACTTAAAAATGATATACTACTGATTTGCTGACTGTATACTATGTTAACACATTTGTAATCCATTTAAATAAAAAGGGGTTATGTAGCACTTAACAGTAAAGTAAAAAGTCTGTGTTTTGTTGTTCCTCCAAAATCCATGCATAATTATTACTACCTTTTATTCTAAAACATGTATGGTGACATATGATCTTTATTTCAGTATTTTCAAGTACACGATATTTGATAACAATACAGAAGTTGAGAGAAACAGTTGTCAGTCATTTTACCCTGTGACAATAGGAAATACTTTTTTCCCCTCGAAATGTCTTCATTTCCAACCAAAATCTGCCATTTTCCCCTAGGATCTGCAGGGCAATAAAGGTTATAGTTACGCCCATCTCGGTGTTTAAATAAGCCAACTCGCTGAGACAGACTCTATCTTTTTTGTAGCATGGTGTACTTAGTAGCACTGTGACGTCATAGTGACCGTACACTAAATTCCAATATCTGGTAGTTGAAGTACGTTATAGCCACGCCCCTTTAGTTACCCTAAATTAAACCATTTAATGCTCTGCATTCATTAAAGGAAATGTGAGAGGTGTTGCATTTTACATTACCGCTCATGAACAGACTAATAAAACCGAGTCTGTGACTTTTATCTCTGGTTTGTGTTTTTTGCTTCCATAGGATCCCCTTTTCAGTATTTATTGGTAGAGGACCATAAGCTGATGCTACATGTAATGCATGAGAGATCTGTGCCTTGTGGTTTCAGAGAAGAATATTTTGTTTCTGTACAATTCTATCCAAAACATGCAAAATATACAAATCTTTGACCCCGGGTACTTCATATGAACAAAACTGATAGTCTAGAAGTTGGCGATCCTTTTAAAAGACAAAAGTTCGAAATCTGTCCAGTGGTTCTTGAGAAGAAGATGTTTGAGGTTTTGACCATATATGGTATATAAATATATATATATATATATATATATATATATATATATTGGATGTCGCATTGACCTAATTTGTACGACTTTGAAAGGGATTGATCTCAGTATTAGTAGGCAGTCCAAGGTCAAAAAAAAAAGTTGATGGCATTTTTGAGGAGAATTTGGCATCCATGCTTATTTAAGTATTTATAGGAGTCCAATCACGATTGGTGTGGATGCCAGCTTGGCTTTTTTTCCTGGGGGTCAAATACTGGGTCAAAGGTGCAAAAATGACTTGTTCAATCTTAATTAGAGTGTTTTTTTCACGTTCCATTCAGTTATGTATGTATATTACTGTTCTGACATATTTGGATACAGTATAAGAACTAAAATCTGTTACATAATGTCAAATGTATAGTACTTGAAATGGAGGTCAAAGGTCAAGTGAAAAAGTCTTTATTCTATCGCTCTATACGCATAATAAATGATAACTATGGTATTGAGAGATCAAGATAATATTATATACAATTTAAATTGACATGTTTAGCATAATGATTATTCATATGGAACTGTATCTATCACAACTGTAAAGTTATGATAATAAACAATAAAATCAAAGCACCGCAAGTACTATAAAACAGAAATTTCGTTATAATATAATATGTCACGTTATAATATGAAAAAGTAAATCCGAGTATTTTCATGTCAATAATAATTGTTTTAAAACTTAATTTAAAAATACGTTCTTGACGAGATCGTCAGATATCGGCATGCTAATAATGTATCACTGACTGTACTGAAAAATGCCCATTCACACTAAAAACATATAACATACATCGTCGAAATAGGTATTTAGAATGTGCCGTGATATAAACTCATCATCAGTTGCTTGCCTTTTGTAACATCATGATTGCATAGGCATAAATACATTCACAGTAAGCAAAGAATCGATAAAGAAAGCAATATTTGCTAAATACACTAATCTTAGCATGTCATTATCACCATTTGGTAGTAAAACATGAGATACAAATCGTGGTTAACATCACTGTTCCTGGCGAGACAAAATACCAAATGCTTTTAAATGGCAGAAGACAAGAATAGCTGGTCTGCGGGCAAGACAAAAACAGTTGGTCTGCTGAAGATTATAAGAGCAATTGATTTGCGGGAAATACAAGGACAAGTCTTTTATAAGTTAAAGGTTACATGCCTAATGTAAATTTCACCTATCTTTTGTTAATTCCAAAACATAAAATAAAGCGGTGGCCTTCATATTAATTTGACTTAAACCATTGTTCGATATATAAACGCACAGCTCACATATTGCCAGTCCACATTTTGTGTTTTATCCCACCTCTCTCCAAACATTCTGTTTCCCCTAATAACAAGAATCAGGATTTTGTTTTCTCTACAAGGTACTCAATAACATGGTACTACTAAGAATTTGTCTCATGAGGTGTTGAAATGCGCTTTACAAGAACCTTTTTTCTGTCGAGTAAAATCGGCGTTTGACAGTCGCTTGTTTGAGTGAGAGGGCTGGCGTGGCGCAATCGGTAGCGCGGCGGATTTGCAACCGGAGGCCCCGGGTTCAATCCTCCGTGGTGCCACTGAGTTCCGTCGGTGTGTTCTTGGGCAAGACACGTTCCCTTAGCCTCGTCCGTCGGATGGGGACGTAAACCGGGCGGTCCCTTGTATCGGTCTATCCTCCGAGCACGTTAAAGAACCATAGGAATCTATTCGATAATAAGAGTAGGGCAGGTTCCCGGATTCCTATGTATCATTCCCCCCTCTCTCTGGGGCGGCTCTAAATAACCTATACTGTGTTGATGAGTCGTTAAACAACATTCAATTCAATTCAATTGTTTGAGTGAAAAATTGATGAAATTTAAGATGTACGCTCAATAACTTTAGTATTTTTAATTGAATATTACCAAACTTGGACTCAAGGTGTATGGCCAAAACATCTCGGTTAAAGATGATAGTTCGTACCGGTAACCAGTTAGTACAATTGTGCTATAGTGAAGTCTTTACAACAAATCCGATAGTCTATAACATACTTTATTAAGCTTCTATCTTCATTCATAAATTACACATAAGAACTATCAGTTCGAATTAGTATGCTGCCTTAAACAGTCTGCAAGCAGTCTCCTATCTTAAACGGCGTGTGTTCGAGTCTCCGCCGGACCGGGTCTCGCCCGACCGGGACACACCAAACCTCCAAAAGTCCAATCTCTCTCTAATGCTCAACCTAATCACCCCCCGAACTGTGTATTTACCATCCCGTATATACACATTCTACGTGCTAGATTCTTCGTCATCACGCGGTCAGGTTCAGGAACAAATCTCTGACTGAAACCAGTTAGTTGGGTACCCGAACGTGGTTTTGGAGTAAACAAGTTAATTTAACTAGTTTTCAGACTGGGTACCTATATAAGCCTTCCGTTGTTCAAGAACCAGGTGACCAACCAGGTGACCTTCTCACTCTGCTAGTTGAGTGGGATGCCCCGGCCATCTCATTATTTCATCAGTCACAGCTTTCCACAAGCTTTAAGTAGTGGTAATTTTGTTGCTAAATATATAATTAATTGGGATGACCAACCTCACATTCGTCAATCAGGAACTTAAGAGAATGTGGTCTTTGGACAAACAACGTAAATAAACTATTTATCAGACAAGATGCTTATACAACCATCCCATTGCTCTTCAGAGTACAAGAGAACCCGATCACCCAAATTGTTCGGTGCAATGCCTGAACTTTCATAAGTGCGTATAATCCAGGTTAAGCTGATGGTACTTTTAGTAACAAACAATTACATTTAATTGATGTGCCCTGGTCATTTGGATATCTTGGTCACCGCACAATGACTGTATTACACAATTTTTATCTTCTTTTTATCGGTATCTATAAATTGACGATTTTTCACTCAGTACATTTCGTAATTTTAAGTGAAATCTCACTAAATGTCGACACAGTGCTTATGGCCAAAATATCTCGGTTAAAGGTAATATTCAGCCAGATCGCACCAGTACTTCCGTAGTACTTCCCTGTAATAACCAGACTTATCGCATATTTAACCCCTGAGTACTTTAATAAGTTTAATTTAAATTTGATCAAACATAGATACAATGCTTATAGCCATAATATCGCTGTCAAAAATGAAGAAATCACAGCGCCCAACGCAATGGCGCTGTAATAAGAGTAAAAGGACGATATACAACACAAAGAGTGGTGAATACAGGATTACCGACTTGAAACGGTCAGTAGGCAATATGGCCAGTATGGTAGCCAGCCAGATCGCTTCATTTACCTATCTTTAATTGACGCCAATTGCTGAAATAGACAATGTTTCCTCAATAAGAGAATTTTTAATCCAAATTAACGAGATTCAGGATGAAATGTATTTCTGTGCATTAAACACTGTAAACGTATTGTTCACATGTCAGTCCATCCTTTGGTAGTTTGTGTATCTGTATATCAATCGTCTGTCTGTCTTGCTTGTTATATCCAACATTCATTAGAATTCAAAAAGTGAAGCTGAACTCGGGCGTTCATTTCAATTATTCCGCTTGGCTGACAATATACAGACGACCAAATAAACATTTCGTAAAAAAAGCAATAATCAGTGCAGCAAAATTCTACCTAAAAAACAAAAAATAAAACTCATATGTGCAAGCCATCAATGGCATCATATGCATTACACGAACATGTCCTGTTCTATATGGGCGACACGATCATTAAAGAACACATTGAGCTGTCGGGAAACAGCACAACTCGCCATTTCCACTCTACAGAGAACACCACATTATACACCTACCATGCCATCGGAAAGACAATGCTTCTTTTCACACAAGGAATCTTTAACGGTTTGGCAGAGATTCATCCTTGAACAAAAAGAAAAGATGAGAAAGGGGACAGTTTAAGAAAAGAAATAAAAGAAATAAGGTGGGAGAGTGTGATGGGTAAAGTGTATGTGGAGGTTAGGGTGGGGGTAGGGTGGGCTGGTGAGTAATTAAAGGGTATGGGTGATGGTTGCCATGCGTAAACGTATGTCCTCTGTACCATTTAACAACATAAATAAAGAAGAACATTTAGGCACAATGTATTGTTGGAACGGAGAGTCTGATAACATTGATGGGTAGAGCTATGCACTTTGTGCCTAATGAACAATATCAACAACACAAAACATGGTGAATTGAATTGGGTTTTAAGGCGCACCAACACATGAAAAGTTAGATGGTGCCTAACAGGAATGAACTTGCCAAGCTCATCCTCCATTTACATCGAGATACAATATGGAGAATGGGCCTAGAACCTTCTCACCTGCAGACTGCAGAGTTACTGCAAATTCTATTGTAGATACTCCATCTACGCTGGAGCTACGTTTATTGTTTTTCTGCTACTACTCTAGTAATTTGAGCGAGATGGCACCTGAAACAATGCAGAGGTAATAATTAAGACGTTTAATGAGCATGAACAAAACTGAGGAATGGTAGAGGGTAATGGTGAAGGTTGAGATGGTCGCTATGAGCAGAAATAGTCTTTACCTACTCAGAAAATAGAAAATAGGTGCAACATATTGTAAAACAAGAGGCACACGACGGCCTGTATCGCTCTACTCCCTGTACACATTTGACCATGGGGTCAGCAATTGCATTACGCTGTCCGAGTATAAACATCCAACCCGTTCTCCAAGAAGCGAAAACGGGGTTGGCTGGGGTATGAAATGAAACCCTTATTTCGGGTTAAAAATTTGTATATTGTAAAACAAAAATATTTAACAGCTAATTTTAAACAGGTTATCGAATTTTCTCAGTAAAAAATATTTTCAAACATGTTTTATTGTTTCAGCAAGTTGGTAGAGGACACGAAGCTTATGGTAAATGCAAAATATTAAACCTCTGGCTCTTTTAGTTTCAGAGAAGAAGAGTATTTAAGTTCCAAAGTATTCCCTATAAAAGTTTAAGTAAAACATGTGAACCCTGAGATGGGCCTAAATTGACCCCTAGGGCCACCATTTGAATAAACGTGTTAGAGGACCATACGCTTATGGTAAATGCCTAATATTAAACCTATGGCTCTTGTAGTTTCAAAAAGACGATGTCTTAAGTGTTTACTTATATGTCTTGTAAAATAGGTGACCCCTGGAGTGGGGCCAAATTGGACCCAAGGGTCACTATTTGAACAATCTAGGTAGAGGACCATGACATTATGGTAAAGTTCTGCAAAATATTAAATGTCTGGCTCTTGTAGTTTTAGAAAAGATGATGTTTTAAAAATTGTTTCCCTATATAAGTCGAAGCAAAATATTTGACGAATGGCCAAATTTGACCCCAGGGCCACCATTTGAACAAGCTTGTTAGAAGACCATAAGCTTATGATAAATGCAAACTATTAAACGGTTGGCTCTTGCAGTTGCAGAAAAGACGATTTTTTAACGTTTTTCGCTGTATATACTCCTCAAAATAAGTTAAGGGCCGAAATACTATTTCTCCATATGTTTACATACAATGTTGAAACGGTTACATAAAATGTGTAAGCAATGTTGCATTAAACTGGACATTGTCAGGTCTGTTGCATTAGTTGAAAAAACTAAATATATGCATTGTTCTGTTGAATTTAAAAGAGTCCGAGATTTTTGATAATTTCTACAAATCATTAATTTGCTCCTAAACAACAATACTAAAACTTTAAATATGTTTTGTCAATTTATTCATTACGTTTAAACACTGTGAACCAATGGAACTATGGACGCAAAATGTTAATTCTCCCTGAAATTGACTAACCTTTGACAGTTTAAATGCATACACTGAAAAGTTTGAAAAACGCTGCTTTTTTAACATATCCAAAATGAAGTAAATTTGCAAGACCTAGTTGCAAATGTCGCACTGCACGCTTATCTGTATATCTGTTATTCTAAAGGAAATGGTGACAGATGTTTGTTAAGGAATCAATAGTCATGAAAATAATATGAAATACCATTTTTGGGTGAAAAAAAGCATTTCTTTGAAATTTCAAAATCTGAATTTTCAAATTATTTTGTTTTGGTGTAAAATGTTCATAAAGAATACAGAAAACACGAAACCGTTTCCATTTTTGGAATGCAATGTGTATTTAAACTTGTGCGCTGATGCTTACTTTAATCTTATTGAAATAAAGAAAGGATGGTCCTTAATTTATTTGAGGATTATAAATGTACGTAAAACATGTGACCCCAGGGATAGGCCCAATTTCACCACAGGGTCATCATTTGAACAAACTTGGTAGAGGACCATAAGCTGATGATAAATGCAACATATTAAACCTTTGACTCTTGTAGTTTCAGAAAAGACTGCTTTTAAGTGTTTCTCTATATGTATATATGTAAAACATGTCACCAGTGGGGCGGGGCCAAATTGGACCACAGGGTCACCATTTGAACAAAGGACCATAAGTTTAGGGTAAATACAAAATATTTAATTTCTTGCTCTTGTAGTTTTAGAAATGATGATGTTTTTCCCTATACTAGTAAAACATGTGACGCCTGGGGGCGGTGCCAAATTTTACCTCAGGGCCACCATTCGAACAAACGTCGTCAACCCTTGTGTGTTTGTGATGCCTTATCTACCTTTTATTCATCTTTGTATATAGGTGTTCTTTGTTTCTTTGTGTGTTTGTGGTTGACTGTCGTGTCCTTGAATCATTACGTGGTCCGAGTATTAACTTTCATACCCCATCCAACCCCTTCTCCAAGAAGCGAAAACGGGGTTAGCTGGAGTATGAAATAAAACCTTAATTTCGGCTTAAAAAGTTTGTATATTGTACAATTAAAACATTTAATAGGTAATTTGAATCAGGTTATCGCATTTTTTAGTAAAACTTCTGTTTTAAACGTGTTTTATTGTCGAAATATCCGTTATAAAATCCTGCTAATATAAGTTTCACAAGCTAATATAAGTTTTACAAATTTAATCAGGAAGTTCGTCAGAAAAGGATATAACCCTTTGGTTTTACAGCGCACTGCATGTTTAGTGATTGACCCCTCTACAGTCGGTCATTACGCTTCACTTTTCACTTGTGCGATGACTGGACTACCTCTTTGGATTCTATGATTGCACCTACTGAAACCCCAACGAAGGGACGTGGGTGCATGAGCTTGCGTCGCTCGGGTTTTCTGGTCGTACCCTAGATTGGTTTTCTTTTTAGCTGCAACTACTATGGTTGTTCAGTACGATTCTGGATACATCCTGAGATGTTTTTTATTTTGTATGTGTTTCTTTAGTTAGTTTTTCTGGATGTGGACTTTATTGTTAGAGAATTCCTCTTGATTGATGTAGTTTTGTTTACACTGTCTTGTCTATTTGGGCGCTGAAGACAGGATAATAGCGAGGATTGAGCGCATATAAAATCGATTCAAGCTAACCAGTAGGCCTTATTGCCTACTGACCGTTCCAAGTCGGTAACCCTGTCTTCACCACCCTTTCTGTTGTTTTTTGTCTCTTTCATTGTATCATCAAGTCCTTGTTTGCAGAACAGTGCGGACCTACGATGCCAATGCGTTTGGACGCTGTGGTTTCTATAGGACCCTATATCTCATTTCTCATCGCTTAATTAAATTAAGGCGGGAACACGTAATGGTTACCTTTCCTGTTCGATTTTTATAACTATTTTCTTTCGTAAAGGACCATAAGCTAATGGTATATGCAAAATATAAAACCTCTGGCTCTTGTAGTTTCAGTAAAGAAGAGTTTTTAAGTTTCATGGTTTACCTATATAAGTCTCTGTAAAACATGTGACCCCAAGGTCATCATTTGAACATATTAGGTAGAGGACCATAAGCTTATGCTGAAGGCAAAATATTAAACCATTGGCTCTTGTAGTTACAAAAAGACAATTTCTTTAGGTTTTCCCTATATAAGTCTATATGTAAAAGATGTTACCCATGGGGCAGTAAATAATATGCAATAACTAATACATGTAGTTATTGACTAAATGATCAATCCAAAACTCCTATGCGGTACTTTACTCTATGGATTCCGAATCAAGGCCGATTTCGTACACATTATACAAACTTGTGGGCATTAAACATTCGTGGAGATTTGATTTCGTGGTTCGGGTCAACCTTGAAATCCACAAAATTAAATCCCACACGAATATTAATGATTTCATAGTATACTCTAATTACGGTTGAAATGGTCATCTTTGCACCAATTTGAACTGGGACCGAGTTTCTGACACCCACGAACAAAATACAAGCTAGCTATTTTGATTGGCACTCTATAACGTCTTATATTAGCATGGATGCCAACTGGTACTACAAAAAAGCCATCAAACGGTTTGTTTCGGTCCTTGGGCCGCCGACTATCTTTAAATTGACTCATGACGTCAGATGCATAACGGAAACACATGGATGACACGTGGTACCTTTATTCTTCGTAATGAAGTGAAGACACACATATTTCTGTTGGTTTGTGTGCTGTGTTTGGTGTGAGTGCTGTGGTTTGTTAGGGTAAGTGTGAGGTTTGGTGCACCCTAGAACCGGTTTAAACTCCCAGTGGCCTACTTTGCCACTGACCGTTCCAAGGCGGTAGCTCTATTGTCAACCCTTTTGTGTTTGTGATGTCTTTTGCATTTATTATTACTTTTGCCTTCTTGTTAGTCTGTTTGTTTCTATGTTTTGTGGTTGACTGTCCTCCTTGAATGCTACTTTCCCTGTCCTATCTATTTATATTTCTATAGGACCTCTTTCTCTTTCTTTTTAATTGGAAATATATGTACAGCTGCTATCAATATAAACCTTTATTAAACAGGACAAAGAAGTATTGCAAGCAATACATGCCCTCTACCGGTTTGGGTCTAAAGGTGAAAGTCAATCATAGCAAAACAATTCACAGTGTAAGTGTGGCCTAGACTTTGATGGAAGACACCTTGTTTTGGCCGCGACACATCGTCTCCTGGCGGTGAATATGTGTGTATTATATTATTAAAACCAATAATATATAAAGAATATATAGCCCAGACACGAGGTTATAGCATTATTCTTCGAAGTGTAAGTGTGACCTTGACCTTGAAATTATATTTATCATGCAGTTATGCACTTTTCTGCCTAATAAACGGATGACCTAATACAGTTTGCTTTATTAGGCACTGACCAATAAAGCAAATCAATGAGGAATCCCTCGGCGTTTATTGTTTGATGTCATGTACGTAACTTTATCTGACGTCATAAAACAAACAAAAAACACCAACATGGCGGCGTCCTCGATAAGCGTAACTTTCTGCGAAATAAATAATAAAAGTAATTCATACAGAAAATGTGGATAATCTACATGATAAATAGAATATTATGTCAGTGCCTTTTACTATCAATATTCATAAAATCAATAATACACAAGTTTAACCATCCCGAAGACGGCAATTCGTAGCGACCTTAGACATAGAGAACATTGTGTCAGTTCCTTTTACTATCACGTTTATTAGGCTCGGCACAAAAACGAAGAATTGCTCGCCTAATAAACTTGATAGTAAAAGGCACAGACACTATATTCTCTATGTCTAAGGTCGCAACGAATTGTCTCGTGATGGTGAATATTTTGTATACAAGTATTGGAGTCCAATGATAAATAAAGAACCTATAGTCCCCACAAGAATGTTTCGGCATTAACTTTCGAAGTATATGTCTGATCTTGACCTTGCATGAAGTGGAACTGGCTATTTGTTTCACCCCATCGTATCATGGTGTTGAACATTTGTGTTTACTATTTAATTTAATGGAATCCAATGACAGCTGAAGAAGTTATAGCTCCCACAAGAAAGTGTAAGCAATAACCTTCAAAGTATGTATGCGACCTTGACCTTGAATGTAGGGATCTAGTTCTTAGTCGCGACACATCGTCTGATGATATTTGAAATTTGTGCATACAATTATTTGATAATTGTCTGGACACGAACTTGTATGTAATAGTCTTAACAGAATATGTGTGACCTTGACCTTGAATGTAATTACATGGTTCCTAGTTGCGACAGATGTATCCGCATGGTGGTGAACATTTGCGTATAATAGCACTGGAATCCAATGATAGATAAAGAAGGTATAGGACGGAGGCGAAATGGTAAGCAATTACCTTCAATAACCTTCAAAGTATAGGTTTGACCTTGGCCTTGAATGCTTAGTTGCAACACTTCATCTCATGGTGGTGAACCTGGCTCTAAGGTGTTACACACAGGCTCACGGCGGTGAAAAGTTGTGCATAATATAACTGAAAGTCAATGACTGATAAAGAACACCAACTTTTTAGCAAACACATTCAACGTATATGTCTGACCTTCAGGACCTATTTCCATACGCTAAATGCATTGAAAATGCATGGAAAGGATGCTTATTAACTGCTAACATGCTACATGACCGATTAGCTCAGTTATATAAACTGAGGCCCGAGTAAAGTTTTCTCTTTGAAAAGCGTTGGTATATTGAACAGTGCCTAGGGTATATCAGTATATAATACTTCAAACTAAAATTAACAAATAAGTTGTACTAAAAACATATATATATATATATATATATATTTGTTGATAATTCATTGTTGTTAGAGAAAAAACACGTCAAAACACAACTTATGAAACACCTGCTTTTATGTTTTACTATGTTGGTTTCATACAAAAGCTGTACTAGGACGGCCTCATCATCTGAAACAAAATTGAATACCACACTTTTCTCATCCAGCTGAATGTCTAACAGTGGTTTACAGTTACCTATAACAATTCTCTCTTTACCCCTCCCCCCAAAAATAGGCTGAAAATTGGTCTTTAACGGTAGGGACCTGGCTCAAAGTTGCGACATATCTTCTTATGGTGGTAAACATTTGTGTATAATTTTATTGGAATCCAATAATAGATTTAGCAGTTATAGCCCGGACACGAAATGTTAAGCAATTACCTTCAATATACTTCAAAGTTTTGCTGTGACCTCTTACTTGCAACAAATTTCCCCTTGGTGGTGATTATTTGTGTATTTTAATATTGTAATCCAATAATAGACAAAGAAGTTAAATCCCGGAAATAAACTTTAAGCCATGACCTTTAAAATATATGTGTGATCTTGACCTTGTTCTTAGTTGCGACATATAGTCTAATGCTGGTGAACATTTGTGTAAAATATTACTGGAATTTAATGAAAGAAGTTATACCAGTACACAAACTTTTAAGAAATGACTTTCAATGTATTTGTGCAACCTTGACCTTTAAGCTCTTATTCGCGACACATCGTCTCATCGTGGTGGTGAACAATTGTGTATAATAGTTCTGGAGTCCAATGATATAGCCAGGACACGAACTTTTAAGCATATAACCTTCATAGTATATGTGTGACTTTGACCTTGTTGGTAACAATCTAGCTCTTAATCGCGACACGTCTCATGTTGATGAACATTTACGTATACTATTAATGTAATCCAATGATAAATAAAAATGTTAAAGCCCGAACAAGTTTTTCGGACGGACGGACGGACGGAAAATGAGCAATCTTAACTTTTCCTCCGATTACAACGGTAGGGAACAAATTAATATTAATGATTTAGAAACCAAAATAAAGCATAGTCGTCGAGCTTATAAGAACAAAACCGAAGTTGACATGCGGCTTAATCTTTTGCATAATTTGTTATGCACATTTTATATGAGACTGAAGCACATTAAGAGGGTTTTATTTGCATTCGGATTGACACCAATCACTCTTCCAGATCGCCTCCAGTACTTTTAAATGATAAAATGAGCGCACATTTATTTAGGGTATGAATAAGAGCCAGTGCTATCTGCTAGTCTATATATGAAGGGCTTCAGCTGAAGAACAGTTCAATCTACGTTTAAACCGAATCCTCTGTACTATGTACAGAGGGAAGAATGAATAGTTGCAGTAATCGGTCGGGTGAAGATTTGATAAAAGCTAGCTGTTGGGAGGGTTTAGTGGTTATTGTTGTCTCTTGAATATGAAGGTAAAGGGATTGTAACAAGTCTGTGAACAATTCTGTAGAACATGCAGAGTTGGTCGTTAAGGGACCGCCAGCCTAGAGTCATTAGAATACTAGTAATGCTAGTATAAACGATTAAGTGCATTAATATTAGCGATTATGATTTTTCTTTTACCGAGAAATTCTGATACTTCACTCATAGACATTCAGTTATAATAGGCATATTTCACGTTTTGAACGATGGTGACATGTTTGCTCAGTATCAGTCTTTGGTTTCCCTACACGTACGCATGTGCGAATATGTGTCCCCAGGCGATTGTGCTATGATGCTTGGATGTACATATCAGTGTGTGCTAAAACCTTTTAAATACTCCCTCACCACACACACCAAAAAAGGAAGAAATCCTATAGAGAAGAAGATACACAAGTCGAACAGGAAATGTAGAATTCAATGATCACAGTCAACCAAAAAACTGCATCGAAACTAATAACAGCTCAATAAAACATAAGGCATGTGACATCACAAACATAAATATGTTGTAAAATTAATTATCGACATTTAGTATACTGTATTATAGCTGTCATCCTCGGGGATATCATAACAGTAGGCAAGCATGCTCCCCGCTGGGTTGCCGCTGTGATCGATCAAAGCCATTACTATTTCATTGTAACGGAGTATATATAGCGTGTTGTTGGTGAAATACTTAACTGTGATCTCACTCATATGAATATAATAGCATGCATTGGCGTTGAGAAAGATGAAGTCATTAGCCGGGAACGTCCAACAAAGCGAAAGGTTTAGGATACAATCATACTCAGACTGATTTAAAATGTTATATATGAATTATTTAACTGCTGGGTTCAAATATAAGAAAATCAGTCAATCGATGTTGTTTTCACTCACTCGCATCTGCTCGATCTTGAAAAGAACCACACGCCTACCATCTCGTGAGCGATATACCTATAATAAAACCCAGCAAATAAATAATCGCTAATGTTGTTAACATGCCGCAATTTAATTGTTTGAAGACTAAAATATAAACATGTATATGTGAACGTTTATTAAACTAGAAGAAGCTGTCTGGACGACGCTGTCATTTCTAATTCCCGTAAACCTATAAACGATTACTACTAACCTGTACTGTCTGATTCAGTCTTTATCGATGGTGTTACAGCATCCTTGGAACACAGAGTACATTTGTGCATCAGCAGTTCATGATCGGTATGATGTCCAATGGATTTCGTCAGTCGATCTTCATTACACGTCACAATCACATTCAATTTTCCTTTCTTCACTGCAGCAAGTATAATGTCAAATAGTGTGAACCACTGTGTAGCATTCGATTGGTCATAGTCATATTTCCCAGCAAAATCTTCAATTAACACTATACTAACTTTGTCAAATTTGACATGTCGCCATAATGAGGGATCTGTTAGCACTACGCATCTGTCCTTCTCATGTCCTGTCATCAGACTAGCTGCTATAGTTGAATTTCCTACACTGTTAGGACCGGTTATGAGAATCATTTTGTTCTTTTTAAAAATGTCTTTCGCATTACGAAGAACAGTTTCGTTTACCCGCGTTTGCTGCATATCTTGGATATAAACCATCGAGTGATCTGGAAAAAAGTTTTATCAGGTTTCATGTTTCAATGCTGAACAAGACTGAACAATAAAACATGCTGATATACTAATCAGAAGAATGGTATGTTTTGGTAAAGTGTCCTCAAAATACAATTATTATGTTTATTTTTAAATCAAAGGACAACTGTCATTATTAGTGTGATATGTATAAGCCATATAGGAGTCAATTTATGGACGTCCGGAAGAAAGCATGACACGTTGCATGAATGTACGTTATAAATACCTTAAATAAAATGCAGGAGACAGATTTGATTTTCAGATAAAAAAAAATGTACTGCTTTTAATGCATCTGTTATCAAAGTAATGTATACTGGGACCATACGCCGTACGACATGGGGAAGTATTATACTCCATGTCCACCGCCATATGCATGCCATCTTCGGGATGGCTAAAATTTTGTACTATTGATTTTATGAATATTGAGTTCTGCTCAACCCGGGGCTAGAGGGCCTGAGCGGTAGCTAGCATATTTCACTACCGTTCATGAACAGTCTCAATCAAACCTAGACTGCAATATTTCGTATGTGTCCTGCTCGGCCGTTTCCAAAGGTCCATTATCATACTCTTTTTTACAGCGTTTATAACGTTTTAAGTACCATTTAATACTTGTAGTATCATTTAAAATAAAATAATTGTCACCATAGCAACAACAGTATGGCATTGGGACCAGAATGGGTGATTTATTGTTAAACCCCACTGAACGATAAAAACGTATATTTTGTAATTTTTAAAAACATTATCGCAAAATTATGGGTTTTTTACCTACTTATTATGTAACACAATACATTGATAAATTCATAGAGAGTGGATGTATTACAAATATGCTGCTACTACAATGACAATATAACATAGTCGAGACTATATGAATGTGTAATAGCAATATTTCATGCGGAAGAAAACAGCACTGACATACATTTTGTATATAATAATTACATTGATTTATTTCCTAAGCGCCAAGTTTTAAGATGTCTTAATAACCATGTAATTGATTAAGTGATACCATTGTAACAAAAAAACACGTTTTGATTATTTTTCACAAGCCAATATCATTTCACATACTGATGTTATGAAAAAGATTGATTCCATCACAAAACGTGCAGGATATATCATTTCAATCAATTATAAATATAAATACTAATTAATTTGAAATAAAACAGCAATACATCACCTGCGTATACGCATAATTGTTTAAAAAATACATCATTTATTGAAGAATGTATTCTGATGTGTTTTGTTGAATTTACTGTGCACTTCAGTTAAAAACTGACTCAATAAGTTTTTGTTTTATTCTAATATATTTAAATCAATTTCAGTCCATGATTAACACAATGGTACATATTAAAATGTGATGAGTTCTGAGAAATCAACACACTTATAGTTTAAAGGTTAACATTATTAGGTCGAGGATATATCTGGATATGTTTTGAAGGATATGCACCGGCATCAGGGTCGGTTTTACGTTAAGCTAACGTCTCAAAACCATTTAAAAGACGTTACACATGTATTCACTTTCTAGCCATAGCTCTGTTGTACATTTTAACAAATTTATGCTCCTTTTTAAACTTATATTACCAATGAAAAAACAAGGCCTTGGTCGTCCAATTACAACTATTGTTATATATTTTTCATTTTACTATTGTGTTATGAATATTTTTAAAAACACTGTTTCATTTGTTTTTACTTTGATGAACGTTTTGCTCTAAATTAATGTTGTGCCAATTGTTTGATAAATGTGTTCAAGATTTAGGTAAGAGAGTCATGAAGGTTTCTTTGGTGGAACGGTGATAATACGTCTTTAATTTCTACTGGAATTCACACTGGCCATTCTAGAAGCATAGCAGTGGAGGTTGGCCTTCAAACACTTACAACGACTAGAGCAAGACTACCGAATTTGTTCAAGACATCCTTTTGATACCTCAGCTAGTGTACACCAAAAATGTGATTCTGTCTGAAACACTATCGCTAATCTGAGGGCATTTGAGGTTCAGGGCGTTTTAAGAGCATTTAGCCTACAATACTTAAAGCTACACAATCGATCGATAAAATAATACAATTTCAAGTTATTTTAAACATAAGAACGCCTATAAATGAAGTTATTTGCTGGATGTGTTGTCTACATTGTTTAGGCTGGTATAATGTCATAGCGTATATCGAGGCTTTGCATTATAGGCGTGATAACGCTTCGGTATCTTTGAAAGTGTACCACCAGCGATTACGGGTATATAAGCCTAAACGTTTATATAGCAATTTGTTCAGATATCCGATAGCTACAGACTGTTCAATCGATGAAGATATTCAATGCTGTGCAATGTAACTATATACATGTTTGTAATGCTGAACGGAAGGGAACGAGTGAATGCGTAGAGGCATAACGTAAATACAGTCACTATGTAGAGAATTAATCAACACTTTCCCGCGTATTCCACACATATGTTCCATATATTGTATATACTTATTTCCTATAATTATCACTTGAAATAATTCCAATATCACACACATATTTTACATGTATACATATACAGAGAGCGTGCATCGGTAGCCAATAGTATGTAACGTAAAATACATGCTCAAGTGTTGACTCGCGACAGAGAGAAATTATTGTTTAAAACTGAGATACTTGAAGGATATGTTCAAATTAAGTTATTATATATGAAATTTCTTTTGTTGGAAAAGACCAGCAACATTATTTCTCGCAAATCGTAGTTTTCAGGGATGTGGGGAAGGGGTATTACACATGAAGGTCGCCAATCCGTCTATCCTTCAGTTACACTTTTTAATTTCGGAGCTTCTTGGGAAAATAATAAGAGTCACAATTCGTAAAAAAAAAAAGATTGTTCTTGCGTGCGAGCTTTTGTGGGTGCTTGCGTAAGCCGTGCTTGTATGCGTGCTATTATGCACATGTTTGTAAATATTTAAATCTGATGAATTTGAAAGGCATTTGAAAACTACTTCTTCATAAAAAAGAAAATTCATAAAAAAAATGTTGTAAAAGGTGCTAAGGGCCTGGGCTAGAACCCCGTCCGCCACGGCGAAAGCATACTAAGACAGCGCGTTAACCTACTGCGACTGAGGTCGATTAACAGTGTCGTATTAATTAAGTTATTTTACATCAATATTGCTCAATCGCGAAGGACTCTGTGCTAATATCACGGTGGATAGACGTAAAGGACCCTGGCTGCTCAAAACTGCGTTATCTTGATCCTGGTTGCACTTATAACGTACCCTGGTTGGTAAAAACAGAGGGAAAATGGACACTGGTGTCAAAGAATTCGAACATAAGATACAGTATCGTATGTATAAGAAAAAAACTTTATGCGATGGAATTTTTGTACATCATATCCTTCGAAATACATGTTCCTTTATGTACAACAAAATGCAGAATAAGTCCTAACAAGCTGAAATTGAATGTGATCCTAAATTGGTTTGCAACTGCTCTTGTTCAATAAGATAACTGTTTAGTCTAAAAATCTGTAAATATTAACATCATGCTTAAATTTCAGAGGACGGACCCTGGTTGCTTTGTAAAAAATGCTTGAGATTCTGGCAACGGACTCAATCTGTATCTTTGGCACCGGATCCTGGTTGATAGATTGTTTCTAAATACCTTCAGATTAAAGAGAAAACGACGATCGGGACGTTTGCTCCACCAAAACAAACAATAAAAAATCATCTGTTGGTTACATGGTGTTTTAAGTCATCTTCAGCACATGTTAGGTTATATATGATGGTCGATTTGTTCGTGGGGGAGGCAGATCATCCACCTTTTCATAAGTAGGACAAGTACTGCATGCCTCATGAAATCTGGGAACGAGCTGGATTTGTACCCACGACCGTAGCGGTGAACTTGAAACAGCGCCTCACCACTCTGGACCACCGGTACTAAAATTATTCATGCGACAGCATGATGGAAAAAAAAAAACAAACAGGCTCCCAATATTGAATTATTATATCGGTTATGAATGTAGAGGGTGTGATCTTGTTATTGTGATAGAATATGGTGGTGAGTTTGGCTAAATGCGTCTATGTCGTACAAGATACAAGACTAAACAAATGTACTCCGGACCTACGTTCGTGTATATACGTTTGCACCTTGAGATAATTCTTTCTTTACGACCTGTCTTCCGTCCACAGTACCCTAAAATAATGTATGGGCCCGCAATAGACATTAACCAAACTTATTTTCCCCGCAGCGCGATGCATGACGGTTTTTGTCGCCGTTTTACACGACAATGACCTCGAACAGTTTTTATATTTGTAACCGGAGGCCCGGGTTCAATCCTCCGTGGTAGCAACGCTCTAGCTAAGACCCTAACAGGTAACAATTGTTTGATCATACACAAAATACATCAATAAATAAAAAATAAAATATTACAAGTAATACAAATGCAGCAATGTGAACAACTAATGACGTAGTCTATATACATGAGTGTTGGCATAATGTAGGCTGACATGTCGTATAGAGAGGCCACCGTTGTTGTACGCAATTTTTTTTTTTTATTTAGATATTTTCTTTAAAATAACTCTTACTGTACATTTATTCACAAATTAATATAATTGCATAAAGTAATACATTGAACACCTCATATAGCAAAGCTTAGCTTTTCGTTTATAATCTCCGAATACTTACTGAAAGTGTCAATTACAATTTTTAAATAGGCATTTACCAATGGTAAACTTTGAATTACATATAATATAATTCTAGAGAAAGTTGTATTGAGAATGTTGCCACTTTTATTTGTTAAAGCACTAGCGGATCTCTAGGGGAGCACTCTCATTGGAGTCATCCTATGATTTGAAAAGGTTATCACATAACATTTAACTGAATGTTGTTTAACTATTTATCAAGACATTATATTGAATAGTTATAGCCGGTCGCCCCCAAAAAAGGAAGGATACATAAACATCCGGGAAGCTGCCCTAATCTTACTTACGAATATATTTAGCAAATTGTTCCAAGGATAGACTCCGAAACAAAGAACCGGTGTACATACCAATCCGACGGACGAGACTAAAGGAACATGTTTTACTCAATAATACACGGAAGAAATTGACTTGCGGCGATTAAGGTTCATCCGGGTCAAATGCAACATGCTATCAAGTAGACCACGCCAGCTACCTTGAAGTGTACGAGTTCCTCGCCGATGTTTGGAGGGTGAAAACTCGTTAAATGTGAAAATCTATAAAATATCTCAGCACATTGTTTTTTTCCATAAGTTGACCCACGCACAAACCCCACCCAATTGAAAATGTCGCAGCTATAACTTCACCACTGATATCAGACCAAGATATTTCGAACAGGGGAACATATCTAGTCGTTTTTTTAAGATGTATATTTTCAACTACCGGCTAAGATCCTGTGTCAAAAGCAAACAGGATCCGGTGCCATGAGCAACCAGGATCCGTAACTTTGCAATGCACAAACAACTTAACGCTTCTGGCAATCGGTAGATATTAGTATGTATTAAATACATCCAATGGATGTTATGGCTGAACATACATAGTTCCAGACATAGCATATGCCAATAGTCACTATTTTTGAAATAAACACAATTTTCTTAGAACTAGACGTACTTTCACGCGTCGGTGTGTAAACAGTGCGCATTCTTTCACATATAAAACACTGCTTTTATAACCCGTTCTTCATGAATTCAGACACACAAATGCATCTAGTGTTCCGTGGGTGTGATCATTTTTAAAAAGTGTCTTATTGTTAAGTAATATTATATATCTTTTAAAAGTTTACGTGTTTTTACCCGCCAGTGTCCTTTACATGAGTAACCAGAATCAAGGTAACGCTGTTTTGAGCAGCCAGGTTCCGTTACGTCTGTCCACCGTGAATATAAACCATTGCTTTTCTACATATTGCTTTTCCAGGTCCTTAGCTACACCGGGGCACACAGAGGTATTTGCCTTGGTTGAATTTTGGGAATGTACATACTTTACATAAAAACAACTATATACTAGTATATAAGGACCCTGGGGGAAATGCAACACATTGAAGGAAATTAAAACAAAATCTAGGGTGGAGAGGGAGGTTAATACCACCGGACACCAACATAAGGGATATGCCTCGGTTAAATTTCAGGGCTGGTTACGGGCCTGTTTTCATTTAAAATTACTTTACACATCATTGAAGTTGATTAAATAAAATTAAAGATTTAAATAAGTAAACTTATGAAAGGTTAATAACTAGTATTTGAACTTAATTTTTATACTGAAACTTTCGGTTTTTAGTTAACACTTACCTTGTCATACAGACGAAAGCTGACATCTTTCATATTTTCTCTGATTTTGAAATCTTATCAATCAGAATTTTAATGTTCAGATTGCCAATTCATACATTTGTGTTGCATTGTTTTTTGTTTCGTGAAAATATCAATATTGGGGCCCAATCCGAAACATTGGGATGAGGGGTCCTCCGGCTCTTACGCCTATGTTTATGAGACTATATAGAAACCCTCTCTCTCTCTCAATGCCTTTCAACCCCCTCCTTCCTTCCCCCACTCTCTCTCCCCTTTTCTCACTCTTTTTCCTCCCTCCCTCCCTCCCTCTCGCTTTCTTTCTTTCTCTTTATCTCTCATTCTCTCTCTGTATGTCTCTCTCTTTGTCTCTTTCCTTATCTCTCTTTCTGACTCTCTATGTCTCTCTCTGTCTCTGTGTCTCTCTGTGTCTCTCTATCCATTTTATTTTCAATTTCAAAATTTCATTTCATGCATAAATTAAGATGAATTTATTAAAACTATGTTGATTTATAATCTACTAATATGTGTAAACCATGCATGCATAACTTCACATAACAAATACAATATATCTCCATCTTTACCTTTAGTTACGAGCCTCTACCAATATTTCAATTTTGATAAACAATGTCTCCCTTGTGTTTTGTGTCAATATAGAGTATACACGTACACACACATAAAAATGGAGGATTATTTGTATTTAATAGTTTCTGTGATGCAACGGGATAGTTGGAAAGGGTCCTTGTTAAAAGGCCGCTACGTTTAATTATAGGTATTGTTTTGGATTATATATAAATATGGACTTATAAGGTTGAGTAAGTACATCTTTAGCTTACTTTTCAATTTCTAATGACTTGTATTTCCTATTAGGTCTTTCTACTGAAGATTGGTCTCATCAGTTCGGTGGTAAAATGCCGCTTGCTAAAATCCACTTTTATACCCGTTATAAGACCAGTGGTCGATTCACAAAGTACCTGAAGCGTCTCATACAGTACCGCCTTATCTCATTAATATTCAGTAAATTTAGGTAGTGCGCATGTTGTATATATGAACCCACACGTATACAGTAATCACTTAGAACAGCATGCGTAATGACCGTTACATTTGTTCAGTTCTAGTGTGCCTTTTATCGGGATGGTGTAGCTTTAAGTATATCGAGCCTGTTAAACCGTCCTTCTGATAGAGTGTGATGCACAGTGAATGTATGTTTTCTTGTGTATATGTGTCCATAAGCGAGCATGTGATTTCGTGCTACATGTACAGACCAACGTTTCTATTCATCGAGACATCAACGTTCCTATCATCGAGTCATTGGAGAAAAACAAACGTATCTATCATAGAACAATATACATTTTCGATTGCATCTGGTGCTGATGTTTTGTTTTGAAAAATGGTTTTAGGTTTGTCATAGGCATCTAAACATTGAATGAGGTCTACTAAATACAGTTACAGCTACTAACTGTTTCTGGACCTGGCACTGTCCATCTTTTCAATGTTCGAGCATTTTTTCGTTCGATAAGCATAACAAGCAAAAGTCTCCTTTGCTTGTGAATTTGATCATGTTCGACTGTTGAACATGTTCTACTTGATCACTGGGTGATAAATTTAACACTGTAGAACTAATCTAATGTTGATAAACTGGTCATATGTAAAGTGTCTAGGTCACGAATGTGCATGGATTACCAGCGAAATAATATATATGGTCAAGTACGACGAACCATGACCGCACAAATCTACCAGTGTGACTCTACCTTATTAGCTTGTAGAATTGTTAGCAAGAATACATCTTAATTCAGTGTTTTGTTACAATAGTTACATTCAGAGTTGTCTATTACTGCACATTCATACCGCTCTTGAAAAGGCAATCAATACAGGTTCATTTTTATTAATGAACTTTGCTACTTGTCTTTGTTCTGTATAATTCTATGTAAAAATATGAACATGAAATTATGTTACTCAACTCTAATCTAAATTAGTTCCGGAGAAGAACTTTTTGTTGATGATTTTCTTATTCAAGTATATATGACACTGTAACCCTAGAGGTCAAAGCATGAAGGGGGCAAAATTGACATAAAGGTCGCCACGTGAACAAACTATGATAGAGGACCATAAGCTAATTCTACATGTAAAATATTAGAACTCTATGGATTGTGGTTTCATAGTACAATAATTGTCAAGTATTCCCGATATAGGTCTACGGAAAACAGGTGAACTCACTTTATAGAAATCCTGAACCCCTCCCCATCACACACACACATACACACACACACACACAATGGCCATTTGAACAAGCTTGATCGTTTATTACCTAGGTATCACTTTTACGCAAAATCTGTCGAAAACAGTTTTTGAGAAGAATATTTTATTGTTATCTGCTATTTTTAATAACAGCGGCCATCTTGGAACTCATGTTGACCTAATTTTAACAAATGTGAATGGCATTGATCTAAAGATTATTCATGGTCAAAATTAGCGAATCCGTCTTGAGAGGTATTTTAAAGCAAATTGTAAGGAATGGAGGCGGGCGAATGGTAATGCCAATAGCTCACATTTGAGCGTTGCTTAATTAAGAAACAATGCCCCTTTTGTGGGCCACATATGCTTAACAAGGAAAGAAAATCATTAAAAAATACTTTCAATATTGTTACTGTTTTTTTTATATTTTTTTTTACTTATATTTCGAAACTTTTTTCCGACACAATACATATAGTGTTAATAGTTACATATTAAAAGTTGGGGTACCCCTTTGAGGGCCTCATTTACGTTTATGTCTACTGTTTTCTTTTAAAGGTCATACCCCAATGTTCATACATGTAAAGTTTCGTGCTTTCTTCCGGAAGTCCACAATTCTCTTTTAAACGTTTTGGAAACCAACACGTATTATAAATATTAAATTTTACAACAACTAACGTGGGATGCAAGGACACCTACAACGTGTATAATACTATATATACGAATGGTCAATGAACTCCATATGATTAGGCTGTTTGATTATTCGCAAACCATTTGGAATAAAAGTGCTGAACCAATATTTTCTATTTTGTAAGTATTGAATCTTGATACCTAACTTGTCTTACATGTTTATTTGTAGGCTATACGACAAGCAGTTACGCAGTAATTTACCTTGCTATTTAGCACTGCTTACTATGGACAATCAAAAAAATAAAACTGTTCCACTAAATTTCAAGCGGCATGTCTCTGTCTCGGATTAAATTCCAATTTGTTTTTACTGGCCGTCTTATTGTTTGACTTCTGACAGAATTATGCAATGGCTGTTTTTGAAAAAAATATTTCTTTGTGCGAATTAACTGAAGAAACTCGAAAATGCACGTGCATTTTATAACACCAATGTAGAATGAACTAAATCCAGGTATGCAAGAAAGAAACGTTAAATGCAGAATACGGTTACTAAAACGTAAAATGAAACACTTGACGAAGAACTCGGAAGCATTACAACTTAGAGAATTATTCTATCAAATCAATGAAATAGAATTAAACTTTACACACTATGCAAAATAAATATCAGTGTACTAATTACGGTGCGGTCATTACACGCTGGCCTGACGCTAAGCATATAACAGGTAGCTTGCAGATCCAGATGGATTATTTATAGCACAGGTATTGTTTATGTAAACACAATAATTAAAAAGTCAGCTTAACTTTTTAACGACGCCTACGTTTCAAGTTAGCTGTTTATATTAACGATTGGATATATCTGATGATTTAATGCAAATTTTGACGACACTATTATTGCATACGCTTTTACAAGCTCCATTGACTTTCAAAGTAACAGGAAACGTCAATATTCGCTCATATTGAAATGTAGTCAAGTCATATTGGAGTGCAATTTTCTGTTTATGTCAAATAAAGTATGTCGCGTGATGTAAACAATGTTGATTTCATTGTGTAAATTCCCACGATGTAACGACAATATGTTTGTTTCAAATCAATGTTTTTGATGAAAATTAAATATTACAACCTATTTTATTGTTCTAATTTAAAAATGCGTATGCAGTAAAAATGTTATTAGATTTATATTTTTATATTGGGATATTTGCACTCGTTCTTTCAAGCAAAAAATAATGCGCTCCAAAAATCGCGCAATATTAATACGCGGAAGAACTCGTGCATATATCCCAATACAAATCTAATATCCTATAAATACTTGACACAAGGCATATATCATCTCCGTTAAGGTTTAAAATAAACATATTTTGACTTAAAATGTTGACTCATTATACGGATTATATTATAGTGTCCAAAATTATTCAAATTCTAACTTTTAAAAGGATTTGTTTTGTGGTGCGGTTTCATTGACCGTGAGTATATTTAACATTTACTTGGATTACCTTTGAAATACCATAAAATTTACCTCACATTAACAGAAAAACAAAAAGAAGCAAATGACTTTATAAACAAGAGGACCAACTGTCCATGAATCGCTCACTCAATGATCATGTCCATAGTAGACACTTGGAACAGCAACAGAAGTGGATCAGACTTAGAAGAGGTCTGGTAAGTTAAGACCATACTTTATTAACCCTTTATAAATCTATGTAAAACTGTGATCCCGGGTCAGGGTTAAATTTCAACCAGTGTGCAATTAAATCAATTGTGTTAAAGGAACATAATCCCATGCTGTATGCACAACTTCAGACCTCTATCTCTCGTAGTTTCGGAGGAGATTTTTAAACACTGTCCTGCATAACTCTTGTACAAATGACCATTTGGACAGGATAATACAATCCTAAATGTCACCATTTGAACACACTTGGTAGAGAACAACATGCTTATGCTACATGTATCATATAAATGATGCCTTGTGGTTTCAGAAAAGGAATATTTTCCTTTTGTTCCTTATACACATATTTATAAAAAACACGTTATCCCTGGGCCTGGTCCGGTTTCAAACCCAGTGTCACCCTTTGTATAAACTTGAAAGAGGACCATAATATTCCTGCAAAATATCAATCCTCTAGCTATTACATAATAGTCTCAGAGAAATTATTTCCATGGACATGGTCAATTGTTTCCTACGGCCAATATTTGAACACACTTGGTAGAGGATCATAAGCTTATTTTACACACATTTGAGAGCTATATGGATCGCAATTTGTACAAGTTATTAGAGGACCATAAGCGTATGCTGCATGTAATATTAGAGACCTCTATAACTTGCGAAGATTTGTTAAGATGTTTTCTATAATCTATAATCTATAAATGTAATTCTATGTACATCATATGATCCCTGGGGCGGGGTCAACTGTCTTCCGTCAGTCACCATTTAATCAGACATGGCAGATGACATGGTTTGCAAAATATTTGTCTTCTAGCTTTTGTAGTTCAGAGAAAAATACTTTTTAAAAAAATGCTATGTAATTGTATATAAAAATGTGACCCTTGGGACGCTGCCAATTTAGCCTTAAAGTAACCATTGGAACAACTGGTAGAGGACCATACTCTTGTGCTTCATGCAAACTATTAGACCTCTAGCTCATGCAGTAGATGCACGGCAAAACAGTGTTTTAAAGATTGTCCTGTATAACTTTATGTAAATCGGTAGAGGACACTAGCTTCATGCTACATGCAATACATGAGAGTTCTATGACTGGTGGTTGCAGAAAAAGTAGATTTTTCAAGGTTTTACCCTTTATAAATGTCTATATAAATAAATACTGAAAAGTGGATCGCTTGGAAGCAACAAACACAAACAAGAGAGAAAGTAGCAGATTCGATTTTATTGAGTCTGTTCGTGAGAGGTAATATTAGGTAAAACTTCTCTCACGTCCTTTAGCACCGGTTGGCATATAGGAAATAGGTTAATTCAGTATATAGAATATATTCGCATTACATGAAACTGCATTACGCATTACAAATAGGGAAGGTAATCGCAGTACTTTGAGTATAGTACATATTCTTATAACTAATGAATTTAAGATACTGCGTGAGATTCATTTCATTGTGAAATCTCAGATGAATAATTCCGATGTAAAATATTGACTAGCAGGTATTGCAACTCAATTAGACTAGTGTTAAGCTTATTTCTTACAATCTCAACATATTCTTATTTTCATATTGTTCATAATGCGGTGTAACAGTATAGCTTTTGGTTTCTTCCGTAAATCACAACATACTTCTGTTAATCGCTATGCACTGATTATTTTCTATGAGACGCTCTGTGCTGTCTCTGCTCTCAGTTTATTAAATATATATCGCTTATCCGTTATAAATAGCAATTATATTAAACTCAGATGAATCAATCAATCTTATATACTATTGACTAACAGTCATTATAACTCACTTAGCTCAACATGCTCCATAAGAGATATATATTCACAAACTATGAGCAGAGATAGCGTTGAGCGTCTTCCAGAAAATTGTCACTGCGCAATGAGTTAAAATGAACAATATACCAACAGATGTATGTTGTATAATCTAACGGAATAAGCGATATATATTTAATAAATTCAGAGCAGAGACAGCACAGAGCGTCTCCTAGAAAATAATCATTGCATACTGAATTAAAATGAACAATATATCAACAAAAGTATGCTGTGATTTATAGAATAAACCAAAAGCTATACTGTTACACCTCATTATGAACAATGTGAAAATAAAAATATGTTGAGGTATTCAAAACTTGCTAAGGATCACTTTTTTGCTGTCTAAATTTCCTGCTGAAATAAATAGCATTATTTCTATTTTACATGAAATTATATCGGGCAGTGTATGGTCATTTGATCTCATGACATGATTCAAATTGTGGAATTGTTGAAGTATCAATTAATTTAATATCGTCATTTTGAAATAATTTCTAATAAAATTATATGGAAGAATAAAAGTGATCCTTAGCAAATTTTGAGTAGTATATATATTGATTGATCAGAGAGGTTATTAGACTGATATTGCAGAATGACCTTACGCAGAATACATAAGATAGGCGAGTAGATTTTTAAGAATCACGATAAATGCTATTAATGGATATGTGATGTGTAATATTGTTCTCTCTATTCAAATTAATATTTTTCTTTTATCAGGTATTTCTTAAACTTCACAAGAACGAGTATGATAATGGACCTTTGGAAACGGTCGAAAACGACACATACCAAATATTGCAGTCTCGGTTTGATTGAGACTGTTCATGAGCGGTAGTGAAATATGCTAGCTACCACTCACGCCCTCTAGCCCCGGGTTGAGCAGAACTCAATATTAATAAAATCAATAGTACACAATTTTAACCATTCCGAAGATGGCATGCATATGGCGGTGGACATGGAGTTTATTGCTTCCCCATGTCGTACGGCGTATGGTCCCAGTATCTAATAAAATTAAATGCCCCGAAGAGCGAAATAAACATAATGGAATTTAGTTGGGAGCAGCGGTTATGAAGCCTGCATATCACAAGTAACAGTCAAAAGACTAAATTAAAAAGCAGACAACATATTCTATAAGTGGTTAAACAATACCCAGAGCCTTTAATCGGTCGGAGTAGTGGAACCACTGAATCGAAAATTAAGTAAGAAAACAAAAAGAAATGAAAAAGTACCACAGATAATTAAATAGAAGTATCGGGTTCAGCGATCTCCAAAGATCGAATGAATAACAGTACTGATTGCAAGCGCGGGGAGACGTTTTACATAGTTGATCTACACTAATGATGCAGAAATATGGATGCATCATTTGCATCCAGACACCTGTAGTGCTTCGGCATGTTCTGATGATAGAAGTTTCACATCTTTCGTTTGACGGTTAGTCAAGTGGGTACATTCTCAGTGGGAATTGGATCTTATCAAGGTGAAGTCTGTGATAAGAAAATTGTTAGCTTTTTACTTTCATACAAATAGGACACTCTGACGGAAGATCGACACAGACTGTGGGTTCAGTACAAATTAAACTAGTACCTAAATAAAGATGTTTTCAGCTCGCATTAGGCGTTCTGAGGGTTCAATACTATATGAACTATTTGTTTTGTACTAGTACTCATTTCTAGATTACATTAAGTGAGCTGTTGGTTCAATACATTATTGAACCTTATACATAAGACTAAGAATAGGAATACCTATTATACATGTTATAGTATTGAACCGTATATAGGTCACAGAATACTTTAAGCTTCTGTGGGTTCAGAACATTAGTTGAACATTTTACAATTAAGCTAGGACTTAAAGATACTTTGACCGCATTAGGCGTTCTGGGGGTTCTATACTAATGAACCGCGTATCTTGTACTAGTACTCATTTTCTAGATTACATTAAGTGATCTGCTGGTTCAATACTTTAATGAACCTTATACATAGCACGCTTGCGTTTTATATATAACACGTGCACACGTATTCAATAGCCATATTCAACAATGCTTTATTCTTTTAACGGAATAAATCGATACTCTATGTATGAGTTACAGAATAACCATACAAATTTACAAATTTATATCTTAAGTATATGCATTGTTTATAAACATGCATCATTTACGCAATTAATAGTAATATTGGAGTGAAAATAGAAATAATAAGGGTACCCCTGAACATATTACCCTTGCACTTGGCACATTTATAATGACTAAATATATACCGGCATGTATATACAATATATGTGTAACATCTTACATACATATATTAGCAAATATTACTAAAAACAGTCGAAACATTGCTTGCAACCAATATTGGTATGATGCGCTTAGGCGTTAGCATATTAATAATTAAGAAATATTAATCATAAACATATTGTATATTTGAAGCAGTGTAGGGTTTATGTTTTGATAAATCAGACGTTATGGGTATTTTCAGAACCCTTGAATATATAACATTTACTTTTAATCAGCACTTTTACATTATTATATGATCTGAACACCTGGATCGAGATTTGATAAACGGTTTTGTTTGTGTGATTTTGCAATTATTTGGCGGGTTAGCTTCTTTAAGCTGTATTTTACTTTAAAGCAACAAAGAGAGGGCTTGATGATCCCAAAGGACCAGTAAGTTCTAACACTTCTGATTTTAGTCGGGACGACTTACAGTCGCCACAAAGTTCTAAAAAAACGCTAGTGTGAATGTCAATACATACTGAAAAGTGGATCCCTTGGACGCGTAAAACACGAACAAGATATGTATTATAATTATACACAGTGGATCATGCGTAACTTGCTACAAGGCTAAATGTAATATAGAGTACATTTCACATATTTTAGCCTGTTCTGAAAGTTGCCAAATATGCGATCATATATGAGAACGAGGCTACTGATATATTGGTTTGGCTAGGAGAATTGGGGAGAATTGGGTAGGCTTTGGTAGACGTAAAGTGTATTTTCACTCCGGCATGTAAATAAAACATAGAATCGTGAACAACTGACTTCTCTTTTATACCACGACGCAAATATGTAGTAGTAGTGCAACACAGTTTCCAGGTAATGGCCGAGATAGTATGTCAGCAGGGGTGTGGTTAGACCCCAGGACAGATGCTGGTGGGATGGTTGTATCCGTCTGTTCACACCCCGTAAGCGTATGTATGGTTATAGGTTTGGTGGGGTTTTCAACGGTTTCCAAGTAATTACCCAGGAGCTATGTCCCCAGCTGTGGGGTCGATACTAGTTGGATGATTGTAACCGTCTGTTAATGCTAAATAGGTGTATAACTGGTTTCAGGGAAGAAAAGATTTTAAGTTGTTTTTCCTATATAAGTCTATAAGTATATTTGAACATATGACCCCTTGGGTGGGTCGAAATATGGACCCATGCATGGTCTCGATTTGATCAAACTTGATAGAGAACCATAAGCTTATGGTACAAATATTAGCCCTCTGGCTCATGTAGTTTCAGAGAAAAAGATTTTGCTATATAACTCGTTGTAAAATATGTTTTCAATAATCAGTATAGCTCATTGTCAAACTCGTCCGAGATCTTATGAAAATAAATGTTCACATCAAATTTTGTGAAAATCGGAAACTTTTACGAAAGTTATCGTGTTCACAACAACAAGCTAACGGACGACGCAGAAGGACGCCGTACAAAGAACCAGTGTATAAGCTCGCATAGCCTTTGGCCTGTGCTTAGTTCACTAAACTAAAATAGTTTGCATACGATCACGCGAGTTCTAGCATCAAACATGACTTAAGAGTTCACATGTTTTGCTTACAGAACAACGTTTCTTTAACTCTATATTCAGTAAATATATCTCTATCAAATAAAAGAAACAAAAGATTAAATGGTGTGAATTTCGACGTACGTTTTTAACACAGACTGATGGCGCATACCCGCCACCCCACCCCAACCAACACCGACACCACTACCCCATTACCTCTCCCACTCCCCATATTTTCTATACCCTTCATTTAAAATGTGTTCAGTGTAGTGCTAAATACTGTGCTACACTTGGTTTAAAAAAAATATATATAGTATTAAACATGATAGTGTATGTGAATATTTTATATAAAAAATGTAGACCTTTCTCAAAGGCTTGTTGTGTTTGTATTTTCTGTCGCAGCATTGCGAATGTGGTTCGAATCAATTAGGTATATATTGCAATAGATAGCCACAATACCGATTTTGTCAATTTGTCCTTTTTATCGCATCAACGAAACATCAAAGTCGTTTGAAAGTACCTCGGACACGATGTGACCGACGCATGCATCGTTCTGTGTACATGGCGTTTCTGTGGCGTTTCTTGCATAAACATGCAACATGTACGTGGAAAGAAAGCCGTTTTACTACACTCGACGGTACGAAGAACTTCCAGGATCAATCACAAACGATGCAAATGAGTCCTTTGTAACAAGCGCTTGGATTGGACAAGTCGCCTTGTACGAAGCTGGGTACGAGGCTGTTTGACCAATCCTCCGAGCGAAGAGGTTGTAGAGAACATATGGGGAGGGGGTAGTAGAGAATGGGTGGGGTAGTGGGGGTGTATTTGCCGATTACCTTTGGTTTTTGAACATATTTGAATTTGATAGAACATTTTTGTTGACTGTATTCATTTTAATAACTTACCCAACAAGTTCGCAAGGACAGCATCACACACTAGATCTCTCTGGTTGTTTCTTGTCTTTTCGTCTGAAATGTGTACTTTCATGTAAATAGTTCATGATTAAAGGGGATTGTTAGAATTGGGAATCAGTTATACGTTATACCCCCATATGCATGCCATCTTCGGAATAGTTAAAACTGTGTACTATAGATTAATATAAGTAAAGCAAAGTAAAATTCAGGTCAAAGGATTACGGATATTAAGGTCAGACCTACAGACGAAATTGGACGAGAATTCTCAGTAATAAGAAATAGAATTAGTCAATTTAAAACGTGAGGAAGTTATGATGGATTTAAAAAATCTCCAAAATTGTTAACCTATACACAAATTGAACAACATGTTCCAAAGTTTCAAAAGCACAGTCAACATTTTAAGGTATTAGCCATTGGCTAGTTTGGCTACCGCTATTGTAGTTATGGCCATTGTATTGTTGTATGGAAATATTGACTGTTATATTTTGTTATAACAATTCTGCCCATGAATTAACAAATAACAATAAATAGATATTACATGCATATGATATACAGTTCAGTTGTTATATCTGTTGCAACAGTACACGTTCGGGTTTTTTGTTTCTATGATCTTATCATCAATACGTTGGAAACTTCGTGCACGCAAGTATATTTCCATGTCTTAACTAGACAAAAGTGATGAAGAGAAATTGCTAAACAAATCTGTACATTTCTGAAATATAATAGAACGCATAAATAAAAGACTGCGCTCGAAGCTCGTTGTAATATAATGTTGTATTTGTATTGTTTTAAATGAGCATTACATATCTTTGGGGATTAACCTCTCGGTATAAAATGACGTTTGCTAGTTCACCATTTTGCTTTTTTTTTATTTCATACAGACGTTTGAAACGGGTTTCGGTAATGTCTGGAAATGCATTAAAACGGATATTAGCTAATATATACCATATTACATGTACACGTTATAGACAGCCGTCGTATTATTAAAAAGTATTACTATACTCATCATGAGTATTATAAAGTGGATGATCAAAATGAACATATAAAATTATGCATAGAAGTGCTTTACCATTTATTCAGACTTAGCTTTCAGTTTTGTGAACTCTTTTTTAATATTATTGGCATTTTAAACAGTGCTCTATTACAAGTTCCCTGACCGTGCCCTCATTCATAAATATTGGATTATAAGAAAACTGCGTATGCTTTCTTTACTTGCTGTCAAACCCATTATAACCAAACTCTTCTTGTGCTCTATACTTTATCCAATCCAATATGTTCTAAAAATCGAACAGGAAAAGTAGCATTCACGAACGACAGTCAACCACAAACACACACAGAAATAAAGAACAACTTTAAAGATTCCAAATTAGTCATCACAAACACAAAAGGGTTGACAATAGGGCTACCACCTTGGTACGGTCAGTGGCAAAAAAGGCCGCTGAGTGTTTAAAACAGGTTCTAGGGTGCACCAAACCTCACACTAACCCTACTATTATCCCAATAAAACGGGACAGTGCAAATAAAGAAATCCCTGCCATGAACTATTCTCTAACTAACAAGGCAGCATTAATAGGCAATATAAGTAAAACACAAAGATGCTCGTATATATAAATACAAAAACACAATAACCTAGAAAGCCACACAGAATGTACTCAATGACTTGGCAGAAGCCAGAGCAACATGAGAATAAACCATTGAGGGCACGACAAGACAAGATTGTAGAAACACATCAAACGTAACCATCATTTTGGGCTTTAGTTAGACGTCATCATAGGGTCCACAGCCGGTCCGGTCATCGAACAATTAAAGAGGAAAGCATAGTGGCGAACTGTAACTGGGTCCACCACCAAGCATGCAGTGCGTTGCAAAATGATAGGGTCATAACCTCTTTTGGTAAACCGTTTAACAAGTTTAACAAAAGATAATATGAAAATGATCATGACCAAGGATCTTACGAAGTTTGTAAATCACGTCACCATAGAAGTCAGGTTGTGATAGTCCTTGTCGCAGAAGAGTTCTTAAATTACTTTCATATTTGGAAAGAAGATCAGGGTTAAGACAATACAATTCTGCAAAGATTTTACGCAGATTATGATAACGGTAGCCCTGATGGAGTAGCGTTCTAGTAATGCAAAGATAACGAATATTAAAGTCCTCAACTCGAGTACAAGCTCTAGAAAACAAATAGTTGAGACACATAGACCCCATAAGAAGTTGCTCGGGGAACATCCCCATCTAAATGGAAATAATTAACAATATCGAAATTAAAATCATCTCTCTTGTCATAAATTTTGCTAATTATTTCACCATTGTCAATTGAGAGATGTAAATCAAAAAAAGAAGCGTTAGTATCAGAAATATCAGCTTTGTTAAGTTGAAGTTCTTTAGGTATTTTTATTATTGAGTTCTGCTCATCTCAATCAAACCGAGACTGCAATATTTCGTATTTATCGTGTTCGGCCGTTTCCAAATGTCCACTCTCATACCTTTTTTTTCTACATGATAACATGTTTTCCTTGGTTGAGAAGCAGTTCGCGCCAAGTTCACACTCCATAATTTAACTCACGGAAATCATTGTTCACAAACAGCCAGGTTGGGTCAAAGTTACTTCCAAGTTAATGAACCTTTTTTAGTTTTTTTTCGTTCATATGCCATATGAGCCTTTTTTCCACATACCATATAGACAAAATATTATATTCCATATTCCATATGATTTGTTTTTTAAATTTAACTATTGTATTTCATACAGACGTGTTTCCTTTCATGTAAACACATTTTTTTTCCATATGCCATATGAGGCCACTATTGTTGAATACACAGTGTTATAAAAGATAGTGAACCCTACATGTTATATCAGAATCTAATGATTGTAGATATTGTTATTTTTTAAATAATATCTTAAATAACTTAAACTGGGTTTTCATTTAAAATACATGTACCAGTATAACCTCTAATAGAAAATTAAATTATATAAAAGAAAATGTATTTCCTCCTTTAATGCACATTTGTTTTTATTATTTTCATGAACTACATATAAATCATGCAATATTAGTTATTAAACACACACCAAGACTAGTATGCAATATTCATGTGAAGTTTAATGAAAATAGGACCAATAGTTTCAGAGAAGTAGTCGTAACAAGCTTTAACGATATAATTCAATGTAAACAAAGACGGCCGCAGACGGCCAAGCTTAATGTTGAATCAAAATAAGTCATGTTTAGTTACATGTCATGTCAGTTTTGGTAAAAGTATTTTGAAGTTGCAGCCAACCTGCTCTTTACTTAGGACAGATAGATAACAAGAGCAACATTCCTGTAAAATGTTATGAAAATCATGTTTCCTATTTAACTTTTGTAAACAAAGATGGTTACTGAACGCCTAGCTCGAAAATAAATCAAAATGACTTTCGTTTAGTACCAACTTCATGTCATGCCAGTTACTTTAGTAAACATTCCAATTCAATATCACTGGTTTTGAGAATTTTACTTAGAATGAAACGACATCAAAAACAACACTCATGCGAAGTAACATGAACATCTTGTAGTTTCAGAGGAGTAGTCGCCACATCTTGTTTCCTATGTCACATTATGAAAATAAAGATGCTCGATGGTTTCAGAAATATTCTTCGGACAGGAATAGCGGGATGAGCGAACAGACGGGTGGACGGTGGGAAGAACAAAACAACGGACAGAGCGGACTCACCTAATAGACAAAGTGGTTCTTCCACTGTTGTTTCCTTGTTTACTGTAACAACTTGGTCCAAAAGTTCGTGATCGTGATTTTCGAGACACATTTGAAGTATGTTATGATCTGTGATGAATACGATGTCAATTCTATCATCGTCGTCTTCACGCTTTGCAGACGACAGAATGCGATCAAAATTATCTGTCATAGCTGTTGAGACTTTACTATCGTAATATTCTTTCCCAAAAGGGTCGATACACATCACAAGATCTACATCATCGCAGCAAATGTGACGCCATTCACTTGCTTTATTTATCTCAACGCATCGTGAAACGTCATAATTCATGCTTTGAATAGCGGCAAGAGCAGTCTCAATATATGAAGAATTGTGATATCCGCTCACAACGACTCTGTGATAGTCAATAAGTTTTATTCTTATATCTCTAATGTCCGTGGGTGGTGGCAGAAAATCTACTGGAAGTTTCGTATCCATGGTACACTTAAAGCGATCTGTAAATTATAGTTAAGCAAAAGCACACAATGAAAGAACATTACAACGCATATACGCTTAGTGTTTTATTTCATACAATATAACATTTATTTATTTGATTACTAACTGCTTGTTTTATTTATCATGACAATAACATGGTGAATGAATGGTATTTTACGAAATGTCGACGAATAAATGCCTTATATTATGCGCGAAAACCGATGAAAATAAAATTGTCAATTATTAAAAGGTATGCTAAAATGAATAGGTAAACGTATTTATAAATAAGGGACGATATGGTACAAACATATATCAACTATGTGTATGAAGGTAAACAAATGCCCGTCCGTCAACGGGCGCGTGTAAACAAAACTATGCAAATATGAACCTGTAGTTCATGGTGACGGTAAATGTTCGCCTATAAAGACACGGTATTTAAAAAATTGAAAGTAATATGCAGTTCGTATTTCTGATATTGAAACAAAAAATCATACTCGCCAATAGTTTTTACTAAACTCAGAAATGATATAGTAGGCTATATGATTGTAGCTGCCCTTATATAAATTTGTCGTATGATGACGTCGCATGTTAACCCACTCTTCCCCGTCGTAAACCTCATCGTTTCCTTAATCATGTATTTTAACCTTTACGGAAATTAGCGAGGCAATTTCAATGCTCAAAGAGGTGAACATAAACGACCGAACAAGGATCTTGCCTTCATTTGCGTATTAACATTTACACTAGTATAATATGATAAATATGTCATGATTTTATTACACTTAAAATTATGTGATAAATAAAAAAAAACAAATATCCAAATTTACTGTACTACCTTTAAAAATTACAGTCAAAACAATTATTAAATAAGTCCCGGAGAATAATCTCCGGGTAAAATATTTTTTGTAAAGGGTGTACACTACAACACATACATATTAGTTATACATCATTCTAACCAATAATCAGTATATAGCGATAGCATGGCAAAGTTAAGGTATTCAAGCTGTCTTAAGTATATGACTTCATATTGTTTAAGTTATATCCATATAATAAATACTTGAAATTATGTCAACACTCTTTTTTTGTATAAATAACTGTCATTAATTGAGAAAGGTGTATTTAAAAAAGTAGTCAAAGCTCGTATGTTCAATAACAATTTTTAAAGACCCTATCCCGCCATCATCACGCACATTTTACAGCAGACGTACACCGTTTCTCAACCTACTGACAACTAGGTATGTATATGTACCTCGTCGTCATTAGTTTTAGAAACTAACTAGTAACATATTTTGAGAATCAAAACTCTAAAGACACACTATAACCGGCTTTAACCAGCGAGGCCAAAGCCCAAAAGTGGAGCGTCTAATTAAGAGTTACTAACTACTAATTCATTTGACGCATTTTCAATCACGGGTATTTTAAGAACTTATGAATAAATCTATACTTGTAATCGGCACATATACATTATATGACTTGAACACGTGGATAGAGTTTTGATCAACGGCTTTGTAGTATAACTTTGCCGTAATGTTATGGGTTAGTTTTGTTAATGATACCATTTGTGTTTAGGTGGTAAATTATTCTATATCTTATGTAGTTAAAATAAGCTATAAATTGAGTCCATTGACTCATCGAGCTTTGAATTCATTCATTAGTGACCTATGCTCAACACTCACCTTGCATGCTCATCAATACTTGATCAACTGTTTTAATTCGTTTTCCAATGGTTCCTAAAATAAAGATGGCGACTTAAATAACGTTTATATAGGGTATTTCAGATATTAAATAGACCTATGTGTATACTTGTGTGCATGTATACCTTTTGTTGCAAAAATCTACGTTGTTTATAACGGAATAATGCATAACTTTATGAACACCTCTCTATCTACACATGTTTCTATTAATGCAATGTTTAAATACCAAACAGTTTTAATGGTAATATGATATTACATGCGCATATGACAAATACTGTATAACCAGTATTTAAATATCAAGTATGATAAACATGTTACCTGACCGAGTGCTTGTCTTCATTACCGTGTGTTGCAGTATGGTTTTAGTTGCTGTAGCTGCTACCATAGAGCCCCTGGCATCGTCTTTTATTTTCGACACGTCAACGGCGTACATGTACCATTGTTTGAATATATCTAAGAAGGGACCAGGTGGAGGTAGGTATCGGTGTTTTAATTCCCTGATATACTCAATCATTGCCTGTTCACACGAAGGTCCGCTTACACATTGTGATAGATCAAGTACAGCGGTTTCCAGCATCGCCCATTTGCTGTTGAACTCTTGTTCGGTAACCTCGTTTATGTCGCCAATGTGATGAAGAGAATTTCGAACTTCTCGTATGTCATCAAGATCCGCTCTTTCGTTTGATGGTAGTGGATCAAATAGGTTTTGCAGAAGGGTTGATAAGAGTGTAGTGTCCCATTTATTGATGTCAGCCCGACCATTTAAAGGGTAGATTAAGTTAAACTGGGACTCATAGATTTGTTTTATCTGTTCTATGAATGGTCGGTGATAGTGCAGGTAGACGTCAAGTGTTGAGAAGGGAACACCGGCACGTTGATCTGCGCATGCCTTTTGTAAGAACAGTTCCCGCTGCGGCCGTGGAGATCCCTCTACAATAAATGTGACCAGGCGGAAATAATGGTCAGTTCTATCGGACATTTTCGGCAGCTCTTCTTGATATGATAGCTGTTGGGCTCCTGCAAATATATATACATTTATTTTAATGAACATGTATTAAATCTGCTTTTTGTTCAATCAATATCTCAAATGTGTATTTGACTATTGACGATCCCTTTCTGAAACGAGAAAAACTTGAAGTCGAAAAAACGAAAAACGAAGGTAAAAATCGCAAACGAAAACGTGAAGGCCAAAATTCGTAATTTATTGTCCCGAAAATCCTCAAACCCGCAATTATAAAATCTCGACTTTTCGCTTTCGATTTTTCGACTAGTCAACTCGATAAGGAATGGAAAGGTAGTGTATATAGGGTAGGAAAGTTTTTGGTAGGGAAGCATTACGGAGAGTGAGATAGGGTAGGGTAATATAGAGTAGGATACGGTAAAGTATGGTAAGGTGGGGTAATGCAGATTAGGGTAGAACAATTAGGACAGGGTATGGGAAAATAGGGTATATCGGGTTTGGTAGGGTAGTGTAGAGTAGGGTATGGAAGGGGTGGTTGTTTAAGATATGGTTAGGTAGGGAAGAGTAGGGTATGGAGAGTAGGGAATGGGGATTGGTAGAGTATGTAAGAGTAGGGTAGGGTGGAGAAGTGGGTGGTTGGTTAAGATATGGTAAGGTAGGGTATGGTAGAGAAAAGTAGGATATGTTAAGGGTATGGGATGGGTATGGTAGGGTAGGGGAACTGGTAGTGTCGGATAACGTAGAGTAGGGTAGGATAGATTAGAGTAGGATAGGATCGACTGTTTTGATTGGCTTAAAACACCTTTGTTCTGCAATTACTTTAACTCTTCTACAGATGACATTTGTATTCCCAAATTCAAAACATATCTATTTTTACCCCATTTTGAGAGGAAAATTCCCGACTTAAAGAAAAACTAAAAAATTCAAAAAATTCAAAAAAAGTAGTAAAATTATTGAGTATGAAACCCTTTCAGTGCCTCTTTTGACCTGGTGTACACTGTTTAAACTGCATTAAAAGTACAATAATGAAAACATTATTTTTTCACAATTTTATGAAAAAATGCGCTAAAATTCCCAATCGTTATCAGGTTATGGTATGGGCTATGTTCCCAAAATGCAGAGAAAATACATTGAAGCTAAGTGGCACATAACAAAGTGTCAAAGACTCTGTGAGACATGTTAATTCGTCTGTAGAACAGCCACTGAGTAAAACTACGGAAAATACCGATTTTAGGTCAGTGCGATTAGTTCGATTAGTTTTCGATTTTTAGCGACAATCGGCACAACACTAGCGGAAATCGTTTTTCGTATATACTCTATACATCGTTGAGGGAAACGACATGGCGCGAGGTATACAGTACTGGTAGTTTAAAATGAGCGGAATCGTCTTCTCTTATATACAATATATGGACTGTATAGAAGGCCAATGATTCTGCCAATAATTAGTAGAAAATGACCAGACGGGATAATCGACTAGATACCACTGAATCAACGCATGTTAGTGGAACGGTCAATGTATGTTCAAAATATATTCGTAAACAAGCGCACGTTTTCATTTTGCGCTGTGATTTCGTATATTGACGATTATTTTCTCATACCATTGACCTTTCCATATACCAATTTACACTAGAGTAATTATTTATGCCCATAAGAGCTTTTTTTAAGCTTCATCGAATGAAATAGTTTTGTCCAGATAGCACTACAAAGCAACGTTTTCGATCACTTTAGTAATTACAGCATACTTTGATTATCAGATTTTAAAATTGAAGTTTTCTAATTTTGAAAAGAAGCTGTCGTTTATATGTTGGATTAGAGGAAAATGTTAAACGGTTAACGTCTGTTGAGCATTTCTAATTGAAACGGTAAACGTATGTTACTGAGAACAGCAAATGTCTGTTTGACAAACACAACATATTCTGATATTTTAAGAATATAAGTAAATGTAAATGTTTTTTGGTCAAGTACAATTGTTAAAGACCTATTTTGCTTAAATGTATAGGCAATGCAATTCCAACGAGACTGTAATTCAATTGAATTCGGTTAGTTTATACTTTTTTGCGAGCCGCTCAAAAGAGAGGGGAACCACCAACCAATGATGCTCGGATTTCAGAATCCAACGTGCTGTTAACTGGTACACCGCAATAAGAAAGAGGCAAAATTGTAGTTATATATTAGACACACTTCATGGCGGGGATTTCTTTATTTACACTGTCCCGTTTTATTTGGATGACAGTAGGGCAACTGTGAGGTTTGGTTCACCCTAGAACCTGGTGTAAACCCCCAGCGGAAGTTTGTGCCACTGACAATTCCAAGGCGGTATCCCTTTTGTCAACACTTTTGTGTTTGTAGTCTTTTTTGGCCTTTTGTTCATCTTTAAAGTTGTTCTTTGTTTCTGTGTGTGTTTGTGGTTGACTGTCGTCCTTGAATACTACTTTTTCTGTTCGAGTTTTATATCTATATCATAAATATTGTCAGCTTGTTTGTTATTTGGTTAGTGATATTTCATTTTTGGTTACTCATTTTCCCGCTATAACAGATGTTATCGGGACGCGGCTTAAGTGTTCATTTAAACATTTCCGCATAGTTATTTATTAGTTGTAGAAAACATTGCAAGATCTGACAACTGGCCGTATTTTTTTTATAACAGTATACTTGACCATCAACATATAATGATGAACTTTTCGTCTTTGCTTATCTATTAATTTATGAAATAGTTGTCTTTCTGTCGGTCTGTCTGGCGTTTCTGTGTCAGCAAATCTAAATGCCGTGTCGATGTTTTTTTAGGAACAAATTGCATTGCAGTTGATCTAGACTAGCGTTAATTATAGCATTCTATAAATATATGATAGAGGCGATGGAGAGACATCTTTACCATTAAGAAATTTAAAGTGAGGCAGCGTACGAACAGACTGCGGTTTCTTAATGGTGAAGGTTTTCTTCATAGCCTCTAACAGACTGTTTACCACAGGTTTGTCGGTAGTCTTTGTATAGGTCCTGCTTAAAATCATATATAGTATATGGGTAAACGAGGATACATCCCAAACTCTATTCGTCGAATAAATGAATTGATAATGGATGTAACGGTTTCTATGTATTATTCCTATATTCCTTAGCTATAAATGCTTTTTAAACACAATATTGATAATGGTGATAAAATGAGATAAATGATATTGATTGGAAGTAATAATTCCATAGTAATATATGTATTCATTCTCTAAAAAAGTATGTTTGTACTCTTCTCCGAAATAGTTTGTATTGTATTCCGCCTTGTTTTGGCAATAGACATGTAATTGTTCTGCCAAATAAAATATTGTATTGAATTGATGCATGTGTGGGTGTGGGTGGTGTGGCGGCAAAAACTTATTAAAGTAAAATATTTTTCTTCTTGAATCTGACGTATGACGTTTGTAGAAATGACGTCATGAAGTGAGAAACTGCAATACTTTCATTTTGTTAAAAGTGACGAAATACTGAATGTTGTTTAACGACTCAACAACGCACTATATGTTATTTAGAGCTTCCCCAGAGATAGGGTAATGCTAAATGTGAATCAAGGATCCTGCACTACTCTTTCTAACGAATATATTTATTTAAAACTGGATTACCAAGCCGTAGATGTTACATTATACCCCCACATGGTCACATTATTCTTACACCGATCCCACCAATCCTAACCCTACCCTTTATATTCTGAGCGTCAAGCAATTGGGCCACAAGTACCCTTTTTATGAAGTCTTTAGTATGACCCGGCCAGAGGTTGAACACACGAACTCCCACATGCGATGTGGACTCTACTATAACACCCCAGATGATTTTTTAGTTGGTAACTCATACTGTAATTCAATTCAACATGAGAAAATATGGATATTTTGCAAGACGTTAGACGTTTATAAACATCGCATATTATCAACATATGTTTATTTAGACTTGCGGTGGCCGAGTGGTTATCATACATGTATTAGCAACTCGTCTAAGGTCCCGGGTTAGATTTCCAGTGGGGTCACATCTCAGATTTTAAAAAAAGCACTCAAAAACGCACACCAGTATACCTTATTCGAACAAGTACTTTGAAAATATGCCAACTTTTAAGGTCTTTCTCGTTGCACGGAGAGCTATACCCCGTACACGTTAACGATCATCGAGCCAGTGATTCATAACAATGAACCTAAGCTTTTTCTCTGTTTTAAGGCTTGGTATCCCTGTGGGTACGAACTGTGCACCACTTGTCGCAGATTTGTTTTTATTTTGCTATGAAAGGGATTTCATGTTGAGTCTTTCACCAGATACTCAGACAGATGTTATTGAAGCTTTTAATGACACCTCTCGGTATCTGGATGACATTCTGAACATTGACAACCCTTTCTTTACAAATATGATTGATAATATTTATCCTGAAGAACTTCAGCTTAATAAAGCTAATATATCTGATGGCAACGCTTCTTTTCTTGATTTAGATCTATCGATTGAAAATGGTGAAATAATTAGCAAAATCTATGACAAGAGAGATGATTTTAATTACGACATTGTTAATTACCTCCACTTGGAAGTGAATGTTCCCAGAGTAACTTCTTATGGGGTATATGTGTCTCAACTTATTCGTTTTTCAAGAGCTTGTACTTGAGTTGAGGACTTTAATATTCGTAATCTTTGTATAACTAAAAAGCTACTCAATCAGGGTTACCGTTACCATAAACTTCGTAAAACCTTTGCAAAATTGTATTATCGTAACCCTGATCTTCTTTCCAAATATAAAAGTAATTTAAGGACTCTTCTGCGACAAGGACTATCACACCTGACTTCTATGGTGATGTGATTTATAAACTTCGTAAGATTCTTGGTCATGATCACTTTTATTCTATCTTTGTTAAACTTAATAAAAAGTTTATCAACAGAGGTTATGACCCTATCATTTTGCAACGTACTGCATGCTTGGTGGTGGACCCTTTTACAGTTCGCCACTATGCTTTCCTATTTAAATGTACGATGACCGGACAGGCTGTGGACCCTATGATGACGCCTACCTAAAGTACATTGGGACGGTGGCGTTTGATGTTTGTCTATGATCTTTCCTGTCGTGCCCTTAATGGTTTATTCTCTTGTTGCTCTGGCTTCTGCCAAGTCATTGAGTACCTTCATTGTGGCTTTCTAGGCTATTTTTGTTTGTATTATATTTACACGAGCATATTTGTGTTTTACTTATATTGCCTATTGATGCTGCCTTGTTGGTTAGAGATTAGATCATGGCGGGAATTTCTTAATTTACACTGTCCTGTTTTAATGGGATGACAGTAGGGTAAGTGTTAGGTTTGGTGCAACCTAGAACGGGTTTAAGCCCCCAGTGGCCTTTGTTGCCATTGACCGTTCCAAGGCGGTAGCCCTATTGTCAACCGTTTTGTGTTTGTGATGTCGCTTGCATTTTTTATTACTTTTGCCTTCTCGTTTGTCTGTTTGCGTGTTTGTTTTTGTGTTTTGTGGTTGACTGTCGTCCTTGAATGCTGCTTTCCCTGTCCAAATTTTGTATCTGTCTTCATATGTCCCCAATACATGGTTTAGAATTTAAAACAAGAGAGCCAAAATGGACCTGAATCGATCACCTGGGGATCTTCGCAATGATGAAAAAAATGTCCACTCGCATATCCTGATTGAAGATGTGTCTTTCTCACCGTTGCGAGTTCGAATCCCACTGTGAGCTCGACTTGTAAGTGAGGAAGAGTCGATTCATACGGATGGTTGGAGGTGTACTGTACTGGTTCTTCCCGGGAAAAGTGGGTGGTCTTCCTCCACCACAAAAAAATTGACCGTCATATATAACCTTACATGTGTTGAAAATGGCGTAAAACACCATACAAATAAACATACAAACAAACCAAACGTCTTTCCTTATGTAAGTCTATGTAAACAAATGCAGAATCTATTATACAAAATTTGGACCCCGGGGGCAAAGCCATCTTTGACCCCAGGAACTTCAAATGAGCAAACTTGATAGACAGGGGTAAGCGATCATTATTAATAATATTACGAACGAGAGGGCCTTGGATGTTCAACAAGCTCCATGTGAAGTTTGTGCAAAACTGACCACGCGGTTTCTGAGAAGTAGATTTTCCCTATATAACTCTATGTAAAAATGTGAACACCAGGGTAGGGACAGATATGACCACCATATAAACAATCTTTGTAGAGGACCATACTCTGATACTACATGCAATATATAAGAGCTAAATGTCTTGTGGTTTCAGGGAAAACGATTTTTTTAAGTTTTCATTATATAAGTCTATGTAAAAGATGCAAATACATCATAATTTTATACAAACTTTAGAAAAAAATGAACAAAATTAAAAACGCATCTTAACAGGAAACAATAGAAAAAATGAAGAATTAAAACAAGTTTACCTTCATAGGGATTCAAACCCACGGCCCTATGTCCGCAATGACAAGAAATAATTAAAAACAATTCTATGTCGGCTATCTTGGATGTCGCATTGATCAAATTTTAATACATTTTCAAACCATTCACCTAAGGATCATACATGTGAAGTATGGTCAAAATTGATTCAGCTGTTTGTGAACAAACGATTTGTTAAAATATATCTGAATTATATAACTCTAATAACTCTATGTAAAATGTGACCCCGGGAGTCGGGACAGATATGACCCCAAGGTTACCATTTAAACAAACTACTTTGTAGAGGACCATACGATGATACTACATACATTATATGAGCGCTCTGTGTCTTGTGGTTTCGGATAAGATTTCTCTATGCAACATTTTTATATTCAATCTTTAGAACAAGTGGCCCACGAGGGGCAGTTTCGCTCTACTTGCTATATGGTGTCCATGGTGGGGTGGAGTGGGGTGGGGATGGATGGGGGGATGGAATAATTGTGTGTTAGATATGGCAGCACCAAACTAGCTTTGTTTATAAAGTGTCGTGTCAAAAAATAGGGGGGGAATGTATTAGGTTCAAATTTGGCTAGCGTTAAAACATCAACTTCCGTTAATATAAACACTCAACCCAAGTTTGACATATGACCCAGGGGCGCCATTTGAACAAACTTGGTAGAGGACAACAAGCTGAGTGTAAATACAAAATATTAAACTGTTGGTTCTTTTAGTTTAAGAGAAGATGTTTGTTTGCTTGTATGGAGTATTACGTCATTTTCAACACATGTAATATTATATATGACGGTCTGTTTTTTGTGGTGGAGGCAGACCACTCACTTTGTACTGTATGTACCTCCCGTCATCCGTAGGAATCGACACTTCCAAGTCGAGCTCCCAGTGGGATTCGAACCCGCAGCGGTGAAAGACGAGAAGGTTTACAACGCAACGTCGTTAACCCTTAGACCACGGAGACGCTAGTTTCAGAGAATAATGTTTTTAATTTGTCCCTATAGAAGTCCATGTAAATATGTGACCCCGGGGACAGTGCTAAATTTGACTCCAGGGTCAACATTTTAACAAACTTGGTAGAGGATCATAAACTGATGGTAAATACACACTAGTAAACCTCTGACACTTTTAGTTTCAGAGAAGAATATGTTTAATTTATTTCGCTGTATAATTCATGTAAAACATGTGACCTGTGGTGGGGCCAATTTTGACCCAGGGTCACCATTCAAACATACTTGGTAGAGGTCCATAAGCTGAGTGTAAATACAAAATAATAAATCTTTGACTCTTGCAGTTTTAGAGAAGAAGATTTTTAAAGTGTTTCCCTATATATAAGTCTATGTAAAACTGGCCCCTGGGGCTCGGCCAAATTAAACCCAAGGGTCACCTTTTGAACAAACTGTGTAGAGAAACATAAGCTGATAACAAATTCGAATTATTAAACATTTAGCTCTTGTTTCAGAGAAGATTTTTTTTTAAGTTTTTTCCTATATCAGTCTATGTAAAACTGTGACCCCCGGGGAGGGGTAAAATTGAACCCCAGGGTCACTATTTGAACAAAATTGTTAGAGGACAATAAGCACATGGTAAATAGAAATAAGATTTTTGAAGTTTTTCCCTTTATAAGTCTATGTAAAACTTTGAACCCTGAGTCACCATTTGAACAAAACTGGTCCATAAGCTGATAATAAATAAAAATATTAAACATTTATATCTTGTATTTTCAGAAAAGAAGATGTTTGAAGTTCTTCCCTATAGCTCTATGTAAAACTGATCCAGCAAGGAAAAATGAACCAAGAAAAACAAAAAATTAAAAACAATTAAATAATATTTTTAATAATTAAAAAATTGAACCCATGAACCAAGGTTCCTTATGAAACAAAAACAATAAAATATGCCTCCAGTGAGATTTGAACCCACGACCTCTGGTGTTTCCAGTGTACATTATCAAATATTGAAAAAGGGCCATAACTCCGGTGTTACTGGTTCGATCTGACTGAGCTTTCATTGATATCAACAATCTGGCCAAGGTTGAGAAAGATCGAAGACAAGGCGCTAGAGGGTTCACATGTCATTTTTCTATAATTCAAGGGCACATAATGCTGGTGTTCCTAGTCCGATATAGCTGGTTTTCGGATTTGTCCGAGCTTTGATTGATATTAATAGTCTGCTGAAGTTTGGTAAAGATCGGATGAAACATGAAGGCCCTATCGTCTTAACGATGCAAATTACAGTATGTTTAACTAAATCAAAGGTCATAACTCCGGTGTTAATTGTCCGATCTGGCTGGTTTTCAAACTTCTCTAAGTTGACGTTGTTATTAACAATCTGGTAAAGGTTGGTGAAGATCGGATGGAAATTGAAGGCCCTGTCGCCTTAACCATGCAAAATACAGTATTTTTAACGAAATCAAGGGCCATAACTCCGGAGTTACTGTTTTGATCTGGCTGGTTTTCAAACTTGTCCGAGTGTTTATTGACATTAACAATCTGGTAAAATATGGTAAAGATCGGATGAAAAATGAAGGCCCTATCGTCTTAACGAGGCAACATATAGCAGTTTTAACTAAATCAATTGCCGTGTTCCTGTTCCGATCTGGCCGGTGTTCGAAATCTTCCGAGTTTTCATTGATATTATTAACCTGGTAAAGTTTGATGAAGATCGGATGAAAAATGAAGGCCATATCGTCTTAACGAAGCAAAAGTTAACGACTGACGGACGACGGACGGACGGACGGACGACGGACATCTCGCCGTCCCATAACCTCTGCTGGCTTTCGGCAAGTAGAGCTTAAAGTTAAACAAAAGAAAAAACGCAATCAAACCGGAAACAATAATAAAAATTAAAAATTAAAACAAAGAAAAATGTTTACCTCCAGTGGGATTTTAACCCACGACCCTAGGTTCCCAGTGTACTAGAAGTAATTAAAAAAAATATATGGCGTTCATCTTGGATTTTGCGTTGACCTAATTTTAACAAATTTGAAAAACATTCACCTAAGGATCATCCATGTGAACTTTGATCAAATTCACCAAGGGGTGTCTGAGAAGAAGATTTTTTAAAGATTTGACCTGTATAAGTCTATGTAAAATATGTTACCCCTGGGGCAGGGTCAAATATGACCCCATAATCAACATTTGAATAAGACTGGAAGAGGACCGTAAGGTTATAGTATATGCAAAAAATTAAAACTCTGGCTCTTGTAGTTTCAGAAAAGAACAGTTTTTAAGTATTTCCCTATACAAGTCTACAAGTCTATGTAAAATAAAATTTGAACCCGGGTTCTTCGCTTGAACAGACTCGATAGTCTGGGCATTGGCGATCATTTTAAAAGAAGAACTGTCGAAATCTGTAAAACTGTTCTTGATATTTTCTAAGTTTTTGACCATATATGGCAATGGCGTCCAACTTGGATGTCGCATTGACCTAATTGCAACAACTTTGAAAGGCATTGACCTCAGTACTATCCATGTGAAATTTGGTCAGATTGGCCAATAGGTTTCTGAGGAGATGTCGTTTGAAGCAAAAGTTAACGACGACGACGGACGTCGGCCGAAAAGTGATCACAATAGATCACAGTGTGCCTTTGGCTCAGGCGATCTAAAGACAAAAAAAAAATTGAAATGTAATATAAACCAAAAGCAATAATAGACCTTAAAATCTATTTATAATAACACACACTCCTCGACTTGTGTATGTTACAAACAAACAAAACATGTATTGAAACCTAACTAATGCGACATTTTGCTGTCTGAGGTTAATCGTGCCGCTGCTAATATGTTCGCTCTATGAATGAGTATCTGTTATTTTCTTAATAATTTCATTATTTGTTTTTGAAATTGTCGGAGTAGCATGATAAACCACACAAGGTAAACACCATTAATGTGTGTTTACACATTTAATTGGTATCTCCTTTTGTATTATGCACTAACTAACATGTTCTCGCAATATACAGATGCCGTAGGAGTGCTCACTCAACAATAGACCTCATTTACGCACTCACTTACATTTACTAAAAATACGTTCTCTCTCACTCTATATCTCTTTTTCTCTCCCTCAAATAAAAGCACGCATGCACATATGCACACAAGAAAGTCCCTCCCCACCCCACGCCCAACACACACACACACACACACACACACACTCATAGAATATAATAGAATATTGTATTGTAAGTTAAATACTGTCCATGAACATGTTTAAAAATTATTCAATTATTGATTTCAATATGGTTAGATGGCAGCAGTACATGCGTTAGTAGTTTTTTGCACACATATATATCACAGTACATGTAAACTATATAGTTAACGAAACCGTTATGAACTTGCTTTACAGTTTAACAATAATTCAAAAAAAGGTTTTCAATAGGAAGTAAGCTGTTTTTAAACAATAATTCTTTAAGTTCACATACGTGCGTATTCTGACAAGCATGAACCATTCATGATACATTGTATGCATGTGACTTGAGAATTCTTGAGAATTCTTGGGAGAGATCTTTGGTTTGCCATTGTATACTATAATACTAAGTTTGCATTGCATTGGTTACAAGGATAGTGTTTTCGGTAATCTTACTTATTAATTAACGGATTGAATATTGTTCAATCGTTTCCTTAGTTCAAACGCCTTATATACGTATATTCCTAAATTTCGTGTTTCATTTTTATTTTCGTGCTTCATTAATTGTTTAAATTTCATGAAACTAGGATTTTTCCAAAAGTATTGTTTTATATACATGATATACATCTTTCTTAATTCATTTTAGTTTGTACATTCTATTACAAAGTGATATTCATCTTCTAACAAATTACATTGTTTACACTTTCTATCGTCGTATGGGACCCTTTTCGGTTTTTTCATCGCCCTGTCTCAACTTCTCCTTGTGAGGAGAGTCTTAGTCTTGTAAGGGCCGTTCGAAATTTATTGATATTTAAAACATCAAAATATTGATTAAAATCGAAAGTAGCTATAGATCTATAACATAAAGCTCTTGATGAATAGTTTAATTCTGTGTTCCAATTTTGAATAAAATTATCTTTAAGTCTTGGCTTTAATGCCTTTAGCAATGTTGTTACATTGCCTGCCCCTTGTGCAAACCATACATCACGGAAACCCAATGTTGATAGTACTATTTTGACCTGTGATACCCAATTGATTTTATTTATTTGCCTTTCACTATCTTCTTTAAGCATATCATATACCCTTTTTATATATTTAATTTCTTCAGATGTACATATTTTTAGCCAGTATTTTATTATTCAGTATAATCTCCTAGTTTTATAATCCAATCTCCCCGTTTCTGCGTATATAAAGTTATTTTGTGTAGACACTTTTACCCCTAATAGTCGTTTGCAAAAACTCAAATGTGTCCTTTCTACTTGTTGGCCTTAATGGAAACCCTGGCCTTTATCGAAACCCCACACTTTTGAAGAATAATTTAATATTGGGGTAACAAGCTTGTCAAATAAATCAAGCGTGTGTTTTAGCGACAGGTTAGTAAAGTTATTAAGATGTCTGTTAAGTTTAAATATTGCCTTTATTGACTGACATATAGACAATCATACATATACATTGCATTAGACATTATAAAAGATATAACACGGGCTATTTTTTGATACAAATTACCAACCTTTAGAGCAAACAAATGGTTATATATAGCTAAGTAAATGATTTAATCGGTGGGTTTCTAGTGAAGTTTTTGTTAACATGGGGAATTTAGAACGGTTACTAAATAAAGAACAGTATTGTTCGAGATTACAACCGAATCGCTTTATTCAATGGCATGTAATATAATATTTCATTTGAAATGTATCAGTGTGTATTCAGAGTGTTATTAAAAAGTACACAATACATTTGGTACATTGAATGTATGTTAACATTACATAATTACATGCATGTATGTTCACAGGCATATCCGAAATGAATGAATTGAATTGAATGTTGTTTAACGGCTCATCAACATAGTATAGGTTATTTAGAGCCGCCCCAGAGAGAGGGGAAGGGTACATAGGAATCCGGGAACCGTGCTCTACTCTTATTATCGAATAGATTCCTATAATTCTTTAACGTGCTCGAAGGATAGACCGATACACGGGACCGCCCGGTTTACATCCCAATCCGACGGACGACCGAAATGAATGAAGTGTGTTGTCAGTAGTTGCCAGTCGTGACACACTATCAATCTAGAGGGCAAATAACATACATATTTACATTTTGTAAACAAGCAAAAACAAATACAAACATGTTCAATATAATTTTTATCTGTCAGAGTATAATAGTAAGTTTCTATTAATGTGTAAATTCAATTTGAAAAACTATCAAAACATATTTTCTGCTAAGTTCTCGACAATAAATTCGTTTTCAGTTGAGTTGATACCATTTCGATATACTTTAGAATATTTGGTTTTCTCCAGAAGTTACTTTCAGTTCACTAAACAAATTGTGGACAGATCTAGTAAGTTTTGAAATAAATGTATATACAATTAACAGAAAGTGTTATACAATATACATGTAGTATTATACTAGGATTACCTTAGTCCACTGTATATCGTATAATCCTTTGATCAGTTTGTTTTCACACACGTTATATGTAAACTCGCTGGGTTTTACACTGCGCATATCCTGGTAGAATCTAGCTTTTTAAACGACATAATATTGACGGTTTATTAAAATACGCATGCGCCAGTGGTTTCCCAAATATGACCTAGTTCTAATTTTAGAATATGAAGTCACCTCAAACTTTGTAATAAACCAAATGAGTGTTAGATGTGCTATTTCCACCGTCAGTCTTTCCATCCTTCCGTCCGTCCGTCTGTCTTTTCATTCATCCAATCACATCGGACAAATAATACATCCATCATGTTTCTGTGCAATATATCTACTGTAATATTTATCAGTCACTCACTCACTCACTCACTCACTCACTCACTCACTCACTCACTCACTCACTCACTCACTCACTCACTCACTCACTCACTCACTCACTCACTCACTCACTCACTCACTCACTCACTCACTCACTCACTCACTCACTCACTCACTCACTCACTCATGCTCTCACTCACTCACTCATGCTCTCACTCACCCACTCCCTCACTCATTTATTTGTTCTTTCATCCATCTCTCCAATCATCTTTTCCATCGCTTTGTCACATTTATTTTATTCTCTTCCTGTTGTCTTTATTCAGTCTCTAGCCCCATCCTGGGTCCTAAAACGTATTTTCCTAGTTATATATTTCATTTCTCGTTTTCTTCTTTTCCACCTTTACAAGGGGCTATTAAACCGCCAAATAAACAAGGTAAAGTAAGGAACTAGTTTATTAAAGTAATATGTGTAAATGTTAGATCATATACATTAGATGAGCACACAAATAAGGGACGACCATTTTGATTGCTGGGGTGGGTGTGGGGAATGGGGAGAGGTGTGTGGGGGGGGGGAGTGTGAGGGGGGGGGGGGGGGGGGGGGGGCTGGGAATTTCCTTTCAGCGGGAATTGTTTGTTTTTTATTTATTTAAAGCCGGGATTTTTATTTCGCCTAATACAATGGCCAGATTATTTTTTTCGTCAACTATCATACTCTTTTGAAATTTTTAAAGCCAGAATATTTTTTTTAATTTTACTATTCGTAGAATAAGAGGAGCTCTTGTAAATCTGCTCAACGTCTGCGTCGACTTTGGTTTTCAGTTGTTTGCCAAGTCGAATTATTTCAGCAACCACTGGTCTGTGAAGCTTGAAATATGTCATCAGTACCATCAAGGACACTGGTAGACACATGTTTCATAACTCTGTATTGAATTTAAGCAAAAGCATGGCCCTTTTCTTACTTTGAATTTCTGGTTAAAGTTCTTTTTTGACAAGTCCATGTATCTTTACAACTGAAAGTCGTACATCAACAAAACATCAGTAAAGCATAATTCATAAATGCATTTGTTTTAAAAGCAAATCATTTGCGTTAAAGAATGCATTCAGCGTTTATAAACGAAAATATGCGTTTAATTAAATGCACGGAACGAATGCAAAACAATGTGTGCGTTTAAATGCACACACGGAGAAAATGCATTTGCGATCGTTCAGCGTTTACCAATCGCAACACCTTTCACGATTAAGTCATAACATTATATAACGATATACCGGCTGTTTTTTTTATCAACATTATTTTAGCTTTATATTGAAATAATTTAAAGTTTGAACTACACAGTAAATATAATATTTCCCATTTTGAATCAGTAAAAAATAACGTAAATGTGTAACCGTGCTTCAGCGCTTCTAAAACACATTTACACAATGTAAATGTAAATAAAATAAAATAAAATACTGAAAAAACGCTCCTCGTTTAAATCGAGATTTTAAATGTCAAGAGAAAAGGATAATACTGGAAGTTATCCGAAATAGCAAAATGCGTTTGCATTCATTTCGTTCGTTCCGTTCGTTTACAGCGTTTAGCGTTATAAAAAAATGCATTCATCGTTCCTTTTTTAAAACGCTAAAAACGAACGAAACAAACGCAAATGCATTTTTAAAATATAGATCGTGCAACGTTCATTCTGCGTTTGTTCTGCGTTCATTCTGCGTTCATTTTCCGTTCGTTCAGCGTTCGTTCTGCGTTCGTTCTGCATTTATATGGGGTACTTGAACACAACTTGGTCTGTATTACTCGCATACTTTAATATATTTTAACATTAAAGTACAAACATTGTTATTAGTATTTGTATAGTAATATGAAGCTCATTAGTCAATGGAAAGTCACGTTATTCCTTTTTTAACCTTGGCCTATATACCGGAAGACATAATCCAATTTTAAAGTTTAATCCAATTTCAAATGTTGTATTTTTAACAATGCTAAGAGCATCAATCAGATGTTATTTTTTTCTACAGAGTCATTCAATATCGCTTATATATTAATATCAGCTTCTGGACATCTACATCTCATACAGACAGACTACAACGGATTGATTTGATAAGACAATTAACTTGCGGTCAAACACTTGTTTGTATGTGTTTGAAATTATTTAGGCAAGAACTATCTCTTTCATGTATCACAACCACGCCTTAACCAAACAGCGATAATGTACTAGCACTTCGATGAACTCTGCTTTCTGAGAATCATTACGGTTGCAGATCTCAGATTGCTTTCCCAAAGGCTAAAATGCTTACAATTTAACAGTACATACCAATTTAAAACAGTTTTCTTGCAAATTCTCTTGCAGAATTGGGGCATGCATAACAGAGGTAAAGATTTACATGTTTTTGAATGGGAATGAATCTCAATTTACATACATTTTAGTCAATTGTTCATGGTCTATTAAACTTGTTTATTGGCTGCAAGTATAGATTCACATTCGTTAGCAAACACGTTTATGTTTCAGATATCGTTTATTATGTTTATAAAACAGACATCATCTGCGACCAAGGAAATACCATTATCGTGTTAATTAAAATGTCATCAACATTACCCATGCAAGGAAAGCAAGAGACATTATTAAATAAACGTTACTGACTTGTGCAGCCATCGAGAAAATTAAAATCAATATATTAAAAGGGACTGTTACTCATTATCATAAGCACGTGCTCTTGCTGAGCCAGGGATGTAAAAATCATGTTATTCCAATAGTTATTAAACTGAAACTATATATATTTCTTTAACATAAACATATCGGACGTAAAGTGCTAAGTTTGGCTCCCTATCGGCCAGATGTATAATATAGGAGGATGAGATGAGCCTATGATTTAGTACTTAAATATCTAATATATCGCATATAGGTCATCTTACTATTCATGCTAATAGCGTAAGTTGTGTATTTAACTACGGTGTCTATACCTTGTATAAGTGTATCTGTTTAATAGGCCCACGCGTATTACAATATACAATGCATAGTGCACTTGATAATAACTAGACCGTATGTTGTGTAAATTCGGATATTCTATGTGATATCAAATATAACCCAAAGCACGCTATATAGTAAGACATTCATACAAACGACCAAAAGTGTCTCAAACAGTAAAGCATTGAATACAGCAACGATATTATAACGCATCAGTACGCAATACATGAAACAAATTCTGAATTCGAAGTAATCAGCCATCATGTGATATAATAATTCTGAACTTTTAGTATGTATATTGAACATCAAAAGAAACACAGCACACTGCTACTGATATCAAACGTATTAGCACCATCAGAAAGTTTCATATGCAAATGAATTCAATAGGGTCCCTAATAGCCTTCCTTTTAAAGGGACACTGTCCGTAAGTAAGCAGATATTGAGCATAACCAATTAACCGTCTGACTTTAATTCAGTGATATGTATATATAAAAACATGAGCATAGACCCTAAGAATTATGTAGTAATACATTCGTGAGTTTGAAAAAAAGAAACTTTAATTATTATTTGTAAATAAAGTGGGACCCACAATATTTACCTTTTCTACGATCACGTGACTTTCATTAGCGCATAATATGTATTGCGTAATATGTATAGCCCGCTTAGCTCAGTCACGCTCATTATTATTACCGCGAGTGTACTTTTTAGGTTGGGCTGCGAGTTCAAAACGCCCAACTTGAAAGCGGTTTTTATTTGTACCGCGATTGAATTCCGTCAATCAATCTTGCTTTTAATTAGTAAATATTCAATAATGTTTAGTGTGTAATATTGGCGAACATAATTAGTGTGTGTTTTATAAGCTAAAAGTTACGGACATTGTTTATATATATATATCTTTTTAAATGTTTGGTCTGACAATCTCGATGACTCGAAGGTTGTCGATGGTTGTATTCCTATTTGGATGTTCACCCTTCTTTTTCCAGATTGCCTCTAATAATTTTAAAAGAACACATCATAATCACACTTATTACATTATATACGACAACAATGTTAAAACAGACGCACTTAAAGCCGACTTTGAACTGAACATTTGGATAGACAATATTCGAAGCCGATGCAAAAACATTTAGCTATATATCAATCGTAGTTAATTGTATGTCGTGATTATCCGTTGATTGTGACATGATTGAATAAAAAAAAAGACGCAACATTGCAAGAATTTACTCCCAAATGTCAATATCGGACAAATCGTACACGTTATTAACACTGTAGGCTGTATGGATATTAAAAAACAACGCCATGTTTAAAACTATAGACAAATTCACCAGATTGGTCTTGAAAGAAACAATATTCTTACCAGCACGTCACAACGGCTTGTAAATATAAAAGTATAATTATATAAATTGTTAGAGGTAGCACCTTTAACTATAATTTGATTGCCTCTAATACAGAGACACTGGATGTAGAAGAATGCGGGAAAGAAAGAATCCTAGGGCGGGGTTAGTTTTGGAATGGTGCATTCTGGTTATTGTTGCACGTGCAGTGAACACGTCTCGTCCATCTAAGACTACTAAAACCTGTTATCTACAACTCACCTAGTAACTAAGTACACTTACATAAACATGAGTACACAATACATATAACACTGGACAATATGGGACATTCACAGTACGGCACACTGTACGCCACAAACATACATACGATAAGTACGATCAATACAATCAGTTGAATAGCTATTAATGGATTAGAAAGCTACACTATAGAATAACCATTTATATTCCTGGAATTAAGATAATGAATATTAAAAATAATACATCTGTTACATTTCCTTTCTTTGTTGAAATATCGCCTGATATTTATGATAACTCTTCTCTTGACCTAAAATATGTAATTAATTATTTGGATACTAATACATTTAAATAAGCTGAACCTGTAAAATGAGAATTACAAGAATATATCAACATAAAGTAAATTTCGGTTTCTTTCGTTTCATCTGTAAATGGAAAATAATTGTCGGTCAATTCATACAGAAAATGTATTCTCATCTACAAAAACAACATTATTACCTGTGAACGGTCTTCAATGAAGAAAATCTTTGCGATAAATACAAAATATTAAAAACATGGGTATCCTTCAATGGTAGATACTGCATACTAATCAATCTAAGAGACTGAAAAATGAAGTTTAAAACTATATACATATTAATCCCGGTCCTTATATGAACTGGTAACCAAAATAATAGAGAATACAACCTCCATTATGTCTAGGAATAATACTATATCCCTACAGACGGTTCTCTCCAGACAGTAATCTAAAAATTCAATAGTAGTTATAGTACTAAACTCCTCTTTCCTAATTTATTAAAAAATAGGCCTATCAACTACCTGAATTATACACTTCATAAATACACAACCTAATATTAGCCAACTAAAGCTCACTGCTGAACCTATCAAGAATTGAGGCTAATTCAAAAACAATCCTGAAATATATATATATCAGAGTTGAACACAAGCACTGTAAAGCAACTGATTAAACATAGTAAATGTGCTGCTCTGTAACAGTTTGTGGAAGTACCCACTGGCCATATCTATCTGGCGGACGTCGATGTCTTGCGGGTCTTGTCGCTAAGTTCGGAACTGAAAGTGGAACCTCAACCGGTCCGGAAGCTGACGTTTGACTGGTATCAATTGTTTCTTTGATCAACATTTGGACTGCCTTCTGTCGCTTCAATGACTGGTGTCTGACTGGTTTCAATCGTTTCGTTAATCGATGTTTGACTGGTACCCGTCGTTCCTTTGACCGATGTTTGACTGGTTTCCGTCGTTCCTTTGACTGATGTTTGACTTGTTGCACTCGTTTCGCTGACCGACTAACTGGCTTCATTCGGTTCGATGACTGACTGGATGGTTTCATACGGTTTGATGACTGACTGGCTGGATTCATTCGGTTCGATGACTGGCGAACGAAATAACTGTGAGTCGTGACTTCTATTCTGGACATCAGGGCTCAGTCTCGCTATCAAAATGAGAAGAATGACTGCTGTCAGTAGTATAGTTTGTGTGATCGATCTGAGCTCGGACTCCTTGGCGTTCTATCGTAGATCTACTCAACTGCGCTGAGTGCCTAGATGGGCTGTGACTATAGCTGTGTTGAACCGCTGTGGGGTTACTATAGTCACCACCATACGATTGATCAGGCATGTTCCTGTGAACTGGTTTTCGTCTTCTGCTGGTTCCTATTGTCCTTGAACCTCTTCGCTGCGGTATGATGTAGACTTCGCTACTGGAGTCTGTAAGACTGGACTCGGATTCTGACTCCGCGTCATGGATCGCAGACCTAACAGCTCTCCTCGTCTTAACCGTACGGCTAGGCGTTTATGTTGGTTCTACATCCTCAGTCACTGGAATCGATACAAATGGGAGCAGCAAGTGCCTGTGAAGCGTTCTTATGAGATCTTTGCGAGTCTCTAGTTTAACACGAAACACAGGTTCGCCTTCGTTTGGGATTTCAATACCCACGTAAGGATCTCGGCTAGTTTCTGCATTCCTTGGAGGTGTACTTTGCGCACAAGTACCACGTCTCCAACTTCCAGCTTGTTTAACACCACACGCTTGTCGTAATATCTCTTGCTGTGTTCTTCTTTTCAGCACCACTGGCTACCTTATAGGCATATTGCATTCTATCTCTTACTTTGGAGATGTATGTAACTGGTGACTTGGATTTTTCCTTTCCTGGTCCAGTACCTAGGTACGCATCGATTGACAACCGCGGATGCTAACCAAACATTAGGAAGTGAGGTGAAAAACCAGTGGCGACATTCCTTGTGGCGTTATATGCCTGCAATAAGGATGGGACAAAGGATTTCCAGTCTGTCTTCTGCTCTTCTTTCAAGGTTCCCAGCATCCTTAAGAAGGTTCTGTTTAAACGTTCAGCGCTTCCGTTGCCCATCGGATGATATGGAGTGTTGCAGTTTTTCTTTACACCGGCTAACTTGCGAAGTTCCTTAATAATCTTGGACTCACAATGACGTCCCTGGTCAATGTGCAACTACTCTGAGAATGAATAGTGCACGATGAAAATTTCATAAATAGCCTTCAGGGCCATAGCCAGATCCTTTTGGAGAATACGCCCTGGGGGCGGGTGCGGGAGGGGGTGTCCCCCTCCTGGTGGTGGGGGTCCAGAGAAAATGTTGATATTTGAGTGCAATTTCGCAGGTTTGTGGCTTCGTTTGAGAGAGATTTTGGAGGCTTTCGCCTCCATTCATTAAGTGTGTTTTTAAAAATAGTGCCTCACCCCCAACCCCCCTTCAATTTTTATTGCTGATTTTAAAAATAAGCACTTCTATTTGTTCACATTCGATTTTCTAGAGTATGCCCGGGCGTACAGGAGTATGCCTGTCTACGCCTCTGGCCTTCACTTTAGTCTGTGCCGTTTGGTTCTTGCAGGGAATCGCCTTCGCGTACCTAGTATAATGGTTTGTGATCACTAGTATGTTCTCGTAACCACCCTTGGACATTTTTAATGACAAAAAGTCTGTGCATACTAGTTGCATCGGTCTAGTTGTCGCTATGGGTACTAGTTCTGTGGCGGGCCTTCCTTGTTTCTTTCTGAAAATGCACCGTTTGTACCTCTCTATCCGATTCTTTATGTCCTGTTCAAGCCCTGGCCAAAATAATCTCTGTCGAGCTAACCGGAGGGTTTTGTCCTTTCCTGGATGGCTCATCTCCTCTTGAATCCTTTTGAATGCAAGGTCTCTGTAACCTTCAGGTATCTAGATTTGCTGAATCGCTTGGCCATCTTGAGATGCGGTCCTGTGTAGAATTCCCTCATGTAGGTATAATGTACTCCATTATCTAAGCAACTTCTGAACAGGTCTGCTTTCAGTTGGTACAGAGAATCATTTGCATGTTTCTCGGAGTTTACTAAGTGACGGACCCTACGTTGGGCGCCAAATGTCACAGGGCTAGAAATATGTGCAGCCAGACCGGGGCTTGAAACCGGGACCTTCGGACTACAGTTCCGATGTTTTACCGATTGAGCTAACCGGCCGGACAATGTAACATCAATGTTAGATATCCATAAACTGTGACACACGAAATACATATAACATACATTTAAACACTACTATTTTACTTAATCTATACCGTAATCACTAATCACCAACCCACTGGGTCGAAACGATGTTACGTGGTGATTGGTTCCTATGTACAGCACGTATCAGATTCCTATGACTGTTGTTGCTATTTATAGGATGTTGTACTTTCACTGTCACTGACACATTGTTTTGAAAAGCATATCATCATTAGACACACGGTTTTCTGTCCAGTGAGTGCATGAATTATTGTCCAATTAGTTTCTTTTGTTATTTTCTAACCATGCGCTTGTTAGAATGTCTAAAAAGCAGAATTAATTGGTCAAAACAAGGGAAATTGTATTTTACTGTAATTTTTATATGTTTTAGCACAATTTACCTTATTCCGAGAAACATGAACAGTGATTTTACACTGTTAATTATACTTTCAAGCGGTGACAAATGTTTCAGAAGAGATTTATTATTTGAATAAATTGCCAAAATTGTAAAACATCATTGCATTGAATAATCTGGATACATATCAGATCCTGCAGGCATACAAGTTTTATGTTACAGATTCTTCTGTACAATATTCTAGATTCTAACGTACGTTGTTATGGATTCTCTCTTTCAGCCGTATCGAATATCACCATTTTCATAAGCCTGTCTAGTGTTATTTGACGACGGACTCTTGCATATCTCATTTCCTTTATACATTCTGTTGTAATAGACATTGTATGGAGTATTTGATTCTGTATTGAGTCTTTCGTGTGATAAATCAGAAATTACTTTCAACATCTCGTTCCATCCATTTGTTGATCTCAATCGACGTGTTTTGTATAGTTTGAATCTCTACTTTTAACCTTTTCTCCTTCTGGGACAGTGTTGGTTGCGCTTCGTGTCCAAAGAGGTCGACCTCGCCTGCAATCTTTCCGAATCCTGCTGTATTTTATTTGCCATTAAGACATATTTGGTAAGCTTTCTGGTTTGCCAAAAATGCCACAACAGCGTCAATATTAGATTCAGTTACACCAGGTTTATCACACTTTAATTAATACGTCTTCTTCAGTGCGTTTAATGTTTTCGGATCGGGACACACGAAATTCACAAGGTTTTACTTTTCGCAACTTTTCTCGTTTCCTCCATGTAATGTCATTGTTTTATACCCGCCCATAAACCTGATACCTGATAGAACGAAATAAGATTGCCAGACGACCCAGAACTGTTTCATGTCTTAGGAAAATCGCATCAATCGTGCATCACCGACAGTTGAAAATTGGATAACATTGAAAAACAGTTGCAGTGCACTATGATCGACTCTGAAATCACTATTATCTACCATGTCAAAGAATGCTATCCATTCCATTAGTTGACCATGCTCCGCTAAATGCGATGTTACAGATGGAAGTCTATCAGGTAGGCGTGAGGCTGTAGTTTGTATGAAATCCGCATCCGCCAAAATGTATTTCTCTCCAATTTTTTCAGTTTCGACCGGGATATCCTCACTAAGTTCAGTGAAACCTTCACTTTCCCCCATTACTTCACTACATGGATCCCCTTGAGTTTCATTGAGTCCTTGATTTGACAAATGCGTATCACAAGTTTGTATGTCAGTAAATAGCTGTTTATGAACTGATTTAGTGGGGGGGTGTTAATTTTACACATTTTTCTAAGCGGGCTATCTGTTGTTGGTTTTGTTGGTATCTGTAGTTTACCGGTAATATTGCTACTGACAAGTGACGTGGATCACATTTAATGTCTTTGCCTAACAGCTGAAACGTCCGTATCTTAAATCTGGTTCCTGTTGATGTCTGACACTTAAGCAAGATAGATATGGTGATGGTAGAACAAGTGACAATTTGTGAATAGGTATAAGCAAAAAGGGTGCTGATGTGAGGGGTTGATTATGCAGACCAGGAGAATAAGTCAGACAATTACTGAACGCCTTAAATTTCACTCTAAATGAACATTATTTTTCTTTCTATTCCCGCGAAATATACTATTGTTAAATAAACACTAAACGTAACTCGGTATCTATACTAAACTAATCTTTCGTGACTAACACCTTCAAAATAACATCTAGTATATAATGCTTTCAATATGTCACCTCTAATACATCATTTGCATGTGTGTGTAAATATCACACAGTTTTGCCAACCCTTCAAATGTCAGTATCTTATACTAATATCACAATAAATCACTCTCATCCGTCCACCAAAGTTATAATCATCGGAAAGCCATACATATAATCATATTTGAAGGACCAAAACAACTTCAATGCTTCTAGACAATTAAAGTTTGGTGAAAATCTCAACCACATATTAAGTCTACTTTCGTTTTACGCAAACGGTAAACAACCGCGAAAATACATTACACTGGCGTTCGGACGCTTATATCTCGCTTACCGATAATTATTATCAAAAACGGTTACCGCTGTCGCTTTTAATATCACAAATATAATTGAATCCTACCGACAATAACACTACTAGAACTAGCGTGTAGACTATATATAAACTGTGTTTTATCACCCTTCGAACATTCGCTAGGCTACTACACGCACATGTATGTAAACCAGCGTGTACCGAATATTGACCTGATAAACAGCCAGACAAAATCTACTATCGTGTAACCTGGTACGCGCGTCTTTACACGTTATGCAAATGCAAATATGCTATTTACCTAATCGTTAACTTTTCACGTCAAACGACAAATTGTCCAAGCCACCTTACGATTTGGGCATATATTTCTACACACCAGGCACAAAAACGTGTACTTCAAGTTCAGATTTTACCGTCTACGTAAACTATACAAAATGAATATTATGGAATAAATAAATTTGGTCCTCCAAAAACTATCCAAATATAAAAATACACTTATCAGTCACAATATTTAAAACTAAACACTAGCACTTCAGCACATGTCCAAGAGTTCACTGCAACGCCAAACAAATAGTTCGTTGTTGTTGTCAAATTCCTCCGCTTGTGTTGACTTCTAACGTTACATAAAAAAAAAAGAACGTATATCACTCGCGAGTGCACTTTAAACTTTACCAGGGGTTGGGGGTCCAACTTCATGGTACCTCACACGATTCTCTACCATGGTCTACTAATATCTCCCGAACTGCCGGAAGTCTCCTGCGTAGCGTCCTCCGCCGACATCGTCGTGGATCTCAGTCTCGTCGACTCGGTTGATTCCGCCTAAATTCCGCTATCGGTGGCCGTGCGCTGCCCGTACTGGTTTCCCAGTTTCTCGTCGTGGTCGCCATGTAGCACTACGGGGTCGTATGCTATGCTTGGTACATTTAACAACAAGGTCCGGACTTTGCGTTGTGATTTCCATAATTTATTAGTACATATAAAACAGTCCGAATCATTACACATTCATAATCCTGTTATATATATAAACATATCCGTTTCGTATAGTGGTTTTTAGTACGTCCATTTGTTAACTACTTAAATAGTCCCTATTATTAAATGTCTTCACAAAGTATAATAGTATTTAGAAACTTTCAAATGTTCAAATCCTCAAATTAGTATGTAACGATGACTGCCTTACTATACTGGCTTCCATAGTATAGTTTAACTTATCCCACAACCTGTCTTAGACTTCGGGGATCCATATTACAAGATCGACTGACTCTTCACACTTTAACCACCGGCCCCAGACTCTCTACTCCCGACTCTCCTAGACTTTCTGTGCGCTCAGTATTATGCTAAAAGATTTACCCATACTGCTTTTCGGCAGTTAGTCATGCCTCACATAAGGACATCGACCTGTGTAGCTACAGGTTAACGCCACGGTGATTACCTCAGTGTATGCATAAAGTATCCACAAGACCTTTCAGCGAATGGTCTCCACTAATATGGCAATACCTCTTAATTCCCAGAATTCATAGTTTAGAACAGGTAAACAATAACAGCTATTCCGATGATTAACCAACAACTAACGGACAGTATTAGAAAACTCCCATTGCATGATCAGTTATAAGAGGGGTGTATTTGATAACAAGTGTGTTACATTTGTAACTTTAGGTTAAATACAGTGGCAAGGCTGTAGTGTTACAGCCATTTGTATAATGTGGGGATCTTTCATATAGCAATAGTAACAAGACGTCATTCTGTAAATTTGTTCTTTCTTAGGAACTTCGTAGTGGTAAAAACCTGAAACAATGAAATAGCCATAAGTAATATGCTTACAACGGAAAACTCCGATTGTCATTTCATAATCTCATCATTTCAATAGAAATTAAATACTAAAAACAATATTTTTACCAGCACGTCACAACGGCTTGCAAATATAAAAGTATAATTATAAAAATTGTTCAGAGGTAGAACCGTTAACTATAGTTTGATTGCCTCTAATACAGAGATTGGTCTCACGACCTTACTCAGACACTGGATGTAGAAGAATGCGGGAAAGATAGAATCCTAGGGCGGGGTTAGTTTTGGAATGGTAAATTCTGGTTATTGTTGCACGTGCAGTGAACACTTCTCGTTCATCGAGCTAGCTCTCAAACCTCTAAGACTACTAAAACCTGTTATCTACAACTCAACTTGTAGCTAAGTTCACTTACATAAACATGAGTACACAATACACAACACACTGGACAATATGGGACATTCACAGTACGGCACATTGTACGCCACAAACATACATAAGATGAGTACGATCAATACAATAAATTGAATAGCTCTTAATAGCTTAGAACGCTACACTATAGAATAATCATTTATATTCCTGAAATTAAGATAATGAATAATGAAAATAATACATCTGTTACACGTAATACACTAAATAGAATGTAGCATTGTTTTAAAATTATATGAATTCACGCTTTTATTCAAGACAGTTCATTACATATCTTGTAAACGTACGTCTTGTTTATAGTCCAGATCCTATTGTTTTTAAACACATAGTCTGTATTTAATGAAGACATATTACGCTTCTGATAGAAAGGTAGTAATACCGAACGTCCTAAAATCAATTAATTATCTCATCGTACGTTGGGTGTCACGAAATACGACAGAGCATTAATAATTTACAGACGGCCTTGTCTAATAAATTGTCTTAACAATGGTTACCGTTCTGTCAATATATCTATATAAGACTGGACAATCGCAACGAATGCATAATTAAATAGAGTAACCATGGACAGTATGGCATACGCTATGTTCAACCATTTACAAATGTATAAGATTATCGTATGGTATGGATCAACGTTATAAACATGGAACTGGGAAAACGGAGGTGTATGTCTCTGACGAAATACGTTTTAACGGACAACCATCACATTTCTTGCGACTTTATGTCCATCTCCTACGGTATATGTTTTATCGCAGCAAATGGTTGCTCCAAAATAATCTTCATGACCCTGTTTTGAAAACTTTCTTTTGTGTCAAACACAATATTTGTACGTTTAAATGGCACTAAGACACATTAGACCATTTCCAATGTTATTTATTGATTTTTTTTACGGTGCTACACCTTCCTTCTTACCAAGTCTCTCCTTTTTGTGTTCGTTGCTTTCAACATGTTCAAGGGGTCTCCTTATCAGAACCTTTATTTCATGAGCACATGTTTACGTCTAATATTGCCTGTAGGCTGTAAACCGTAGTCCCAACTAAATATCAGTAGTAGCATTACATACTGGTATTTTGTGCGTCTCAAAGGATCACCTTTATCAGTATTTATTATCATTCACACTAGCGTTCGTTTAGTGCAGTGTGGCGGCTGTAAAAAGTCTCCCCGTGCTACGAATCAGTAGTGTTATTTTTTACTGGTCCCTTGGGACCAACGAGCCTAATATAGGTGGCTTTGAAGTAGAATACCACTTAAGCCGGTGCTAGGGGGCGTCAGAAGTGTTGCTTCTTTCATTACTTCTCATGAACAGACTCAATAAAACCGAGTTTGCTGCTTTATTCTCTTAATTGTGTTTGTTGCTCTCAAAGGATCACCTTTATCAGTATTTATTAACATTCACACTTAATAAGACTAGCGTTCGTTTATTGCAGTGTGGCGGCTGTAAAAAGTATTCATGTGCTACAAATCAGTAGTAATATTTTTTACTGGTCCTTTGGGACCAACGAGCCCAATATAGTTGGCTTTGAAGTAGAATACCGCTTAAGCTGGTGCTAGGGGGCGTGAGAAGTTTTGCTTCTTACATTACTTGTCATGAACAGACTCAATAAAACCGAGCCTGCTGCTTTATTCTCTTAATTGTGTTTTTTGCTCTCAAAGGATGACCTTTATCAGTATTTAAAGTAGAATATCGCATATATAAGCCAGTGCAAAGGGGTGTTAGAGATGTTGCACTTTATATCACCATTCATGAACAAGCTCACTTAAACCGAGTCTGCTACTTGTATCTCATGTTTGTGTTTTTTGTTTGGAAAGCGATCTCCCTTTTTCAATATGTGTTGATATTAAACTAGTGTCTCGATTGGTTACTTTATTTAGGCATAAACATGCGGATGTCATTCCAAAATATTGTTTGCTTTAATCAATTTTTAAAGATAAATCGTGTCAACAGAACATTATTATTGCAGTCCTACGTCATTATCTTGCGGTGGTTTGCCTTAGGTAAATCCGATATCTTAGGATGCATTATATTAATTATAGAGACTGTAGCGGAATTAATTAGCCATTCAACATATTGAAGCGACGGTTCCTTTTTTTTTTTTTAAATTAATTGAAAGTATATAATGACCGTACATTTAAGATGGACAACATTGACATGACATGTCAGACGCAACTGAAAATCAACTTAGAAAGCACTATATAATAGATACTTATATTACTGGGCACAACAATACATTGATCCATCGTACAACAACTATTGTTTTCGAAAATACATACCTTTGTTGTTAGGGCTAGGGGGAACCTCGTGGTTTTAAAATTTCGCGACAACCGTAAACGCGAAAACTGATTCGGAGTAAATATATATTTTTTATTTGTTTGCGCGTGTTTTAATTGTGTTTTCTTTTTGTGTAATCCGCGCCAATGTAGTGTTTTGAGTCGGGCTTGTGCTCATGGAAACCTCGAAATCGTAGGCAGATTTTACAAATAAATTATATAAGTAGCACTCTTTCGGAATAAAGTACCGTAATATCGGCTCTCTTTGCGCTTTATTGCATATCTATGATTGCTACCAATACAATTACTTAACCTACTTTACCTGGACAAGTTCATTCCATTCCAAAAATGCCGAGTTATGGCGATTATGATAGAGTCTTTAACATGTTATGGACAATATTTACTGCTCTATTGCAAGGACACATATCTAATAACGGAGTACGTTACTTATAGCCTGAGAAATCAATTAGTTGGGTCTCTTTGTCCGATAGAAAAAAATCCAAAAGTTGACATTGATTCACAATTAAAAATGGATATTTACCAAGTTACGTGAACGAACAATTATCTTCAACTATTTCAGAATCAAATCGTTATAATTTGAGAAATAATACCGACTTCTTTACTTTACCCAGAAGAACTGTAATATATTCACGTTTAGTCTAACGATCATCTCTAAAACTATGGAATGAACTCGTATTTTAAAACCAGACTTAAGAATTGTTTCAAACCACCGATAGTTCTAACTTTAGACGAGTCAATCACCAATTATAAAGTGATGTAGTGCGTTGTAATACTATAACGTGGTGTCCTTTTTTGACAAATATCCGGATCAAGTGTGTAAAGTAGTTGGGAAATCAAACTTCATTGTGCATAGTGGCGGCAGTAACACGTCTCCCCGCGCTTGCAGTCAGTACTGTTATTCATTCGATCTTTGGAAACGCTGAGCCCAATACTTATATTTAGTTATCGGTGGTACATTTTCATTTTTTTTGTTTTCTTACTTAATTTTTGATTCGGTGGTTCCACTTCTCCGGCCGATAAAAGGCTCTGGGTATTGTTTAACCACTCATAGGATATGTTGTATGCTTTTTGATACGTAAGCTTCATAACCGCTGCTCCCAACTAAATTCCATTATGTTTATTTTGCTCCTCGGGTCATTTAATTTTATTTGAAACTGGGACCATACGCCGTACGACATGGGGAAGCGTTACACTCCATGTCCACCGCCATATGCATGCCATATGGATGGTTAAAATTGTGTACTGTTGATTTTATGAATATTGAGTTCTGCTCAACCCGGGGCTAGAGGGCGTGAGCGGTAGCTAGCATATTTCACTACCGCTCATGAACAATCAAACCGAGGCTGCAATATTTCTTATGTGTCGTGCTCGGCCGTTTACAAAGGTCCATTATCATACTCTTTTTTCAGACACTTTAATTTCCGAAGTTTATTGAATGCTAACGTAATATTCGTAACCGTTATTTTCGTAATACGTCAATCTTAATGTAATTTTCAGACATTAAAAAGTACACCTCACATTATTAATCCAGTAGTAGTCTAACATTTAGTCTGTTTGCCTATACTTAAATATACAAGCTGGAGTGTTCGTGTTTTCTGTATTATTCTGATATACGTTAAAATGTATTATTGATACACTTCGGTATTTTTGGTCACCTTTATTCAGTAATTGGTAACATGCAAAATAGTTGCTTTGAGCCATTTCAAATAAATAACTATCAATAATTATTTCAAGGGATCCACTTTTCAATATTTATTGACATTCACACTAGAGTTTGTTTAGTGCTTTTGGCGGCCGTAAAAAGTTGCCCCGACTACAATCAGTATTTGTATTACTTACTGGTCCATTGGGATCATCAAACCCATTTTTTGTTGCTTTAAAGTAGAATATCGCTTAAGCCGATGTTAGAGAGTGTGAGAGGTGTTGCGCTTTACATTACCTCTCATGAACGGACTTCATAAAACAGAGTCTGCTACTTTTATCTCATGTTTCTGTTTGTTGCTTCCAAGGGATCCACTTTTCAGTATTTTCTGACATTCACACTAGCATTCGTTTAGTGCTGTGTGGCGGCCGTAAAATGACGCTCCGACTACAAATCAATAGTGTTATTACTTAATGGTTCTTTTGGATCGTCAATCCCAATCTGTGCGGTTTAAAGTATAATATCGCTTAAGCCGGTACTAGGAGAGGCGTGAGAGGTGTTGCACATTACATTACCCCTCATGAACGGACTCAGTAAAACCGAGTCTGCTACTTTTATTTCTTGTTTGTGTTTGTTGCTTCCAAGGGATCCACCTTTCTGTATTTATTGACATTCACACTAGCGTTTGTTTAGTGCTGTATGGCGGCCGTTAAAAGTCGCCCGGCTACAAATCAGTAGTGCTATTACTAACTGGTACTTTGGGATCATCAAACCCAATCTTTGTGGCTTTAAAGTGGAATATCGCTTAAGCCGGTGCTAGGAGGCGTGAGAGCTGTTGCATTACCCCTCATGAACGGACTCAATAAAACCGAGTCTGCTACTTTTATCTCTTGCTTTTGTTTGTTGCTTCAATGGGATCCACTTTTCAGTATTTTTGTAAATATGCAAGTCGTAGAAATACCAACTGGACGCCGTGAGTTTTAAACACACCTAGATTGCCATGTTTCTTTTTAAAAGCTGTACTATTGTCTCAAAGAAAGGAAATCAAATGCGTTCTATGCTGTTCATGGAAATAACCTCAAACGAAACTATTCTAAAAACAGTTGATTAAAAGGCAGACATTGTATACAAGTCTAACATGAAGTGTACCATTCACAAAACGCATCGCTAGGATATGGTATAATTGATACAGTAATATCTATATTCGTTAGAGAGGCAGAAAGATACACCGGGTTAAATTACTTTCAAACTAAACACATACAAACAAATAACGGGAAAAGGATGGAACGTTTTAGTTTGAACATCATTCTACTTTAACTTTTGGTTGGCTTAAAAAACAGTGTACTAATCCTCTGTATGTGGATGTGTTATATAATAACTGATCACTCACTTCAAATAACTTATGTTTGATATCTGAAGTGTTGCTCATATTTTACAAATTAGTAACACATTGTTGGAAAGTTGTTTCTTTTTGTTTAATTAAAAAAGCAATGCAAATGACACATAGCAACGTTGAAACAATGTGTAATTGCATGACACAATATATGGGCATACTTCCTTTCCGTTCATATAACAGTACATTACGAAACGGGCTTCATAGCATGTAAGCGTGCAAAATGATATGTTTCATTATAAACAACATTGTCTACTCTTTGAAAAATAACGCAAATATCGGCAAAAGCCCGGGTGTATTAACCATAATTTTGAAAATAGAGCGAAATAAAGACAGACATGCAACGTCAACATCATTTTAAATAAACATAGCAGCCACATATTTTTGTAAAATGTAAGATGACTTTTTCTTGAAGTGTATAGTGCAATGGTTATCGCGAACCTTATATCGTTTTATTGGGATGGGAATAGGGAAAGAGTGAGGTTGCACCCTAGAACCTGGTTTAAAAACACATCAGCTTCGTTTTTGCCACTGACCGTTCCAAGGCATTAGTGGTATTGTCAACACGTTAATGTCATTTGTATTTCATATCATGCCTATTATTTAGCTTTCTGAATATTGTTTATTTCTATGCGTATTTTTGGTTGCCGGTAGTCTTGCTACATTTCATGTTCTGCTTTTATATCTACTTTTATATAATATAATGAACATGATAACTTGGATAGAAGGCATCCATTCGCCGGTTAGTCTGGGCTGTGGTGTCGATTTTTTTAGGGTTGCATTTTTTTTTGCTACAGTTGGAATAACATTGATTTTTATGATCCTTAGACTATTCGGAACAAAAAAAGTATTTGTGCCTTTTTTTTGCTCCACTCCATTATGGCCGCCATCTTGAAATTCAAAATGGCCGCCAATTTAGCATGTTTATAGCCTATAATTGCCCCAAAGATACAAAGAATTACACTTTTGGTGTCTCTTATTACATTTTTGGGGTCAAGGGATGCGAATGTTGTATTTCTGAAGATGTAAAATATTGGCAGCCATCTTGAAATTCAAAATGGCTGCCAATGTATCATGTTTATTGTGTAGAATTGCTCCCCGGATACATAGGATCAAAATTATGGTGTCTATTAGTTGGAATAACATTGATTTTTATGATCCTTAGACTATTCGGAATAAGAAAAGTATTTGTGACATTTTTTTGCTCCACTCCATTATGGCCGCCATCTTGAAATTCAAAATGGCCGCCAATTTAGCATGTTAAAGCCTATAATTGCCCCAAAAATACATAGAATTACACTTTTGGTGTCTCTTATTACATTTTTGGGGTCAAGGGATGCGAATTTTGTATTTCTGAAGATGTCAAGTATTGGCAGTTATCTTGAAATTCAAAATATAAAAGACAAAAAGAAGTTTCTGGCAAGCAAAGCAAACAAGGATAGTCTAACATTATTCTTGGCTGACAAAGCAATCCAGCTCTGCAGAAAGGATGTTGTGACTGCAACAAGAAAATATGTCCTGACCAACCAAGCTGGATGCCATCCAAGCACTCAGAAAAGCAGCCAAGAAGAGGCTGATACGCTTATGATGCCACATGCCCTAGAAATTTCTGCCACGAGTGCTTAAGTAGACTTCTTTACCCAGGACACAGATTGGTGGGTGCTAATTCTACACAGACTTGACGAATTGGGCCAAAACACTGGCATCGTCAAAGGCACCAGTGAAAATCGAAGGCGAATTGCACTGCAACCTATATATGACAAACTGGGAAGTAAAAAAGCTAAGGCCCTACCTGGATTCCATGCCATAACTGGATCAGACACAACTGGACAGATAAGTGGCGTTGGCAAGAAGACACGTTTCAAGGTGTTCATGAAAGCTCCAACGCATGTCATAGATGCTCTTTCGCAGCTTGGCCAGGATGACATGCCCTCTACAGATGTGATTGCTGTCTGTCAGGAGTTTTTGTGCATGACCCTTAGTACAAAGCAGGTGAACGCACATGATCCAGCAACACTTAGGTGGAAAAGATTCAGACGGCTGGCACCTAGCGAAGGAGTAATCACCTTGCCCCCAACTGAAGGTACATGGCTACAGCATATTCTAAGAGCACATCTACAGGCCAACATTTGGGCTCAGGATACGGTGCTCTATCCCAGGATTCCAGAACCGACTGAGTTAGGCTGAACAAGGACGACGTCAGGTTGCCCACATTGACCAAAGTACCGTTAGCACCAGACACAGTAACAGAATTATTGATGTGTAAATGTGTAAAATGTTCAAACGCACGGTGCTCCTGCAAACGACAGAACTTACCCTGCACAGAATTATGTATATGCGAGGCAAATAAAGACTGTTGCAATACGAACACTCTGATCAGTGAGGAAAACTTTGGAGTGGATGATAGAGGCATATAGAGATTACAGTACATGTATTATGTATCTAATTAGGGATCACAATATCCAACAGCGTCCATTGTCCTGGCAGTGACAAATAAGAACACTGATAACATTCATCTGTATCTGTGTAATACATAATTATGCTTTTTACGTATACGTATCATTCCCAATATTTATCGCGTCAATCCAAAAAGTGCTAATTAAAGGATTGTTGCTATGTCAGGCAGACATAGTAGTGAATGCAATATTGAGATTCATCATTTACAAATTTGAAGTATTGTGATTTTGTAGACTTGATTTTGAAATTAAAGATGTTGTTTAATGCTTGATATCTTCAAAAATACAACATTCGCATACCTTAAATGTACTAAGAGAAATCAAAAATTTGAACCTATGTATCTAGGGAGCAATTATATACTATAAACATGCTAAATTGGCGGCCATTTTGAATTTCAAAATGGCGGCCAATAACTTGAAATCTTCAGAAATACAAAATTCACATTCCTTGACCCCATTAATATACTAAAAGACACCAAAATTGTGATTCTATGTATCCAGGGGGCAATTATATGCTATAAACATGCTAAATTGGCGGCCATTTTGAATTTCAAGATGGCGGCCATGACAGAGTGGACCAAAAAATTGGCACAAATACTGTTTTCGTTCAGAATATTTGTAGGACATTAAAAATCAATGTTATTCCAACTGTAGCAAAAAAAAAAGCAAAAATACACAACAGCCCAGACTAGATAGTCAATATTATGAAACATCGAAAACAATATTTAAGTCTAATTTGAATTTATAAACGTGGCAATCTGAAACTAGTCCTTTATAATTAGTAAGTATGGCATGTACAACTCCTTCGTATTCAACATCAGCTGTAAGTTCAAAACAGTTGTTGTATATTTGTCTTTCAGCGAGTGTTCCTAGCTGTTCCGAAATAATGATCATCGGACAAAACGTGATCCATGCTTTATAATATCCTACAGTTGTTATTTTTCTACGAATTGATCCAACAAGCAATACCGCAATCAAACACATTAACAACATAGGACCGCACTGCACCACAAAACGAAATAAATGAGCATTTTTAAAATATCAATGAAAATGACAAATTAATACTTAACATCAAGAGAGGTGAAAACGAGTTTATCGACTTGGAACGGTCAGTAGACAATAGGGTCTACATGTTATCTTAAAAACTACTTTACATGTACACAACCCGGCTATTAACTTGTCTTCAACGCCCCAAATGACAACACAATGTAAATGAAATTACATCCTATCAAAAGGACTTCTCTAATAATAGTCAACTTTCTCAGAAATTAACAAACGAAACACTTATACATTGCTGTAAAGCTATATAAAATACAAAGTGAGCAACACTTCAGGATGTATCCAGAATTGTACTAAACAACACAACAGTTTCACTCAGAGAGAAAACCAATCTAGGGTACGACCAAAAAGGCTTGGGACGAAAGTTCATACACATACCTCTCTTTGTCCGGGTTTTAGCAAGCGTATTCATAGAGTCCCAGTAGGCTGTCCAGTAATCTTACAAGGGAGAAGTAAACCATAGTGACTGTGTGTATGTAGATGGGTCTATCACTAAACATGAAGTGCGTTGCAATACTAAAGGATCGTATTTTTTTCTGACGAATTCCCTGATTTATTTTTTAAAGTGGTCAAGAAACACGTCAGATCCCGTTAACTTCCAAAGTGTATAGACCTCATCTCTATAAAATAAAGGATGTGATATTCCTAGTCGCAGACATATGTTAAGGTTGGTGTTGTACTTCTGTAGGTTTTCGTTGCGGCAATAGCACTTGGAGAAAATTCTACGTAGTTTGTGATAACGAAGACCTTGCTGAAGAAGTTTACTTGTGGATAATTTACGATGTCCTAGAACAAATTGATTTCTGTCATTAAAATCCTTAACATTACAAACTCTAGCAAAGCGAATGGTCTGGCAAATGTACACCCCGTATGATGTAGAACGAGGTACATCCAGATACAAGTGTGGATAATTTACGATGTCAATAAAACAATCATCTCTCTCATAACATATGTATTATGTATGAAATCATTCTATACCGAGATGTATTATTAAACGCACTAATAATGCCACTCTGGCTAGCAGGTGACAAACACAACGTACAATCTCTTTCATAACATACATTTATTTACTATTTAATCTAATTGAATCAAATGGCTACGGAAATATGTTCAAATTGATGAAATAATATTGTCTGGTACTTTTATATTCACATCGGTCTCTTTTTCCTAAGAGGATCGTGTTTTGTTTTCTGTGTTCTGTGTCTTAATGAACACCATACCATGTTTGTTCATATGATGTGGCATAACGTATTAGTTCTCCAGCACAACCGAGCCAAATTGACATTAATTTATCGTTGTTATCATCTCCTGCCATCTTTTGATAAAACAAGGTGCTTATTATATTGCTATATTTCAACGAAGGGAGAAATCTGTATATTAGACTCGATGTCTAGTAATACTGCCTATCAGAGTCGTTTCACGGCGACTGTGGAATAAAGCGTTAGTTATCAAGCACGACCAAAACAAACTGGCTTTAATTTGGCTTTGTTGTCGTTTCTTGTTACATCTTTTGGGAAAACATTCATCTGTTATGCTACTTTACAACAAAGGGAGATGTCTGCATATTACTCAGTGTCTAGTTACTGCCTATCATAGAAATTTCACCGTAATATTGTGAAATGAATCGGAGACAATTACATTTCAATTTCACGGCGAGTCGACTCTATAGCGTCGTATGTAGTGATTCTCAGAAAGTCAGGGAAGCTCCCACCGTCGGATTATTCACTGATATGGGATTAGCATGTCTACAAATCTCAATAACAAAAGAGAGAGGCTAAAACTGCATTTATTTAGCCGTAACTGATTACGGTGACAAACATTACACAACTATCATTATTGGATATTTAATAACTAGAAACAAGATGTTTTGACGGTACTCAATAGTGGTACAAAAAAAGAGTTCCACTTCGTAGACTAAACTCCAAGCCCAAACTAAAAGTACGCTTACCTGTTAGATGAACGCGCTCCTGATTAAGCTACACGGAACAGCTATGTGATCATGGTGATGCAATAGCAAATTTAAGCAAACCCAATGTGCTAATGGATATCACGTTAGCAACAGAAATGTAAATATCGTGGTAACAACGATATTTAAAAACAATAAATAAACATAAAATCAAAACTAATGCATTTATTAATACACACTTTTTTGGGAGTAGGCTTATTGTTTCAACATATACTTTCCACTGACCGTTTCTTTCTTTTTCCTAATATATGATTTACTACTTAGTGTCCCTTGAATCTTAAAACAAAGGTGGGATTAATAATGAATTTGACCATCCAATAAACTTCTTTCATGGCAGAGGATTGATCAAACAATAATGTTTTTATATTAGAGCTATGGTTCATTACTTGTTTGTGTACAATAGATATCTGTTTACGTTTCATAAACACTACGATGCAAAGGCTCGTTGAACTTGAAAATTCAGCTACTGAACAAAGAGTTATTTTATTTCGCTTTACGAGGTATATATCAAGTGAAATTATATCAATTTGTTCCCGACATTTTATCTAATGAATCTCAGTTGATTTAATATGATTTAGTATGAACAGAAATTATGATGTTGAAAAATTAAGGTAAACGCATACATACGAATGCATTTCAAATGTATTTGACATTTTTAATGATACCAAATGCGCCATTACGTTAAGAACTTCGTCATGAATCGATGTTTTCTCTTGTCGAGGTCAATGTGATACCTGGAATAAATACTGAGATTCAATTTAAAATTAAATGCTTCTTTCAAAGAAACTCCATCGAAACCATATGAAAATATTTAATAATCCATTTCGATGTACCGTGACATAAAGTAATGGCTTTCAAAAACAGTAAACGACATAACATTCTCTTTACCACAGTATAATAAATATATGTCTGAGAGTGGTACACAATGACTATAACTTAAGTTATTGGTCTGTAGTAAAGAGCCGTTGCCTTTGTCCGTTTAATGTTTAAGTCCCGGTGTTAATTAATATTGGCGAAATAACCTACATATTAAGTTAACCGAAAGATAGAATTCGACAGTTCAACTACTGCGCGCATGAGTAACACGTAGACTCATTTTTCTTTTTCTGCGAGTGTTTGCAAACCATTTTGTTGTCTTTAATCCATTTTCACTTCTGTACTTTTGCTCCAAAACATGAACCAATTAAGAGTCTTAACGGAGGAAAGCATGTTTGCCACTATGCGCTCACGCAGTAAACATAAGCCGTTTTCGTTTAATCCAAGACTGATTTCATCTTCAGAATCATCATTGCACATTATGTTTATAGATTCAGGTACCTTTGAAGTTTAACTTTTTATTCTTCTTCCTTTTTGTAACAGTTGAAGCATTCCTTCGAATACTTAAGCGATCAACTGTCTTACTGCAAATTCCGCAATACATGTTTTGTGGGAATGAATGAGTATAAAACGAAACAGAAAATGAGAAACTTATATAGGTCCATGGCTTTTATTGCATGAGTGAATTTCTTAGACAAAGGTCAAAGCAATAGCATGTTGTTCCTTGCCAATAAAAAGAGGAATCCATTAAATTCTACACAAAATATATCTGATAAACATGTTATTTTAAAATAAATATAATGTAATATGGGGGATATTTTTCTCTTAAACCAAACCGACGTTAAACATTATTATTCAAATAGGTTCTAAAACTCATGTGCCATAATATGTTATACAATTCCCTTCAGTTTAATTTCACAATACAAAGACACGACCTCGAACGTCGAGCGTTTGCACCGACAGGGCGTTGCTAACAGTTTCATGAGTTTGTTAACAGTTTTTTAACATTTAAAAACATATCTGTAATAGTAAATAATAAGGCATACCAGCTATATTTCGGCTGTATTGAAACGATATTGCAGAATTGTTGCAGAATTAGTTTAGCTTCACTGATGGAGTATAATCACCGTCTTCGTCACGGGGTGTGAATAATGCTGCATGAGTAATTACTTTTTTGAACCAATTAACTCGCTTTGAGAATTATTATATAGAAAATAATCGTTGTGTTATTTATATTTATGTGCGCTGGATGATAATTTGAAGCAGACTAACAAACATCACTGGACATATATTTTATTATAGCAAACAAAAAGTGTATTTCGAATTCAACGTCATGTAATTGTAGTGGAATCTGAATTTAACTTAAAACATTCCGATGTCTTATATATTCAGAAACAACGCCCTCTCTATTCTAAATGAAACGACAGCAAATATTTGTATTTTTCTTTTATTTTTTAAATAGAAACCTACAAATGATGATCATGAAGAACTTTGCAACGGTACCGTTGGCAACTAAACCCTGTAAATTTGGTACAGTACAAGCTCTATTGTGGGATTTTGAGAGAAATGACCTAAGAAACATGCTCCCATTGCAATCCTACTCATCATTAATATAGGGTAGAGGTGTATACAGAAAGAAATAATATAGACCAATATATTCACCGCCATGTCAAGTTTGTCAGAGAGGTTTCATATACACAATTATAACTATCGTTAATTTTGTCCACACTGTATATAATTTACGACTGATTGACATCGCTTCATTTTTAATAACCAGTGCTGTTATTTTATAACTAGAAATCTATATTTGCCTTAGAGACCTAATTATAAGTATTGCATGAAAGTGTTGTTCGGCCGAATTCATATTTTAGCTTTTGAATTGCTTATTAGCATGCTAAGAGACAATAATTAATAACTGTTTCGTGGTAGTGCCATCATTATTTGATGTAAATATTGATTGCTTTATATATTTCGTAAACGAATTTCAAGACAAATCAATTATACTTTAGATCTATAAAGATGCTTAGTTTAAAAAAAACTAATATGTTTAGGTACATCGAGAAAGACGACCGTAGAGCAGTGGGATGTAACACTAGCTAAACATACAAGAACAAGAGGCGCATGAGAACCTGTATCGCTCTACTTACTAAAGAGGCCATAACAGTTTGAGCAATTTAATATTAAATTCAATTCTGTCAAAAAGTCGCAGGTTCGAAATTGAACTCAATACATAAATAAACATGTTTTTTTAGAACAATACTGAAATCCTGACGTTCTCTTCCGTTCCTTCTCGATAACATGATATTTCACTGCCGTTCATAAACAATCTCAGTCAAACAGAGACTGCAATATTGCGTATTTATCGTGTTCGGGCTTTTCCAAAGGTCCATTTTAATAGTCTTTTATACTATACAGTGCTAATGTCGAAGCATTAGTCGAGCAGAAAACCGGTTTATTAGGCCCGGTGTTTTTGTTGAAAATGACTGTTGTAGAAACAATACTGACACCGTTAATAGCGTTAAAAGTAGATGATTGCCGTGCGGATTGCCTCGACGAATAAAACAATACAGTGTACGATTAGTTAAAGCGTTGTTCACACGCTGTAGTAAAATAGTCAAGCGCTATAGTACAGCGTTCGATCACTGAAGTAAAAACGTTCCAAAGAGTATTTAATAGTTCCTACGTTTTAATTATAAACAATTATGCCATATCAGTGTAAAGTGTTTCGATTATGTGATGTTGTTTATACGCACATGCTATTTAGCCGACATGCAAGTTAAACCACCTCAACCAAACTTTGACACACATAAATTCCTATGAAACTTCAACAAAGACACACCACAACTGAACAAGTTTAGAGCATGAACTTATTATCAATTATCATTAAGAAGGATAAAAATATCGGACATAAAACCCTAATTATATATTCCACTTTGTGTCAATTCCAGATAATTCAGTTTTCATCAATGTTTGGGTTATGCAATGCAAATACGTTTGACAGTCATTCGTAATTTAGTAGTAGTATTTCATTCAACCTCGAAATATACAGTTGACGTTGAGTTAAATATGTGTTTCCGTGCTTACCGTGCACATATATTCAGCAGTTGATAACCTTATAGTAAGTTTGATACTAAAGGAAACAAACGAGACGCAAATATAAAACTTAAATACTAAGGGATTAAAGTCAAAGGAGATGAATTTACATAAGTTTTCATCGAAAGCTTGTTTTCAAATCCTGTACATGTACTATTGAAACATTGTTCATCACATTTCTTGAATAAATACTGTTTAAACCAACTTAAATACTACCCACTTATTTCCATGTAATATTCCAAAGAAATCCCAAGGTGCAGCGAGGTCGAGAAATGATAAAACTGCGCTATTGCAGATTAGTTAATAACACTACACTTTGTAACAATAAATTCATAAATGTTGAAGATCTGCCTAGACAATTTAGGCCATTGTATTTAGTATTGTATTTAATGTAAAGAAATTACAACATTTTACATCCTAAGTTTTCTCACCTGCTTGAGACAAGCACGTATTCTGTCAATATTGAAAGTTTGAAGGGATAATATGTGATGTGTTATGTGTTGTTTAAGTATAGTCCGTAAGTAACACTCTACTATAGCCATGTACCATTCGTTTAACAGTAGCACATTATACATACACAATATAGTGGAAATCCCCGTGGTGCGTTTCTTTTTTTCTTTGATATATAACAAATACGGACAAGAGATCCTTCGGAATCGACAAACGTAACAAATAGAATAATGTAGCAGACTCGGTTTGATTGAATATGATTAGAAAAAACAATACCTATCACGCCCAGGCACCCGTGTAATCGGTATTCTACCTCACAGCCGCTATTATAATGGGCTCGTTGATCCCAAAGGATAACAAATAACAATACTCAACACTTTGAAGCACGGGGATACTTATTTACGGATGCCGCACTGCACTAAACGAACGTTAGTGTGAACGTTAATATATACTGACAAGGGAGGGCCCAAGGAAGCAACAAACACAAACAAGAGAACAACGTAGCAGAATCGTTTCTTATCGAGTCTTCTCATGAGAGGTAATATAAAAAAAACAGCTCCCACGCCCACTTGCATCAGCTTAAGCCGTATTCCACTTCAAAGTCAAGTATACTGTTTATCTTAAAGGACCAGAACAAATAATACTATTAATTCCTATCGCATGAAGACTTTTTACAGCCGCCTCATTGCACCAAATGCAAGCTAGACTTTACAAACAGTGCGTCATTCGTCAACATTAAGTACACGTGTAATTGAGTGTAGACAATAATTCACAGCCAACTCCTAGAGATGTATGTACCATGCGTTAAGAGCATGACATATTAAGCCAGAATAAGGCATAGGTAGCTTTGAAGTAGATTACCGCTTAAGCCAGTGCTATGGGCGTGAGAGGTGTTACGTATTACATTGTATGCCACGAACAGCCTCAATAAATAAATATGCTACTTTATTTTCATGATTGTGTTTGTTGCTTCCAAAAGATCTCCCTTATCAATAGTTATTAGTAAGGAAAGAAATGCTAGTTGAGACATTGAAAATAAGTCACCATTTTGTACTCTCAAACATTGATATGCTTTGTTTTGGAAATATTCAAAGTCTGGTTAAAATACAGGCAGTACAGATAAGGTTTTAACAAATTTGGAACCAGTAAAGCACTAACAAAATGATTTTGTAATGTTCATCTGTGTATAATTAAAGATTCTAACACGACCTCTGCAATCGTTCATATACACAAAGAAGGGAGACAGCTGTATGTTATTCTACGATAAAATACAGCTGTTCCATTAATTCCCCGCGTATATTTCATCCGTTGGAAGCGCACGTTACATGACGTCACTTGGTAAATATACGTCACGAAGACAAACCGAACAGTAATTTGCATATGCACATGTACATATAACATTAATAAGCATATTGAACAAGGTGAGAACGTTTGACGTCATACAGCGCAAGCTATATGACGTAAGCAATGACTTAACTGTTTGTCACGTGAAAACTAGTGCATTGAAACGCAGAACTTTGCATACGGGGGCGCCCAATGGAACAGCCTGTTAACATAGCAGCCTGATTACCTTGACCTCCGAGATAATATATAGTGCCCCAACAATAGCGTAAATAATGGGGTAATTGTTGTGTTAGAATCGAAATAATAAATACGGACCTGTATTTTATCGGTGAATATCGATAAAACACAGGTACATATTTATTATTTCTTAAATAAAACAAAATACGTATTTTGCTGATTAGTATTAACTTTGTAAATAAATCACTATTGCTTCATACTGTGTACACTTCGGTGTAGCTATTATTAGGCCTTATAGTCCCGGGCCTATACATCAATTTGAAAATGAATAAATGAAAATTCCAAAGATGCAATAAAAGCTGAATTCGGATGGGATTATGGGTCAATAACGGGGTTTGAAACCGAGCGCCGATCATTAACATTTGTTTCTGTTTCTATTGGGCAATTCAACTTTGTCAAATTTTAATTCCCAAATTTGATAAATATTATTTAAAATACCACAAAGTTTTCTGTCAGACATACGTCAAAACGCATAGCCAAGTTAAAAACAAATCGGACATAAGAACATACCCCGCATCCCACTAGTTTGTCGGGGCTGTATATGCATTGCAGGTCAGCTACGCCCCTGTGTACATGTATATGTACGAGGAGCGTTCAAATATGAATGCAACTGGTTATATAATATCGGTCGCAAAGCATGAGTTTCAGTTGCAATTTCACGCACGGGTAGTCTCATGTATAACCTTTCTATCGATACCAAAGTGTGTATATGTGTTCAGTATAACCTGTTTTATAGCTGATTATATATTACGCACTCAAATACACTAATGTAAAATGGTTGAGAAAAGAGCGGAAAATTGTGTTGAAATACGTTCCTATATAAGTGCTCGTTGTAAACTAAACATCAGTGCAAAATACATTTTCAATGAAATATGTGATATCTATGGACATAATTAACTGTCAGTTCTTCAGTTACACCATAGATTAATAAGTTCAAAAGTGGGTTAAATTCCATTAAAGATGCTCCACATTCTCGAAGACCTCAAACTGTTACCAATGGTAAAAGTATGGCTAAAATCAAGGAAATTCTAAAAGGAGACGCCAAATACACTACTGAAGATATAGCTAGACTTGCAGGCATATCAACGGCGGTTCATAACATTCTGAAGAATCATTTGAAAATGCGAAAAAAAGTGTGCAAGGCAGTTCCCCCATTTGCTCACGGAGGACCAAAACGTACCCGTGTAGAAATGGCTAAAGCATTGTTCAAAAAGTTCACAAAATATGACAAACACAGATTTGCGAATGTTTTAACAGGCGATGAAACCTGGGTACATTTTTTGAGCCCCAACGCAGAGTTAACAACACAGATTGTGTCGAACAGGGTTCATATTAAACAAACCATAGTGTTCTTTTTTATTTATTTCCGAGTTCCCTCGATACATACAAGAGAGCCTGTAACATAAGAAATATACAATCAGTACAAGAATATATAAAACTACTTAAATCGACATTTCGACAGTCCAGCAATAGACTTAATACACGCGAGAAATACATTAAAATAATTACAATATCACAGATCACTTACCAGAGGATTCACAATAATTGTCTTAATAGCAATAGTATGATGGAAGTGACAGAATAGTTCTGTTACCAAAGGTTGACTTTACAGTCACCTAGTACTTCTATACTATAAGTATATCTATCCACACCACAACACTGGCCTCAGTTAGTTGCGCAGGAATGGTATTCTGTAAACAAAATATTACAGATGCAACACCGGGCGACATAATCCTCCGCTTTGGTAAACTGTCCTCCGGACATTTACTAATTTCTTTTCCATCTGGAGTGAATAAAATGTAAAAACAAAGTCAAGAAAGAAAAAAAAATTAGAAAAGAATTTCATCTCCAACAAAACAGTTTGCATTAATTTCCCTGCAAACCTATACCATTTAATATCGTCTTTACAAACTATATCTTCAGCAATTAGCTAAAGCTAATTATCATGAATATGTCAGATTCCAGCACTTGATATACATGTATGTCCGGAAACTTGATATATAATCTGAAATTCAATATTTCACAATATGATGATTAACCTCTGAAATAAATGCACTACAACTATACATATACTTTTCTCCACTGTCTGCCTACACTAATACGGAAAAAAAATTCAATAGTTATACATAGTCAACATTATTTGACTTGACAATCTGTGGACACATCCACTGGCCAAAACGATCTGGTGGTTTTCGAAACCGAACTGAACGTCTCGCAATTGGAGTTCCAACTCCGGTGGATTCTCGGGATATGTCCGTAACACCTGTTGGTTCTGATTGGCTAGCGTTGGGTTGACTGACGTCTACTTGTTGGCTAACGTCAAAAATGCCTGAACGGTGTGTCGGACTTGCACTGTCGTGACCATCGACATCAGCAGACGATCCAACACTGATATGGTGGAGGTGTGCACCATCACCTGGTTGACTCCCATCTGTTATGTCTAAGTTGGTCCCATAAAAAATCTGGTGCGATACATCAGGGTTTCGCCTTCTGGTCGGAACGACATATCTCTCGGTGGCGGATTAAGAACTGCCTGTGTCTGAGTCTGATTCTGTCCGAGGCACTGCGGATCTTGTAGTCTGTGTCGAAAGCGTGCGGTTTGGCATCTTGAGAGGGCTGTGGTCACATGGGATAGACGTGAAAAGCAACAACATGTTACGATGCAATGTCTGCATCGGTCCTTTCCAATTTTCTCGCATGACTCTATATACAGGAATGTCTATATTTGGTATCGACATCACCAAATAAGGATCCTGTTCCCATTTGTCCGCCAGTTTCTGCTTCCCTCTCAGTCCTACATTTCGCATAATTATCGGGTCTCCAACTTCCAGTTTGGACTCGCCTTTCTATCGTAGCGCTCCTTGTCCTGGGCTGCAATTTTATTTGCTTCGGTAGCTGCAACACCATATGCATACTGCAACCTGTCTTTCAGTTTCTTGGCATATGTCTTGGGCTCTGATGCAGCTCCATGGCACTCTGGTGTATTACCCAAGTACGAATCCACTGAAAGGCGCGGGTGTCACCCAAACATGAAGAAATGCGGTGAGAATCCCATGGAGTCACTGTTTGTGACATTGTAGTTTTGTACCAGTGGAGCTATGTAAAGAAATAAAGTAGCATTCAAGGAGGACCTTCAACCACAAAACACAGAAACAAACACGCAAACAGACAAACAAGAAGGCAAAAGTAATATTAAATGCAAACGACATCACAAACACAAAATGGTTGACAATAGGGCTACGGCCTAGGAACGGTCATTGGCAAAGTAGGCCACTTGGGGTTTAAACCTGTTCTAGGGTGCACAAAACCTCACACTTACCCTACTATTATCCCATTAAAATAGGACAGTGTAAATAAAGAAATCCTCGCATGATTTAATCTCTAACCAACAAGGCAGCATCAATAGGCAATTTAAGTAAAACACAAATATGCTCGTGTAAATATAACACAAAAAAACAATAGCAGCCTAGAAAGTCAAAATGAAGGTTCTCAATGACTTGGCAGAAGCCACAGCAACAAGAGAATAAACCATTAAGGGCACGACAAGAAAGATCATAGACAAACATCAAACGCCACCAGTATTCTTTCTGGTGCTCTTCTAAGGTACCAAGCATCTTCAACAATGTTTGATTGAAGCGCTCCACTGACCAATTTCCCATCGGGTGGTACGGCGTTGTACGGGTCTTTCTTTTTTGCGCTATCTTGCAAAGCTCCTAAATCACTTTGCTGGTAGAGTCTTCCCCTGATCACTATGTAGGGTTTCCGGAAAGCTATAATACCTGAAGAAGTGATCACAAAGTGCTTTCTCGGCGGTCTGTGCTGTATGGTTTCGGCAAGAGATGGCTTCGGCATACCGCGTGAAGTGGTCTGTTATGACAAGAATGTCCTCAAAGCCTTCATTAGATCTTTCTAATGACAGGGGAAGTCGATGCATACCAACTCTATCGGATGTGATGTTTTAATTGGTATTAGCTCTGCCATCGGCTTCACAGGTGTTTTCCGTCGTATGCATCGTCCAAACGTTTCAACTTTATTTTTGGTTGACCTCCTTTTCTGGTCATGGCCTGTAGAACCGTTGTTTGGCTAGCCACAGGGTATTTTCCTTACCTTGGTGCCCTACATCATCATGGACACCCTTGACAGCGGCACAACAAGCTGTTCTGTCTTCTGGATGGTACGTTGTCCTGTTGTTGTTGAATGTTGTCGACTAAATGCAAACGTTTCCACTCTATCAGGAGTTTCTGTACCTCCGAGGTCTTCCTCCTCAACTTCTCATCCCTGGGGTGGGTACCACTACTTATATGGTCTATCACTCGCGAAACTGTTGGGTCCGCTCTTTGTTCTTTCTCCCAGTCCACTTTGTTAAAGCTTTCAAAAGAAACCACTCCCACAGAAGAAATGAAGACGTTGAAAACGCAGAATGAAAGTATTTTCATTCTGCGAATGTGAGTTTCAGTATGTACAACTACCATGCCAACTTATCAAAGAAATGTAAGGAGATGTGCGCCAATGAAAACGCTTTGTAGTTCTATATTTCAGTCAGGGCAATTACATACCGGCCTATTAGTCACTATCAAAGCTTTTAAACTGACGTTCGGACAGTCCTTATCTTGCTCGCCACAATTTTCAGAGTTTTACAAGTAAAAAATAGTGTCGTTATGGTAATACCAAACGAATGCATAAATGGGTTCATTCTTTTGTAATTGTATATCAAATTTCTCTAAAATATATCATGTTTCCTTATTGTTAGTATTCTGATTTTACAATATATACATTATCATAAAGTTAAGGTGGCGCAAACGTTTGCAGTTCATTTATCGTACCATAACACGCAATTCAGTAACACATTTGCTGACGATATATCATAATATTCATCTTCCGTTAATATTAATTAAGTGATTCCGTATGTGTTCTCCTACAGAACTCAAATACATATTGATAATAACTCATTATAAACGACACGTTTGTTTGTGAAAACAAAGTTTTATAAGCAGTCGCCACTTCGTGCTTTTTTAAAACTTAATGTTAACATGTTACTGACCATTACAACATTTAGCTATCATAGTGCCTAAATGTAAAAGCAGACATCGTTAAAGGTAAACATATAATGAAACACACTCACTTGCAAATAATGCACCCTTCAATAAATTGATTGCCACCTGAGAGTGTGTCCCGATAAAGTTCCAGGAGTTTGAGACGTGTATTCAATCCCTGGGAAAGACTGTGATACTTAGGGCGCCATCTTAAGACAAGCTCAGAGTTGAGCATTTCTGAAATACAATCCCTCTAACAACATTCTCCATGTAAACTGTGTTCCACTGCGTCACCGTTAAGAGCCTGGTCCTTCCGTGTAACTGAACATATTAAAAGTTTACAAGTATATACAAATGACTAACTATTCAACACTCGTCAGACAGAGAAGTTGTTCGATTGTATGACCATGTTTTATCGACTTAGGTTGCGTTTTGTAAAATGTCATTATTATGAATTTATCTTGCAAAACAGAAATACGATAAATAAATAAATTGTATTACATAACAATACATACCATTACGAAGACTGTTTCCGCTTGACTTGTTACAACACTTTGCATCTCCGTCCATGACGCTTCATGCTACAAGGACTGGCAATAAACAAAACGAATACTGCCAGCACTTTGTCTTTGCCCAGGGAAAAACGAATCCGTTCATTAACATGCTACTAGAAAGATTAAACGAGGTATCACGCTTGCTGCATTGGCAGGTTATTAGCACTAGCTTGTTGATTACTAGGAGTAATTGATAGCCATAAAATATTCTGAAAATGTTGGCTGACCATCTGTGAGTTGCCAGTTGAGAATGACAATTTATCAGACTTAGTGTTATCCATTAGAATAAGTTTTAGTTAGAATTTACATCCGACCGGGCTTCATGATTTTGGTTTCACATTTAATTTATTTCCATTTTAAATTTTCATATCATTTCACATGAGATGTGGAACCAAACCCATGCAGCAACATGCAGTAACTAGAACTATCACTGATGAATACCCCCGCTTTTTTGCTCTAGCCGATGATGGGCAAAATCAAGAATAATAAATGTGTAAAATATATGTTAATTACTTAATGTGAAAGACATTTTAATTAAAACAAAGGTCCATAATACTGTAAAAAAAATATTGCAGAATCGAAAATCCATTAATGCAGAGACACATCATATCATCACGTTTGAACTGTGTGTATTTTTGTTTCTTTGAACACGTTTTCAAATCTTAAAGTTTGCGCAGCATGTATTAAATCCATAATCAAACTGTTTGTCACAAACTGTTAAATCAATAATCAGTCGACCAACTATATTGAAGTTATCGTCTCCATTGCCATTTCAATCCTGTTTCGTATCAAAATGCTGTAAATAAGAAAATCTCGACGTTTATGTTTTATTAAAAACCATTATCTAGATCGCGGCCCCTTGCCGCAGCCATGTTCACGACTGGTAAACGTACAAACCGTACACCACCGGTGCTATGCTAAAGTTCTTTACGGCAAACTTTCAACGATATTATTTATAGATTTTGAATTCATATATTCTTTCGCAGCTCCACATAAGATCTATTCTTTATCCAGAAAATAATGCATAACATGTACAAAGAAAAAACAACCATGTTAGTGTTTTTTTTTGTTGTTGTCGTAGTAGTTTTTGTTGTTGTTGTTGTTGTTGTTGTTGATTTTCACCACTAACTACAATTTCAGGGAAGTCGTACACATTTACCTGTAAAATGCATGCAGACGTGTGTTCGCACGGCGCAAGAAAATTACGTTTTTTTGTGAAGGCGTTGCATTTAGTAAAACTTTAATAGCCAGAAAACGACATTAACTCGATATAATTCTCTTGCTACGAATCGATTAGGCTGAAAGTATTCAATAACATATTAAAATGTTTATGTTTTAAAAAATCGATATATTTTTTCGATCACGTTTTTTTCAGTATTTTGCATCGAACATATTTCTTTTAACTTACTTAAAGTTGTTGCAAACACTAATTGGGGAGCAGATCGAAAAGTCCTCTTGCGACTTTACAGATCTCTTATCAGATCCAAGCTGGACTACGGCTCAATAGTATATGGATCGACTCGCAAGTCGTACTTGCAGATGCTCGACCCTATACATAATCAAGGATTACGACTCGCCTTAGGTGCCTTTCGTACATCACCAGCCGAAAGTCTATATGTTGAAGCAAATGAACCATCACTGTCTCACAGACGAGACAAATTAGCTCTTCAATACGCCATTAAATTAAAGTCTAACCCTTCAAACCCAACTTTCGATAATGTTTTTAATCCTAGTTGTGAACCTCTTTTTGATCGAAAACCGAAGGCCATTCGACCATTTGGTCTTCGTATTAAACCAAAATTAAGAGACACTGAAATCGACCTAAATTTGGTTGCCAAGTACAAAGTACCACAAATTTCACCGTGGACTTTGGAAACTCCAACAATTATTTTTGATCTTTGTAATAATAACAAATCCAGTACAGACCCTACTGTCTTTCAAAGCAAATTTAATGAAATTAAATCGAAATACTGTGACTTTCAACATATCTACACAGATGGCTCTAAAGATGGAGATAAGGTAGCTGCAGCAGCTGTTGTTCACAAACACAGCATAAAGAGCCGCCTGCCTGACAAGGCCTCTATCTTTTCAGCTGAACTTAAGGCAATTGAACTTGCCTTAAATTATATTCAGGAATCTGATGATGACCATTTTGTAATATTTTCTGATTCCCTTTCATCTCTTCAAGCACTGGGTAATATGAAACATGATAACCCAGTTGTGCTTCAACTTTTAGAAAAGTACAATTCTCTTATAATTGATAATGTTATTATTTTCTGCTGGCTTCCAAGCCATGTAGGAATACGTGGTAATGATAGAGCTGATAGTGCTGCTAAGGCAGCATTAGATTTACATATAACTAATACCAAATTACCTTATACTGATTTTAAAAGTTGTATTAACACATATATTCGTAACTCTTGGCAAGCCGCTTGGGATTTGTCAGTTAACAATAAACTCCATCCAATTAAACCGTTACTCGGAGAATGGCGTTCTTCTAGTAGACCCATTCGTCGAGAGGAAGTTGTCCTAGCCCGGTGCAGGATAGGGCATACACGTTATACTCATTCAAATTTATTACAAGGTGAGCAATTACCGGAATGTATACCCTGCTTTGCACCGTTAACGGTCAAACACATCTTATTGGAATGTGTAGACTTTGATCCTATGCGTCAAAGGTACTACAATGTTAATACTATGAAAGAGTTATTTGATACTGTAGATTTTAGTCTTGTTTTAGATTTCCTGAAAGAGATCAGACTATATAAATCATTGTAATGTGTTCTTATATATATTTACTTGTTTATATACCCATTGCCGGGCATTTATTGATTTACATACATAGTTTATATTACACCTTATCATCCCTTATTTTAATTTTATTTTTAATAGTTTTATCTTTATATATTTACATTAATTTTTAATTAATACTTCATTTTTCATATTTTTTTTGCGCACAATATGACCTATTTATGTGTCGACGTGCCGTAAAACACCATTCATTCATTGTTTTGAGAAAATCGGACATTTAAAAAAAAAAGTTTCAGTGTAGTTTTCGAACAAGTTTACAGCTGAATACTTTTTTTTTTATATCAGACAATCGCTTTAACAATATGTAATATTTTCTCAAAATTTCATAGAACTGGCAGTATAAATCAAAATAATTTATGCAAACTTTCTGCAAACATGGGTGTCTGAAAAACGGCGTCAAAAGTGACGAACCATGCATTAATTACGACGACATATCTTAAACGTCTTACTGATGATAAAAAAAAAACAATCAGTTCCACATTCAGAAAAGGTTAAATTTATATGGGACTTACAAATCGAGTTTATTCATTCTCTATCTCGAGTAAAAGTAAAAAGAACTGAATAACGTATAGCGAGTGTTGGAAAATCACTTCATCTGTAACATAAATCAAGAAGTCCATGTGTATTTAAAGTGACCTAGTATTTGACATAGTATGAAACTCGGTTTTGGATATATATATAAACAACAGCATTCAAACTATTGATTGTTTTAAATTGCGATAATCCAAAGATATCTAGCTACACATTTATCGTTGTCTAAATTCCAGCAAATGTCCATATTATCGGTTGACATTAATATAAGATAAAATATAAGATAAGATAAGATAAGATACGATAAGATAAGATAAGATAAGAATATGTTATCATAGTAATAGTAAATATAATATAATATAAGATGAGATAAGATAAGATCAGATAAGATAAGAATATTTTATCATAGTGACATCGTGTTATGTACAAACAGATTTTCAAATTAAAGTTATATTACAACACCACCCGGCCGCATTGGGCCTACAAGTCACTTTAAATAGAACATTATAATAAACAAATAAACATACATTAAACAATTGATTTAAATACATGTATAGCGAAAATATATTACGTTTAAACTGTAATTATACGGTGTATGACTAGTATATAGAAGTATCAGTAAACTCTAAACAAGCATGACTTTTTTGTCTTTTACATACACATATTCATTCGCACGCACGCACGCACGCACGCAACTACGTTCTTGTGTACATACGAACACTAACGCGCACACGCACACACACGCACGCACGCACATATACATACATACATATATGCATTACAGTGTTACTCAATGAAATGTTGTACGTATACAACAAAGAACATTTACATTGTGTTATGGTGGCTGATATGTGACATCTCATCTTTCCATATTTCGCCGCGAAATAACGCCGAGCGAAATAACGCCGGGCAAAATAACAAAAATACGAAAAAACACCGAGCGAAATAACGAAAAGACGAAAGAACGCCGGGCGAAATAACAAAATAACGCCAGGCGAAAAGACGCTAAGCGAAATAACGAAAAAACGAAAAAATGCCCGGCGAAATAACGCCAAGCGAAAAGACGACAAATAGTCAGAACGCCGAGCAAAAAGACAAAATCACGCGACTGGTTCTATGGAGTCCGTCTTGGCCCATCCGAGTGTCGGACGGCGACTCGAAACAATTCACAGGTGTTAGAAGGTGTAGGTTGGTGAGGTGGTAAAGCGTGCTCAGATACTCACACAACCTAGCACCCAACACACTATCCTACCCAAGCAATTCATAGCACGATATCCTACCGAGCAAGCTATCCTACACCAGCATCAAACAACTGATATCATGCCCTAGCTACCCACATCTGGCGTCGAGCACGCTATCATGCCCCAGCTGTTCATATCTTGTACCAAGTGCGCTACTACACATCAAATCACCGAGAACGCTATCCTACGGTGTCCTGTTAGGGCCATGTTACCATCGCATCATACTCGGATGGTCGATGGTAAGATGCGATGGTCGATGGTAAGATGCGATGGTAAGATGCGATGGTCGATGGAAAGATGCGATGGTCGATGGGAAGATGCGATGGACCAATTTTACCATCGACCATCGCATCTTACCATCGACCATCGCATCTTACCATCGCATCTTACCATCGACCATCGCATCTTACCATCGACCATTGACCTAGACAATTATCTACGGTAATCGTGAGATCTTGACTATATGTAAATGCGAGGAACAACAACTCTCCTGTAGAGCTTGTTATTATTTAGTAATTTGATTAAAAGGACCGATCCAAATTCTATCACTACTTGCTCCTCCGACTAAGCACGCTTGGAGAAGGTAACATGTTTTAAACACCGTTTGGCACATTTATATTGTACTTCAACATTTTGTGTAACATGTCAAGTGCGTGTACAAACAAATGAGACAATCAGGCATGTGCTTTGATATTCTCCCTAATGTCTTTTTATTATTTTGTCATTTCGGGATGCGAACATGTATACGACCTTTTAATTAGCAGTCCGACATTGTAACCACTGAACGATAGCGATTTCTTGATAAAATGGTATATTCAGTACTGATGCAAAATATCAACACATATCTGAGCTTCCCTCAAGATGTGTAAATAGTAAATAGTGCGCGTGTTTGCGCTATACATACGGTTAGTACGGCATGACCATTTATTGTTAAAAATGGTACAATGTATCAACAAGATTCCGTCGTGTACTGTTAATACCTTCATGTAATACAAATAAAATCGAACAATCCCTGGTTCAAATCACGTTTCGGTCAACTATTTTGTTTATGAAATATATTTTGAAGCCGTATTTTTTGATATTACCTGTAGGAAGGCTAGATAAAACTGATATTGGTTTTATTTATACCGGCTGTATTGCGTATAGCATTTTAGCGAGTTTTCAGTAGCCGATATAACCATATATACATGATATGTTAAATAATGGGCATTGTCTTCCACGTCCACGTCCACTAGAATCTGGACTATTGTTGACTGTTGACTGTGTGAGATTACCGCTGGAATATGGACTAATTTTGACCTTTGACTGTATGTTCTGGACTATTCTGACTATTGACTGTGTGTTTGTGTGCGGGTGGAAGTCCTGAAGTTTTTTGTCCTGCTAGGGTCTATTGTTGACAGTTTGTATGAGTGTGTATCACTGGTGATTATAGTCCTGCTATTGTCTGGACTAGTGTTGACAATTTGTATGAGTGTGTATCACTGGTGTTTATAGTCCCGCTATTGTCTGGACTAGTGTTGGCAGTCCGTATGAGTGTGTATCCCTGAAGTTTATAGTCCCGCTATTGTCTGGACTAGTGCTGACTGTTTTTATGAGTATGTATCCCTGGTGTTTATAGTCCCGCTACTGTCTGGACAATTGCTGAGTGTTTGTATGAGTGTGTATCCCCGGCGTTTATAGTCCCGCTATTGTCTGGACTATTCTTGACTGTTTGTATGAGTTTGTATCCCTGGTGTGTATAGTCCCGCTTTTGTCTGGATTAGTGTTGACTTTCCATTTTGTGTACTATATTATCATGATATCTATTTAACATATTTAATCAGACAAATTGTATCAATGTTCTGTCGTAATATAGTTATACACTGTTTATTGAAACATATACATATTTTACTTAATAATATGTGTTTAGGTAAAAAGGGTAGATACCAGGCGATTTCTGTTAAATATCGGAGAGTCCCGTTAGTTTTCTCTTGATCTTCGTTATTTAAATTCGCGGCGTCCAGTCAATTTAATTAAATTCGTGCCGTTTGTGACTGTTTCTTGTCGTTCGTGTGTGTTTTAAAGTAAAGAATTCTAAGTTCATACTATGTACTATGATGTATATATCGGCGCATTCATGCATTTAACCCGCTATTCACGCTTTATTTCCAATCTGTGTACTTTTTTTTTGCAATCGTAACAGTGCATAATTGTATTCAAATTAAACCAGGAACATATGTTTCACAATATAGGACATAATAGCTATGTACACCCTTGTTATAAAAAATGTTTCATTACGCGCAATTTAATGTAATGAATATTTGAATCAGCTTGATTCATATTAAAGGGATAAAGACAATCTGAATTTCTTTAAAACTCACGGCATCCCGTTAGTGTTTCTTCGTTTATTGCATATTTTGTTTTTGTATATTACTACATTTGACATTACTGCATCAATATAGTATTTATCCCGTGGTAGTTTAAAGAACATATATTGAAAACTCTGAGATGATATAACCTTTAATTTAAAAATATATTCAAGCAACGTTAGAGGGACACATCGCAATCTTGTTTATTTTTTAAACTCACGGCGTCCGGTGGATAACTTACATTTGTTTAATCATTTATATTAGTTATAAGAATAGTAATAAGCAAATCGTATTGTATTGCACCAATAATATATTAAAACGTATAGTAAAGTAAGGCGAAAAAGAGAATACTTAAAATAGTACCTATTTAAATGTAACCAGGTTAAAAGTAAACATGATTCTGATTATATAAATCAAGACACCCATTTCAAACTCTTCAATGTTGCCGTGGGTCCCTTTAAAACGAACATCATAATTGAATGATACACCGGAGGTGCTTATTTTAATAAAATTATTCAAGATTGCTCCGCGTCCCTTTAGAATCATTTGTGCATTCCCTATGCATGCAATATATATCTTATTTTTTAATTTCACACGGATCAAAAACACGATACTGGATTCTAGCGCATGACTCAGACACTTCTGTAAACAAATTTCTTCTTCTTCATATAATGGGGCTAAAGCAACAGATGTGGTTATATTGGGACAGTGATAGAGGGAGCTAATAAAAATACAAATTATGAAGAATGAATATGATATGTATCGGATAAACGCGGGGCAGAGGTCTTAGCTCCACACCACAATGCATTATCCACTGAGCCACCGAGGCCACTTTGTAAATGAACATATTCAGTACTATATCTCTCAAATTATATAGAAATCTATACATTCTGCAATGCTTTTCAAATCAGCTATTCCCATCTTCCTCTGTGTCACACTTGACTCCTATTTTTTATTATTAACAATGGAAATTTACCATGTTTACCAATTTAATTAAATTGTATTCGTATAATACAATCTTTTAATATTTTGTCTATTCAAATCTCGTATTTCTCGTAGGTTCTGTTTTTCCTTTTTCCGGGTTTTCACTTATTTCCATTATGGCTAATGCTGTTTTCAATTTATTATGTAAACTGAGTATATTCCCTGAATTTACAAACTATTTTTACAGAACAGAACATATATTTTATTTAACTTGTACATACGTACATCGTCATTTATGCATATATTAATACAATTTTTCATACATAAGTATAAGTCACGTGATTCTGAAAATCGATCATTTTATATCAGCAGTTGAGTAATATATATATAGCAAATAACTATTACATGAGGATGAAAATGCAAGCGATTCTTTTACAACACTGTTTAATATAAAATATTTATGTTTCATTCTTCCGGTATGTATATTGTGAAAAGATATAATTACTGATGTCTCTAATTGAATCGCAGTGCGCGTGTACACACTACGCGAGCTGTGGATTAAACAATTAGTGATTGTCGATGTCGGGTGCTTATGGCAGTAACACAGTTGTTGCATATCGAAAATCCAGGCTAATTAAACGATGAATTTAGTTAAGCACATGTTAACTCGATGGTGGCATGAATATAAATGATGGGTGAATGCATTGGGTTTGCACATAGGAATAGGAATTAGCATAATTATGCCTCAACTATTGTTTGTAATTAATATAAATTTAAATATCAACATTAATTAAATTGTATTCGTATAATCCACTCTTTTAACAATTTGTCTATTTAAATCTCGCATCTCAAGTGGGCATTTGTTGTCCTGCATAATTATGGATAGTTACTACTTTTACCGTGTTATCCCTTGTTGTAAATGGTTTTATCTTTATATATTTACATTATTTTTGATAACTGTTTCTTTCATTCATCTTTCATCAGTTTTTGCGCACAATGTGAACTATTTATGTGTCGACGTGCCGTAAAACAGCATTCATTCATTCATTCACTCATTATTTTGACTATTTTTCGGGTTTTGCCTTATTTCCAGTATGGCTCTCTCTCATGAATTAGGTTAACTGAGTATATTCCATTTATCTACAAACTAAATTTTACAGCACTGATTAATTTGAAATATTTATTTTTCATACTTCCAGTATGTATTATGTAAAACATCTAATTACTGATGTCTCTAATTCAATCGCAGTGCACTTGTACACACTACGCGAGCTATGGATTAAACAATTAATGATTGTCGACGTCGGGTGTTTTTGGCAATAAAATCCAAAACCTGGCTAATTAAACGATGCATCTAGTCTGGGCTCTATATGTAATGTTTGACCCATATTTAGTTAAGCATATATTAACTCGATGGTGGCATGAATATAAATGATGTGCAAATGCATGGGGTTTGCACGTAGGGAATTAACATACTTATTAAGCATCAACTTTTGTTTCTAATTATTATAAATGTTTGTTTCATTTGCTGCATCAATCAATCACTCTTAAAGGTGAAATATAGCGTGTATTTTGAGTATATATTCGGAAATATACGTATATAATATACAATATTTTCAAATCTTACACTTATTGGTTGTCCCGTTTTCTCACATTAGCCAATTTTATCCCATAGCGCACACGCTTCGAGTTTCGCCCTTTTTGAAGACAGGTAAGTGACACGTGATCCTGTGACGTCATTGGTACCAAACGATTCGCGGTGTCGCATTGAGTTGTATAGTATTGTCTATGTAGGATTATGTTTTGTGATACTTGTTAAAAATGCCGTGTGTTGTTGCTGGGTGAAAAAGTTTGCATAAATAAGGACAAGATAATAACCTAATTTTTTTTCGTTTCTTTAATCGAGATAATGATATATTAAGATTTGAAGTGTGGGTAGCCGTTACCGAAGAAAATCGCCCGACTCGTCGAGAAAGTGGGAACCTACGAAAGACGCGCGAGTTTGTAGCAAACATTTTGAGTTGACTTAGTGGGAAGGCCATCCTTTGGTTTCATTATCTTTAAATTTGGAGAACAAAAGGCCATGCAGATTAAAATCAACAGCGGTACCAACGATATGCGACTATAAAAATGAGAAGTGCATAACCCCGCCGTCTCCAAGCAAGTTGTATTCGCCTATTCGACCGGCGTTGAGGAAATTCATACATGAAGTAAGATTGAAATTTATGTTCAATTATCTTAGCACCTCATCGGGTATACGTATGATAAATTGAAGAAAGGTGTATAGTCTTAGATCTTTATATACACCGTGAATGTTTAGCTGTTGAATTAGAAGCATGCGTCTTTACGTGAATCAATGAGGAGTTGACGGCGCTAATATTATGTAGCCGTCTTTTTTAAAAAGATTGTTAAGAACGTTCAGCATATAAATTTAAATGAATCCGGTGAAATAAATACTGTGTCTTTGTTTCCAAATTTTAATTTTATATAATTTTAAATTATACACCCTCTTCTGCCAATAGTATTATAGATATATATTATCAACATATATAGGGCTATGGATTTGAAAAAAAATAAAAAAATGCATGGATATTTATAACAAGGCAGAAAATTAATAATATTACTAGCTTTTATATTAATTCAGTAATTTTTTATGGCAAAGCAACAACAATAACGCCTCTTAGCTCGTGCAATAAGTAAAACAAGTATAATAGAATAATATACTTTATATTATGGTAATTTTATATATTTGGTCTGTTTTCGATCTGTATACTTACTTACTGTCTATATCGTTCTCATAATACATTTGGCTATATTATTTAAATCATAGTATTTTTCTCTCTTTGTGCGCGACAAATATCATGTGATATATCCGTCTTGTGCAATACGCGTCTGCCCTCGGCGGTATTTCACCGCTCAAGTTAAATTGCAATAAACAGGAAATATATCATAAAACTAGGTTTCCCTAAATGGTGCCTGCTTTTGTGATATACCGACGTATGTACCCAAATTAGGCTGCACTTCAATAGTGCACCGCAATATTTTATTAGTCTGTATTGATATTTGGGGGCACGTGGAGACTAGAGAGCGTGTCATATTGCAAACACCGCTTCTAGAGTGTTTGGTGTTGAGACTTATGGCAAATATATAATACTATAGCAATTATGGCGCCGAAATTATATGCTGTTTTATTTATTATTGTTTTTATTCATTTGTTATCAATTATGGATAATATCTAATAAATATATTTGTTCCATGTCTACTTATCGGCAAAAAAAATCTGACGCTCGTATTACCATAGAGTTACATACATATATATCCATGTATTAATGTATAGGTATAGACCAGGTCCATTCATTCGGAATATACTACATTTCCAGTGACATTTCGCGGTTATTGTGTATTAACCAAGATATTGCAGTGTTGCGGGTGACTTACTGTCAGATTTCGATGAAAACAATGTTTACGTTTGTTTGTTGTTGCTGTAAGTGTATAAATACGCTATTTTGTTAGATTAGTGAATAGTGTAACAAACCACTGAACGTAGAATGACATGACACGATAGTCTTTACAAGCTCTCAATTTGCACCTGCACCGTGTACGACTTCATCATCAGTTGATGAATCCGATGTATTTTCGTCCTCAGACACGTATTCTGGCTCCAAACCTAAAGGTTGCACATGGTGTAACCGTTTTATCACGGGCATTTCCTCTTACATCGCTTAATTCTCACATTTTCACACAAGGTATACTGTTTTGCGTTCAGTCCCAATGTAAACAAAAAATAGTTTGTTCCCAATGACGTCGTTTCCGGTAATTCGCGCAAGAGTTTTTCACCTTAGATTTTTTTCGATTTTTTAGCATTGCCTATTCGCCTTTTCGGTTTTTATCTTTAAAAACATATTTTCACTAAACATACATCAATAGCATAGTAAACATCGTATTTATAATGATATTTAATAATTAAAAACATATCAACAACGGATTTGTTGATTTAGGAAAAATTTCATCTTTAAACCAACGATCGTAGAAGAGAATTATCTAATTATACTGTCCTTTTTTTAATTGGTCAAACGCAAAAAAAGGTAAAAACTCAAAAACGCGTTTGCAAACTCTGCGCATGCGCTCTACGCGCGTTTGGAAACTATGCGCATGCGCACGACGCGCGTTTGGAAACGATCGTTTCAGAGCGTTTGGAAACGGAAAAACTGTGAGCATGCGCACTTTAAGCGTTTGCAAACCCGTTTTCGGTCGTTTTCCGTTTTTAAACGATAAACGAACGACAAACTGGTTTGAAACGGTAGATAAACGGTAAAACTCGGTAATAAAACGATTCGATAGCTGTAATCACGGTTTGCCTATGAGTTGCGTTTTAGAATTTATTTAAAATTATATATATATTTTTTATAAAAACAATGAGTATATTTCGGGCAACAAAACCTGTGGGGAAAAAAAATTTGACGACTTTAAAAAATAATGTTCAAGATTTACATAGGCGAGTTGTGCCTATTGTTAACCATTTCAACCTTTTGAGAGATATAGTTGATAATCTTAAATATTGGATTATAACAATATTTGCAGAGGCTAAGGGTCCACTTGTATTGAATAGAATACTCTCATTTGGTAATGGCGCCGTGGGCGTATTATGGGAATAGGTTTAGCAAGTGAACGATTAGTTGGTGACGTATCTGAAGTAATTTCTGTTAATGGTGTTGAAGAACCAAATTATGGCATAACGCTTCACATCATCCCACGCAATCATGATAACTTTAATAGACCTTTAGATATTGGTGCTGGTTCTATTATTAACTTTGTATGCAAGACTGCCAACGCTACCGCTGTAAATACGGTGGTGTCATTATTAATTGAATTAATTTAATTTTTTATTATTACAAAAAATGAAGCAACCGACAGCACCAAGTATATATCCTGAGTTGCCAGTGGAAGACGGACAGAATTATAGATTACAAAAGATTTCAGAGATTGAAAAAAAGTTAATTACAGAGCGAGACATACGCAAGTCTCTTTATAAAAAATATAATCGCGGTATTAATATCACAGATGGAATTGACACTACCTTAATATCTGCAGGTGTTATTATGGCTGGGATTTGATTTATTGTTCCAGTTTTGTTACCTTTGGAAATAGCAGCAATAGTATGTGGAGCTACAGGTGTTTGTATTAATTTCATCAGATGCAAGCTTAATTCAAAAGATCAAAAACATTATGAAATAAAAACGTTGTCAGAGTCTAAGTTGAATAGCATAAACAATTTAATATCAAAAGCAATGAGTGATGCACAGATATCTGAGCAAGAGTTTAAGTTGATTTTGGATGAGTTGGATAAATATTATAGTTTGAAACAGGACACCATAAAGAAAGCTGAAATAATTGAAGTTCGAAAAAAAGAACTAATGGAGCAGGGAAGAAAGGAAACAATGGCAACCTTACAAAAAAGTCTAAAAAGTGTGTGATTTTTTTTGTAGTAATGTGTTTGAGTATTATCCACCACCTTTGTATAGTTCTTAATTCTGGATGTGTTATTGCAAAAAAAAAGAGTTTATTAAACAAGCACTAAATATTCTACAAGAGATTATATAGAAATCGCCAGTTTTGATAAACACAATCCAACGGACCTATTAATATTTTTATTAAATATTATTTTATATATATATATAAAAATGGATAAAATCAATTTATTTATAAATGACAACGATTCCTCGACGGAAGATTTTAAAACTGGACAACTGACGTGTGAATAACTATATCAAATAAATCAATTAAAAGGTTATGATATTCCAATGGAAAAAAATAGAACAAAACTTTGAAATCAGTCATAAAAATTTAAAAAGAATATGGAAATGGACTTTTGCATATGGGCATTATTTGATAGACAATAGAAAAAACTATAGTTTTAAATGTTATCATGACAAGCTAATCGCTTTAGATAAGCATAGAAAAAGTTTACCGACGTGAGACGGTGTTTCAACTCTAAACAGTTTCCCAACGTGGTTCAGTATTTCAACTCGAAACAATATGAATCTAGAAGAATAAAACAACAGTATTCTCAAAGTATCCCCACTGCGCAATTACATGAGAAAATCATATTTTGTTAATTTCGTGTTTATTCGTTGATTTGGGTGTAAATTTAGTAACAAATCAACTTTTATTAAAAAATCTCAGAATATAACTCTAACCCAGCTTATTTCAGCACCTTGTAGTAGGAGTTATTATATATTGTGATTCTGGGCGTTTCTGGCTCAAACTCGAGTAAAAAACGAGAGCTTTGAGCCAGAAACCCCAGAATCAAGGTATATATTTTTTATTTAGTGGATGACTTATTGATATGTGGGCGTGGGTGCGCTAAACAGACGGTTATTACGTAATGACCAACTATTGTAAAACTGGTACAATATACCAACAAGATTCCGTCGTGTAGGTAATACCTTCAAGTAATACAAATACAACCGAAATATCCCGTTCAGGGAAACTATTGTGTTGATGAAATATATTTAGAAGCCGTATATTGTTGATACTACCTGTAAGAAGGCTAGATAAAATTAATATTGGGTTTATTTAAACCCGCTGTACTGCGTATATCATATAAGCGAGTTTTGCAATAGCTGACATAGATATATATATATACGTATATAAAATACGTACAATAATGGGGCATTCCACGTCCCAGACGGCAAGACACTTAGCAGAGTATTTAGTGTGTTAAAATGAATCCATGTCAAGACTGGTGTTCCCGTTTTTACAGTAGCAGTTTAAAACCACGTCGAGAGAGAACAAATACATATACCATTTCTAGGAAATATTTTTGATACAGACGTTTCCAGATAGTTAACATATGTTTTTTTATCTTTATTTACATTTATACATTATCAATGCTTTGTCTTATCGTTGTTCCCGTTGTTTTTAACTATATATATTATGATTTCCGCATCGATATATGGATCAGGGTGGCGAAACCACGTGACTTTTTGATCGTTTTCACGGCAACAAATGTAAACGATTCAGGTAAGAATTTTTCTTCATAACTTTTTAATATTTAATTTTTTTTTTCCAAAAAAAGCCCACACATCCTTACAATGTCAACTCTTTCATCCGCCGCAAAAGGCAATTTAGTTTGTTCAGTACTTTCTCAGATTAGCCCTCCCAAAATGTACAAGGTCATAGATTTCGTTCGTTCCAAAGACTTTGGGAGACTAATCTCAGAAAGTACTTTACACATCGAATTACCTTTTGCGGCAGAGGAACGAGCTCAATTTGTAGGGGTACGTGCCTTTTATTTGATTAAAATTCGGTAAACATCAAGAAAGCGAACACCTACCTGAACAGACGAACGTTTTGTTTAGATTGTTTTTGCCGTGAAACAATAAAAGGTCACGTGGTTTAGACACCCTGTGGATAGATCGACTATGTGGATGTTCGTCGAAATGAACCGACTGCACCCTTGACTTATTCATATTCATGAGTTGGTACTAACCCATGACTCATTCATATTCATGAGTGAGTTCTAGTTGAAGTAAAGACTTCACCCTTGCCTCATGCATATTCATGAGTTAGTACTAGTTGAAGTATAGTGCTTTGAGCAAAGGTGTTCCTGGTTCATAATAATGTTTGCATGAAAATCAAAACTGAGATACTTGTATTAATTTAATATATTAATTTATGCAGTTTAAAAGGTTAAAGGGAAACATGGTACTCTTTTATATCAGCTATTTAGATTAGCATTTAGATACATTAATTGACTTTAATTATGTGTGCATATAATTAAATAAAAAGGTACCATCAATTGAAAATTTTAACTAATAATCTTTATTCTAGGTTTAAATATATATACACTTCACAACTTTTGTAATCTTTCACCCAGGTTTTTTGAAAATAACACGAATACTAAAAACTGGAAATCACCGAAACAAATACCAATATTTTATTAAGCTTTTCAACAAGATTTTAGTCCAATCAAGGCAGATTATTATTTTTAAATCGTTAGCGATATTTGTTAGACGACACCAGTTAAAAGTTCAAATGAAAATATCAATTATTAAAAAATATATAATTCTTTGAAAAGTAACCGATTATAAAAGTTGAGTAGTGTATTATTGGTGAAATATAATCAATAATTGGTAATAGGCAAAAACATTTTGATTTCAACTTTTCAAACAACAATTAACAATGATTTTCAAATATGCAATTAACATAGAAAACTTAAGGGACTCGCCGATATTTAAAAGAAATTATGATCGCCTTGTATCACCCTTTTTACCTTAACACATATTATTGAGCAAATTATGTATGTGTTTCCATAAGCAGTGTATAACTATATTACGATAGAACATTAATACAATATGTCTCATTAAATATGTTAAGAAAATATTATTATAATAAGTACATATAACAGAAAGTCAACAATAGTCCAGACAATAGCGGGACTATATACACCAGGGATACATACTCATACAAACAGTCAACAACAGTCCAGACAATAGCGGGACTATATACACCAGGGATACACACTCATACAAACAGTCAACAATAGTACAGACTATAGCGGGACTATAAACAAAGGGATAGACACTCATACAAACAGTCAACAATAGTCCAAACAATAGCGCGACTATATACACCAGGGATACACACTCATACAAACAGTCAACAATAGTCCAGACAATAAAGGGACTATAAACACCGGGGATAAATACTCATACAAACAGTCAACAATAGTCCAGACAATAGAGGGACTTTAAACACCTGGGATACACACTCATACAAACAGTCAACAATAGTACAGACAATATCGGGACTATAAACACCAGGGATACACACTCATACAAACAGTCAAAAATAGTCCAGACAATAGCGGGACTATATACACCACGGATACACACTCTTATAACGAGTCAACAATAGTTCATACAATAGCGGGACTATATACACCAGGGATACACACTCATACAAACAGTCAACAATAATCCAGACAATAACGGGACTATACACACAAGGGATACACACTCATACAAACAGTCAACAACAGTCCAGACAATAACGGGGCTATACACATCAGAGATACACACTCATACAAACAGTCAACACTAGTCCAGGCAATAGCGGGACTATACATACCAGGGATACACACTCATACAAACAGTCAACAATAGCACAGACATTAGCGGGACTATAAACAAAGGGATACAAACTCACACAAATAACAGTCAACAATAGTCCAGACAATAGCAGGACTATATACACCAGGGATACACACTCATACACACAGTCAATACTAGTCCAGGCCAAAGCGGGACTATCAACACCAAGGATACACACACAAACAGTCAACAATAGTCCAGACAATAGCGGGACTATAAACACCAGGGAAACACACTCATACAAACAGTCCACACTAGTCCAGACAACAGCAGGACTATAAACACCAGGGATAGACACTCATACAAACTGTCAACACTAGTCCGGACAATAGCGGGACTATATACACCAGGGATACACACACAAACAGTCAACAATAGTCCAGACAATAGCGGGATTATAAACACCAGGGATACACACTCATACAAACAGTCAACACTAGTCCAGACAACATCGGGACTATAAACACCAGGGATAGACACTTATACAAACTGCCAACACTAGTCCGGACAACAGCGGGACTATATACACCAGGGATAGACACTCATACAAACTGTCAACACTAGTCCGGACAATAGCGGGACTATATACACGAGCGATACACACCAATACAAACAGTCAACACTAGTCCAGGCAATAGCGGGACTATAAACACCAGGGATACACACTCATACAAACTGTCAACAATAGTCCAGACAATAGCGGGACTATAAATACCAGGATACACACTCATACAAACAGTCATCACTAGTCCAGACAATAGTGGGACTATAAACACCAGTATACACACACATACAAACAGTCAACAATAGTCCAGACAATAGAGGGACTACAAACACAGGTGAAACACACTCATACAAACAGTCAACAATAGTCCAGACAATAGCGGGACTATATACACCAGGGATACACACTTATACAGACAGACATCACTAGTCCAGACAATAGCGCGCCCATAAACACCAGGGATACACACTCATACAAATAGTCAACACTAGTTCAGACAATAGCGAGACTATAAACACCAGGGATACACACTCATACAAACAGTCAACACTAGTCCAGACAATATCGGTACTATAAACACCAAGGATACACACACTCATACTAACAGTCAACAATAGTCCAGACAATAGCGGGACTATATACACCAGGGATACACACTTATACAGACAGACATCACTAGTCCAGACAATAGCGCGCCCATAAACACCAGGGATACACACTCATACAAATAGTCAACACTAGTTCACACAATAGCGAGACTATACAAACTGGGGATACAAACTCACACAATCAGTCTACAATAGTCCAGACAATAGCGGGACTGTAAACACCGGTGATACACACTCATACAAACAGTCAACACTACTCCAGACAATAGCGAGACTATAAACACAGGGGATAGACACTCATACAAACAATCAACAATATTCCAGACAATAGAGGGACTATAAACAACAGGGATACTCACTCATACATATAGTCAACACTAGTGCAGACAATAGCGGGACTATAAACACTGGGGATACAAACTCATACAATCAGTCAACAATAGTCCAGACAATAGCGGGACTGTAAACACTGGGGATACACACTCATACAAACAGTCAACACTACTCCAGACAATAGCCGGACTATAAACACCGGAGATACACACTCATACAAACAATCGACACTACTCCAGACATTATAGGGACTATAAACACCTAGCACCAATCAAGTGACTCATTGACAAAGTGATCATGATGATTCCCAAATGTAAGTACCATGAAAACATCTGATAATAAAAATGTATTTTGTGAAAATCTGTTAACCCTCTGCCAGATTAGGCATTGACCCTTTTTCGCTCCGGTAACCATGCGGTCCTTGTGTAAATGACTGACGACATTACATAAGCAACCCATGAATGGCAGGCACATGTATCATACTCAGATACGCATTCCATTTAACATGGTCACGTTCAATAGATAGTGTTAAACCGATGCTATCTACATGCATATGACTATTAACATCAGAGGAACGCGGAAATATAATATCAAACTTTTATGCATATGCATATTTTCGTTGATAACATACCCGCAATAAGCGATACATGACTGTTGAAATACATATTTATCACTCTGCAATTATTTTGTGTGTCCTTTTTAACAAGTGTCTAAGAAAAACTTGAAACCAAGGCCTGGTGGATACTACAGTCGGTCAACACATGTATTATCACAGCTCAACGACACTATTTCCAAACATATTTTCAACACAAATGGATACTTTTTGCACTACGTCTACGTGTAAAATACATCCTAATTTACCTGAGTAACCTCTACATTATTTGCTTTCAGCAGAGAAGTAACACTAAACAGCCATCGATATAGCAATGCAAATCAGAAATGCATTTATATTAATACATCAGTATTTCTTTAGGCAACGCTACATTAACTTTACTCTAAAGTGTCAGTCTTTAGTTCAACATTCATCATTGTTTAAGTTTGCATCGTGGCTACAGCATGCGCTTGCATCAGCTCCAACAGTGTCAGGTGTGTCTTCACTCTTACTGACATCCGGCTAGCTATTTTTAATTTGGGATTTTCCTCTACGAGTCTGCAACTGCATAAGCTGATTCTTGCTATACGGTTTAGCTGACTCGGACATTTTCGTCATTCGTTTAGTCGGGGTTCATTACAATTTGTCATCACGACATGTATTGCCCGACGTGTGAGAATATCCCTTTTGGATCAACTGGAACAGTTTGTTCAGTTGATCTGTAACTTGCGTGTTGTTTTTGTCAACCTTTTCTGTAAGTTTAGATATGTCAGACTTAAGTTCTAATTTATTGCTAATCATTTCCGTTCTTATGCTAGAGATCTCTTCATTAAATTTTCCTAATGATTCATCACGTGTGTAATCATTTTCTCTTTCATCTAAATCGACACTAGAACCTTGCCGTTGGGCTGAAGGATCAGCCTTTCGTGGAGAGAACTTCCTCTTTCTAGGTTGGAGATTAAGGTCTACTTTATTACCTATCATTTCTGTTCTTTTACGAGAGATCTCTTCATGTGATTTCGTTAATGGTTCATCACGTTCGTATTCATCTTCTCTATCAATAACATCGGCACTAGTACCCGGCCGTTGGTCTGAAGGACCATCGCTTGACCACGGTAGTACTTGTCTAGGAAACTCTTTCAGCCTAGGTTGAAGATTTAAAGCCTTGAGAATTGCATGAATAGGTGTAATATAGAATTTTGTTCCATCCGATAACCCTCCCGTAACTATACCAATTGCGCGGAGGTCATCTGTGTCACCCTCATGCGGAACAAATACTAAGGCTCCGGAATCGCCCTTTTCAGCAAATGTCTGTATTCCAATTGATTTCGCTTCCATTTGGTTATATAGGACACACGTTTTGTTTTCGTCCAGGTACATTTTGTCAACGCTTACAGTTGAACCCTGTATAGAAAACGCTCCTCTGGTCAAACCTGTTTTGGCGCCGTATTTATAGATGGTAGAAATCCGAAGCTTAGGTGTGATCTCGGAATATATTTTTCCCGATCTATATATCGGTGGACAGACTGCAGAAAAACCTGTAAAAGAAAACACTTATAAATACACTTATCTGATAGATATAATATATCCACCAATATTATAGGTTTTTTAATCTCAAAGATAAAACAACACACAGTTATCGATAGATTCATTGATATATCAATAATATGGACCTAGTACTTTGACTTTCTTACAATGGAATACACAACCCTGTATCACCTTAGAGTTTTTTTGATTCAGTCTCACTATACTAATAAACATGGATTTGTGTATCTGTCTTGTATGACGTTGACGATATTCCGTCGTCGGCTGTGGCCTCGTCGCCTACCTGTATAGTCTACAATGCGGTCTCATAATGTGCTTCGACCTTCAAGTAGGACCTTGACTTTTGAGGAACGGACTCGATTCCTGCATGCGTCAGATCTCCTTATCATGATTAATAATTGCGTGCATTTTCATGAAATTCCCTTCAGTACTTTTAAAGATATGACTGAGAGACTTGAGGTACAGAAAGGGTCATAACTTTAGCGTTCTTAATCCGATATAGATGGTTTCCGAACTTGCCTGAGATTTCATTAATATCAATAATCTGGCGAAGTTTGGTAAGATCAAATAATAAAAGTGGTAGAGTGTTCATGTCACGAAATGTCACGGGTAGAGCGTATTGGTCGTACAAAGTTCTTGAAAGCACCTGTTAGTTACACCCTAATCCATTGTTTAGTTGAACCAAATTCACAATTATCATGATATAACAAGGTAACACGAAAAAGCGTGCACATTTTAAAGAGACACTACCTATATCTACCCGATTTTTAATGTAAAATATTAAATACTCAACATTACTCCATTTATATGTATACAAAGCTATTTTATGAGTATTCTAAGAAGTAACATGGTTCGTATGCCAGTTCTGTAAATTATTGATTATGAGCAATACAATATCTTGAATAAAATGCTGCCCTGCGGTTTATTCCTGCCGGAGAACTACGAGTTTTTAGGATTTTCTCGGACATGCGCAATATGATTCAGTTGAACAAAAACAAACTATTCGGAGTTCCGATAGTAAACGAATCGATCGGAACTCTTCGCCAATCCGACGAGGCAGTTCCGATTGTAAACGAATAAGATCGGAAAATCTCCGCAATCGGCTTGTCTAAAATAATTACGAATACAATTTTAAAAATCCGATATCTTCAATCCTGTTTTTCCCCAGCAAAACGCATATTACAAGGGGTGAAATTATTGCCATTTACCTTTTTCATAGTCCTCTTTATAATTAAGTAAAGTTTATATCAATTGGTGGACAAAAATATATAGGTAGAGCCTCGGAAGGGCCGTTTAATAAGTTTAGTTTTGTGCTAATGCATGTAAAAGTATAGGTCTATCTCCTTAAAAGGCAAAATTGTGTTAGGGTCCTTTCGTGTAGAATTTAATACTGCGAATTTAGCCACGTATGTCACGGACTGAACGGGGGAAATAATGGTTTGGGCGTAACGTTTGCTATAAAATATATTGTCTTCTAGTTCTGGCCGCGATTGCTTGACAGTTGCTTTGTTTGGTGCAGGAGTTGGACGGCGAAATTCACAGGCAATATGTGGTAAGTATTTATTTTATTAACTTTTATCGTACATTTGTATTCAGTGGGCGGCGCCATCTTGGGTGGCGGTTACGACATCCGGTTAGCTTTGATGTTTCTCAAACATTAACTTGACACTAGCATATGATTTTGAAGTTACTTTATTAGATGTAATTATTGTAATGGATCATTAAGTGTAAAACAATATTAATTTGATAACGTTGTATAATAGGTACATTAGTTGACATACATGTGTGTATGCATAACTCAGTGAGTGTAATATACGAGTGATTTGATAATGTTGTATATTACATGTATTAGGGCATTGGTTAACAGCGACGTACATAAGCGTTGTAGAATATGTATACATTGCTACTCATCATTAGTACAGCTTACATATATTTATTAAATAATAATTTGTTTGGGTAATGATAATTATGCAAGATTGTTACGTTTATCAACCGACATCTAAAACGTATGTATAAGTACAGCCTAAGCCATCCAGGTTTGAATATAAGCCGTCCAGGTTTGGATATAAGCCTCCCGGAGTGGAGCTAAGCCTTTAGGGTGTGTAAGCCCTTTAGGTGATTCGACACTAGAATCAACACATAACGTTTACGAGCGGTGGAGACGGTCCCCGTACCTGTGCAACATGGCAAGGTTATAGAATCGACAACCCCCGTTATCAGTCCTCACTGGAGGAACATCATCCACAACATCAGTGGAGGTTCACCATCATTATATCGCGTCATCAACCCTTATAGAAGGCATTGGATGACAACCACCCATTGGATTCGCGCATCATCATATTCATGAGCTCTCGCGCATCACAGTTATCGCTCTAGATCATAGATCAACATTGTTATAACTTTAACAACACTTTAGTGTCGTATATAATCAGTCGACACATTCAGTATTTGTGATAATACTAAGAACGTCTTAAGCGTTCATGAGAATAGTCTTTTCATATTTCATCTGTGTATTCGCTTGTTTATTTTGATAATTGTATATATATTTAACATATTTTAAAAGTTGTATTAAACTTATGTAAATGCATTCACCGTCATTGATTCTTTCCTGAGTTAGCCCCAACCACTAGGGTCATCTCGCGACAGTTCAAAAGGCAGAATATGGCATTGTTTTCAGTAAAACAAGGTCAACAACTCTGGTATTAGTAATCCTACATGGCTGCTTTTCGAACTTTTCAAAGCTTTCATTGATATAACAACCCTGGCAAAGTTTGATAGCGATCAGATTAATAAGATGCCCCTATCGTGTTAAAACGCTGAACGTTAACCATCGACGGACAGACGGACGACGACAACTCGGATTCCCATAAGCTCTGATGGCCTCCGACCAATAAAGCTAAATGAATTCATTAGTACATTTATTTATGCATTATATTCTTGCGTGCAACAGGTTATTTTGGAAAATTGAAGATCACGTCGTCGAACTACGCTTTAATAGGGCGACTATTATGAAAATATCATAAAAAACAAGACCTATTGGAAACATGTGTGAAGTTTCTTCGAACAACTTAAAGGGGCGTCTGAGATAGGATGAACATTTAAATTTAAATATGAATGGTTTTAGTTGCAAAAAGAGCACATTAATGTCTACTTGCATACCATACTATTGTCTCTATGCTCTATCTTATATCAGTGAATACATGTGTCAAATTGTATCGAATTTCGTCAAGAGGTTTCAGAGAAAAACTGAATACTTCGTTAAAACTATGTGGCCATAATTGTCGTCAACTTCAAAACAAGTGTGTGTCACTTTTATCAATGAGTTCCCTTTAAGTCATAGAATGTATGCGTAAAGTGTCATTGGATGATTGTCTGAAACATGATGCGATATTTATTTTTTAGAAACATTAATATGTATTTACTTTTTAGAAACATTAATATGTAAAAAAATGGGTAAAGTTCTGTTCAAACGCATAACAGCTTCACGCCACTTGTTTCTATGACTTTCAATAAGTTCTCCTTTAAGGGTTTTTTGAGATATGAAAAATCAAATATTCAGAAATAATAGATGTCAAGAAAGAAACTGCATATTTCTGTTTAAATGCATTAATGGGTTATAGTACTTGTATCGCCTATTTAAGTTAATTTGTTTTTATGGTGTGTTACGTAATTTTCAACACATGCAAGGTTATTTATGACGGTCGATTTTTTATGGTGGAGGCAGACCATCCACTTTCCCTATTAAAGAGATGTAGTTTTTTCTGCATAAGAGATTTCTTTAAACTTTTGTACAGTAAGTCTGTTATATATATAGACAGAAAATGAAAAAATAAATGATAGGTCACCATAATTGTTAAAATCTTACAAAATAATGTGTGATGCCACCATCATGTCATTCTGACCAAAAAGTTGAACAAGTCCATGAAATAGTTAAATACGACATTTTTGAAGTCTAATCATTTATTCATTGGTCACAATTCTCCTAAAATTGTATTAAAAAAAAGAACATTTAATTATATTAACATTTAAAGCTCATCTTTATGTAAAACCTTTTTACAAAATCTGTTGAGACCATTACCAAAATTTCTGCACAAATTAGCCGATAATGATACAATTTCCTTTTTTTTTGGATGTTCCCAAAATGAGAATTTATTTAAACTTTCTAATCACATAGTTTAACATATATAAAAACAAAATGTGCAATACAAATGTTAGGTCCCCATGCTTGTTTGGATTATTTTTTGAAACCCTACCCCTATGCTAAAAGGCCAAGTTTTGTATGCAAATATATAGAAATGGTATATTTTCCTTTTTTTGTTATGTTCCTAATAACAGAATTTGCTCAAACTTCCTAGGCACTTATTTGAACATATAGTAAGACAATATATGCAATTAAAAGTATAGGCCACCACGCATATTGAGATTTAATATTGTTTTTTTTAACCCTACCATTATGCTTAACTTTTTTAATTTTGTTTGAATTTTTACAAAATGATATATTTTTCCTATTTTTTTGTATGCTTCTAACAATAGGCATTTATATAAATAAAGACAATAAAATAAAAAAAAATAAAAAATAAAATAAAAATAAAAAAATAAATAAAAAAAGACAATAAATACAATTAGACATCAAGAACAACATTCCTGTACATTTTTAGGAAAATCCATGAAAAAGTTTAAAAAGAGAAGTCGCACAAAATGCTGCGCATGAAAAACTACAGAAAATGCCTTTAAAGTTAATACACGTGCAAAATGATGATTACCTTTATTAAAGGCGGTTTCTGAGATGTGAGATGAACGTTAAATCTTAACCGAGGCCGACGCTGACAGCTAAAACTGAACATCTAAAGACCATATATAAAAAGGTCTTCCTATAAGTCCCTATTATAATTTAACTGAAATAAATTCTCAGCTATTGGACGAAGGCAGTATTATTTCTTATACTAGCTAGCTATATATAATTGTATAAACATAATATCATACGGGTAAAAAGTGTATACACATAATATCCTACGGGTAAAAATAGACGTACCATTATCTTCATAATTATTGTCCAAGTCTGGAAATCCTCCGTTATCTGGATGTCTTTCCTTGCTAGTAATATGAACTAATACAACTTCTACACCACTATGTATAGAATCTCCTTCGGTGTACACGGCTTTTATCACATGCCCTATACGAAATGGCTCTGACGGTTTAGTAGGTAACGGGGCAGGCTGATATATTTTGCAATGCTCATGATCTGAATCATATACTTGCCGACGACCTAGATGTTTCATGTCATCTGATGTTACTATCGCGTGTGCACTTGTTATGCAACCAAGTTCGTTATCAGGTAGATCAACAAATGCACCGAGAGTTCCAGCAACTGTTAGACTGCCGATTTCACATCCCATCTTTAATGTTGGATGATGCTCGTTATGATAAAATTGAAACGCCCCTTCTCTTACGTCAGAGCGAAACTCACCTAAGGTCAAAGGGAACTCGTCTTCATCCAGAGGTATCAAACCCTTTATGTGCACAAACAATACAATGCATGCCTCATTTTCAAGAGTAGCTGTGTTTTTCCCATAATCTTTAGATTTTACAAAGCACGGTGAAATTACGTTTATATTTGTATGTGATTTCATTAAATCCGTGGAATATGCCTGTAGTGTAGCTGTCAGTTGACTGTGTTCGTCATCGGTGAAGCGAAACGTTTCTTCATCGTCTAAACTCTCCACAACGTCTTTGTTTTCTTGACTAAAGGATCCAACTTTACGATAGACAATTTCAAATGTACTTAACGGATAATCAAATGGTACATCAATGCTTTGTTCGTCTTCTATGATAACAACGAAAACGATATGATCCTTGTTGGATAGCCTATAAGCGGCCCATACGTGTTTAAATGCAATTGAATGTGACAGTAGTCGTTGAATTACTTCGTCACACATATTCTGCAATGTATCACATTTTCGCCCATGTTGTCTAAAAAATGTCTGCAGACGATCGTTGTCTATTACATCATTGTCATGCTTTTGTATGGAGAATTTATCTTCTGTGTCCGTTAATGGTTTGTAATCTTCAACATCCATTGCATCTAGCAGACTGGTACCTTAAAAAAGGGAACAATTACATTTGATTGAATTTATTTTCAAAATTACAAACTATACAGTTTGGCTATATTCACAAGGATCAGAAAGGATATAATCATGTTTCTCGAAATGATTGGCTTGTTGTTAATAAAAGTTATACTTAATTACTCACAACAGATCGACGAGCCCTAGATTTATCCTTAATTGACTGAACGTCAAACAAGGGAGATACCAGTACCATTCTTCTGAAGTCTTTGATGTGACCGGACAGGGAATGGAAACAACGATCTCGGCATGTGAGACGGACGCTATACTATTACGCCACGTGCGCAGCTTTTTATTTAGCATAATCATAAATTATCTTTACTGTATATTTGCTTGGCTAGTATCAACCCTTTAAATACAAGTCATTCATTTAATTGCACTGCTTTACCCAAAAACGTTACCGGAGTTGTTTTTATAAATATGACCAGTACTGTTATAGTAATTGACACACCTTTCTCAATTTGGTCTATATTTTGAAATATTACGTGATATTTGTCATACATTGGCTGTGGGGTGGCCGTAAACAGTAGTGTTATTACTTATTGATCCTTTGGGATCATCAAGACAAATCGGTGTGGAGTTAAAGTAGAATATCGCTTAAGCCGGTGCTAGGAGGCGTGCGAGGTGTTGCACTTTACATTACTCTTAGGAACAGACTCAATAAAACCGAGGCGGCTACTTTTATCTCTTGTTGTGTTTGTGGTTGTTGCTTCCAAGGGATCCCCTTGTCAGTATTTATTACAATTCACACTAGCGTTTGCTTAGTGCTGTGTGGCGGCCGTAAAAAGTTGCCACGACTACAAATCAGTAGTGTTATTACTTACTGGTCTTTGAAATAATCAAGCACGATCTTTGCGGCTTTAACGTAGAATATCGCTTAAGCCGGTGCTAAGAGGCGTGAGAGGTGTTGCACACTGCATTACCTCTCAATAAAACCAAGTCTGCTATTTATATCTCTTGTTCGTGTTTGTTGCTTCCAAGGGATCCCATTTTCAGTATTTATTTAAAGTAGAATATCGCTTAAGCCGATGCAAGGAGGCGTGACGGTGTTGCACACTACATTACCTCTCACGAACAGACTCAATAAAACAAAGTCGGCTTCTTTCATCTCTTATTTATTTATACACTGTAACGAATACAGTTTATATGAAGCTATTCATACACGGTGACATTAATAGTTTATATCAAGCTATTCACACACAATGCCGTTAATAGTTTAAATCAAACTATGCATACACGATGACGTATACATCGGCGTAGCTACTATTAGGTCATATAAGCCCGGGCCTATACATCGATTTGAAACATAAAAACTAAAACAAAATCAATGAAACCTAAAGTCGGAGTGGGTGGGGGTTAATGGTCAACATTTGTTTCTTATTTTATTTTACAGTGTAGGTAATTCAACTTTAATTTTCAAATATTAAATCTCAAATTTGTCAACAATATTTCTTTACATACCACACAAGTGTTCTGTCAGATATATGCCAAAACGCACCATTACATAGCTAAGTTTAAAAGAAACACAGTGGGAGGATGCCTATGGATCCCCTAGATTGTCGGGCCTATATATGCACTTCAGGTCAGATACGTCACTGGTAAATAGTTTATATCAAGAAATTCATACACGGTGACGTGTATAGTTTATATCAAGCTATTCACACACAATGCCGTTAATAGTTTAAATCAAACTATGCATACACGATGACGTATACATCGGCGTAGCTACTATTAGGTCATATAAGCCCGGGCCTATACATCGATTTGAAACATAAAAACTAAAACAAAATCAATGAAACCTAAAGTCGGAGTGGGTGGGGGTTAATGGTCAACATTTGTTTCTTATTTTATTTTACAGTGTAGGTAATTCAACTTTAATTTTCAAATATTAAATCTCAAATTTGTCAACAATATTTCTTTAAATACCACACAAGTGTTCTGTCAGATATATGCCAAAACGCACCATTACATAGCTAAGTTTAAAAGAAACACAGTGGGAGGATGCCTATGGATCCCCTAGATTGTCGGGCCTATATATGCACTTCAGGTCAGATACGTCACTGGTAAATAGTTTATATCAAGAAATTCATACACGGTGACGTGTATAGTTTATATCAAGCTATTCATGCACGGTGGCCTATATAGATTTACAAAGCTAATCATACGCGGTAACGGATAAAGTTTATATCAAGGTATTCATACACGGTGAAGCATATAGTTTATATGAAGCTCTTCATACACCGTCACGTATATAGTTCATATCAAGCTGTTCATACACGATGACCTATATAGTTTATCTCAATCTATTCATACACGGTGACGTATAAAGATTATATCAAGTTATTCATACACGGCGACATATATAGTTTGTCTCAAGATATTCAAACACGGTGACATACATAGTCTATTCATACACGGTGACATATACAGTGGCCTATATAGTTTGTTTATATCAAGCTATTTATTAACGGTGACGTATATAGTTTATATCAAGCTATTCATACACAGTGTCCTATTTAGTTTATATCAAGCTATTCGTTAACGGTGACGTGTATAATCTATATCAAGCTATTCATACACGGTGACGAATATAGTTTATATAAAGCTATCCATACACGGAGACGCATAACGTTTATATCGAGCTATTCATACACGGTGACGTATATAGTTTTCTATCAAGCTATCAGATGAAAAATGATGGCCCTATCGCGCTAACGAGACAAAATATAGCAATTTTAACAAAATCAAGGGCCATAACTACGGAGTGACTGGTCCGAACAAGCTGGTTTTTAGATTCTTCCGAGTTTTTATTTATATCAACAATTTGGTAAAGTTTGAAAACGATCGAATGAAAAGTGAAGGCACTACTGCGTTAACAAGGCAGAATACAGCAATTTTAACTAAATCAAGGGCCATATCACCACATATTCCTGGTCGCAACTGGCTCGTTTTCAAACTCCTCTGAGGTTTCATTGATATTAACAATCTGGTAAAGTTTAAAAAAATCGGATGAATAATAAAGGTACTATCGCGTTAACGAGGCAAAATATAGCAATTTTGACTAAATCAACAGCCACAACTCAAGTGTTACTGTTCCCAACTGGCTGATTTTCAAACTCGTCCAAGCTTTTATTGATAACAACAATCTGGTAAAGTTTGAAACAGATCAGATGAAAAATGAAGGCAATATCGTATTATAGCACATTTCAGAAAATCAAAGGCCATAACTCCGGTATAAATGGTCCGATATTGTATTCGATCGAGTCCGAGCTTTCATTGATATGAACTAGCTGGTAAAGTTTGATAAAAATCGGGTGAAACATGAAGGCCCTATCGCGTTAACGACGCAGCATAATATATAAATTTTAACTAAATCAAGGGCCATAACTCCGGTATTACTTATCCTAACTAGTTGGTGTTTAAGAAAGGCCGATCTTTCATTGATATCAACAAGCTGGTAAAGTTTGAAAAAGATCGGATGAACAATGAAGGACCAATCGCGATAACGAGGCAAAATATAGCAATTTTAACTAAATCAAGGACCATAACTAAGGTGTTACTGGTACGAACCGGCTAATTTTCAAACTCATCTTAGCTTTTATTGATATCAACAATCTGGTAAAGTGTTAAAAAGATCGGATATGAAATAAAGGCCCTACCGTGTTAGCGATGCAAAAGTTAACAGGCGGACGACGGACTACTCGCCATCCCATAAGATGTCTTTATTTACACTGTCCTGTTTTAATTGGATGCCAGTAGGATAAGTGCGAGGTTTGGTGCACCCTAGAACCGGTTTAAACCCCCAGTGGCCTACTTTGCCACTGACCGTTCCAAGGCGGTAGCCCTTTTGTCAACCTTTTTGTATTTGTGATGTCGTTTGCATTTAATATTACTTTTGCCTTGTTTGTCTGTTTTCGTGTTTGTTTCTGTGTTTTGTGGTTGACTGTCCTCCTTGAATGCTACTTTCCCTGTCCGATCTTTTTATGTTTCTTTATACTGGCCGAGCAGTGTAACCTGTGTAATTTTGGTAAAGATTGCTAATTCAGGGGCCATACTTACTGGTCCGATCTTGCCATTTTCGAACTCGTCCGAGTTGTTATGGTCATATACAATCTGTGCAAGTTTGGTTCAGATTGCTCAGGAAATGTAAACAATCGTCTAAACAAGCTAGACCTATCGAATCGTTTTATTACCGAGTTTTACCGTTAATCTGCCGTTTCAAACTAGTTTGTCATTCGTTTGTCGTTTAGAAACGCAAAACTACCATTCGAACGGGTTTTCAAACACTTGAAGTGCGCATGCACAGAGTTTTCCTGTTTCCAAACGCTCTGAAACGGGCGTTTCCAAAAGCTCTGAAATGGGCGTAGTGCGTTTTTTAGTTTTTATCCGTTTCTTTGTTTTTGACCAATCAGAAACATATAGCATAATTAGATAAGTCTCATCTACGATCGATTACTTTGAGAGTGTTTGATTGATACAGCAAATAAATAAAACAACATTTATATAAATTACAAACAATAATTGAGGCATAAGTATGTTAATTCCTATGTGCAAACCCCATGCATTCACCCACAATTTATATTCATACCAAACGTCGAGTTAATATATGCTTAAAGCTGTACAGTCCCTATTTTAACTGGTAATAACTCATGAATATGAATGAGTCACGTGTGAAGTAGTTTCAAATCGACAAACACCCCAAAAGTCGGTATATAAGCAGAAATCGATGCGTAAAATTTCACATTTTTATTTAGCTTCCGTACAGGTAACATCGATAAATATACGGCTCCAGAATATATGTGATAACAAATGGTTGGCCACAACGGGATTTGTACAGTCCCTATTTTAACTGGTAATAACTCATGAATATGAATGAGTCTCGTGTGAAGTTGTTTCAAATCGACGAACAACCCAAAAGTCGGTATATAAGCAGAAATCGATGCGTAAATTTCACATTTTTATTTAGCCTCCGTAGAGGTAACATCGATAAATATACGGCTCCAGAATATATGTGATAACAAATAGTTGGCCACAACGGGATTTGAACAACACCCTTGCACTTGTAAGTTTTGAAAGATGTATGCTGAACCACTAGATCATTGCTATGTATTGGTATGTTGTAGCATTTTTAACACTAAATAGGCATTACGTAATAACAAGCGCGCGCACACAAACTCATCAAGCGCTAAATAACAAGTCGAGATTTGGTTGATTTGACATGTTTGAGGCGAAGTATTAGTTTCATATTGATAACATACAGTATTACACCAGGCAATGTTAATTTACACGTGCGACAATATGGACTACATATTTATTGAGCCATCTTTAGTTGCGTTCAAATATGTTAAATTATTTTGCCTCATAATATATAGTTAGTATACTATTTTCTCAAGTATCGAAGTAGCGCTCCAAAACACCCACGATTCGCTGTTGCATTCTCGGTTAATCTGACCAATCGCTGACTGTATCGCTACCGAAATGCAACCGAGAATTAACCGAAAATTTACCAATCAGAGCACCCATTGCGTCCGAGCATTGTATGACGTCACAGCAACTTGTTCACAATATTTACATTTTACGTGAGTTATTAATTTTATTTGGTCATATATGTGTTCTAATGATCGTTATGGGTGTACAGAGCTGATTATTGTGTAGGTAAGTACAATTTTCTGTCGCCAATGATAATAATAACTTGAGAAAAAGTCTCAAATAACGCTGGTTTTTAAAGTAGTATTCGGACAACTTTATACTAAACCTTCATGCTTTGACATGTATTTCGTTCTGTCGACACTGATTACAAATTATCAAGTTATGATATTCATAGAAGATGCCTGGAATCGCAGGTTAAAGGAACGAAAAACTGTACACCAAAAACAATCCTACCCCTAAAAAAGCTACATGACCATCTACATCATAGTACATAGTTGTTTAAAACTTGCTATTTTGCGGTAACAGATCCCGAGTTATCTTTGCTGTTGTAACATCATTTACGAGTGAGCTGTCTTGACAATTTTTGCTAGCTGCATTTGAAAACAATTAAGAATTAATATTGCTGCAGGCATGGAAGTGGTTAGCTCCAAATCTTATTCCTCTTTCTCGTCCATTCCTGGCTTCTCAGGAATTCAGAAATATATTTTGTAATGTCACAACAAACTTTAACACTGTAACAGTGACTGCAATTCCGAGATATTCTCAAGTTAAAATTAAGAAAATCTCGTTAAAATGTATCAAATGTGAGAAACAAATCTCTCTCTGTCGATCATTGCTAGTGTTTGGGATAATAAAATGTCGTTTTGGCAGTTGAGCAGTTGATCAACGAACTGCAACTCTTATTGACTATCACTCAGTTGCCTGCCAATGCATTTAATCGTCTGGAAGGTCAGACGCAAATCTATTTTGAAAAGACATTATGACATCATGGCACCGGGAAAAAAGAGATCTGCGTTGCACCAAAGTGCCTCTCCATGGCTAATTGTTTAAAGGCCCAGATGAAAATAACAATAATATGATGGCCAGCGCAATTACAGAGGTAGTCGATACGAATATTGAATCCAGCACCTCCATGAAATAGAAGATTCTCCCGAAGTGGTTAAGCTGCCACCATTGCCATAATTTGGTTACACTACGACTCGAAAAAAGATATGATGTTTTGTAAGCTTATATATTTCCAACGGCTAATTTTTGTGTCATTTGATTTTTTTTTGTCCCATTGCACGGTGAAAATGCTGCATAACTTATTAAACAACCTATTGATGTTGGCAGCAAATGCTGCATAACTTATTAAACAACCTGTTGATGTTGGCAGCAATCATGCTCTGTCTCCTGCGTCCCATCACAGCACACATCACAAGTCAGAAGTCCGCAGGCCGGAGCCGGAGCTGAAATCAACATGGGGCGCAACCATAACCCCGATCAACGCCGAGGCTGAGGCCTAAATTTGACTGAAGACCGAAGGGGGACCGGCTGTCGGGAGGTGTGTGCTGCGCAGGGATCATACTGTGATGGGTATGGCCCCAAAATTGGACTACCTAAACAACACCAGCCCAGTAGTTCGTTGACTCAACCACCTAGAGGATGTCGTCCAGACCCCCCACTTCACCGCCGCAGCGAAAACCTCAAAGCGAAAGCGACAGCCCAACTACATACAGACAACGGAAACGACTAAATAGCACAGCAGAACCATATCAACCTACACATTCCACGCAGAGAAGTTCAGACTCTATTGTGACCATCATTTCAAGATACGTGTCTTCGGATTGCGCTTGACGTGTTTGTTGTCGTAAGGGCTTTAAACCTTAAAACGACATACACACACATGTTGGCAGCAATCCATGCGCATTGCCTATGAATTGATGACATCTGTCTGTCTGCCTTTACCATTTAAATGTCAGAAATACAAAGCAAAATCATAGATACGCACTTGTTTTGTTCTATAAATTCATCGTTAATGGAAGTTTGTTAACGTCATCCAATGACGTTGTTTATTACACCGTTACGTGCCGTCACATACTTTTCAGACCGTAAACCCGTCGTTTTATGGTCGCCAACATTGAGACATTAACCAATGGAGTAGCGCATTACATTAGAATACAGAATTAATGTCAGAAGAAGATATTTTATATCAGAACCGTTATTGCTGCATCTAGCTGTACATAGAGTCTCTTTTCAGCTATCTTGGATCACTGGATGCCCCGCTTAAAAAAAGCGGCAGATGGTACCTTCTGTCTGGCAGACTCTGATGAGGCGCTACGAGTGAAAAATAGGGAGTTGATCAAATAGGGAGTGGATCCTAGCTGCAAAAGCTGAAAAGGTTAGACAAGTGGCAAAAGTCAGAGTCATTGAAAAAGGAGAGGATCCAAGCAATGATGTATATATATATCTTAGGAGAGTATACTTTCCAGTAGTGCTGCGCGGTATTATCGGTTTATCGGTGTATTGGTATACAGACCTCAAAATAATACGTACCGTGATATTTGTTTAGCATACCGGTTCGTACCGGTTTTCTCTACACATGTGTTCTGATTAAGTAAATCGTAATCTGCGAAGATCTATTTTTAACTTTGTATTGTCCCGTGTTTGTAATACAATCGTACACATATTGGGAAGTGGGTACCATCATAGTTAAAAATAGACACACTTCCAATAATATCTGGTGTTGGCTTATCGTAATGTGCGCATTATGTAGTGCTGGGTACCATGCACTCAGACGAGAGAACCGGCACAATCTCTATTCTGGTGTCTCTTCAACTTATCTGCCAGTTTCAATCCTTAGCGGTAGGTTCCACATCTAAACTATTGCTCATTCATACTGAGTGTCATACATATTGTTTAGTTACAAATTGATTTTTAAACGAGATACATGTCCTTAGTTTTGGCATGGCAGTTACATTTCGAGACCAACTGTTTGCATAATAGTGTTTACAGTTGTCAAATTTACAGCAATTTTGTTGTCGAAATGATCAATTATATTTAGTTCCCGCATGACATGTTTTACGTCACTACACCAATTATTAACACAGAGATAATAGTCATTGTTAAAAGCACGCCTCGTTAACCTATTGTCACTAACTCGTATCAATCTATTCCATTTAACGGAATGCGGCGGTCTGAGTTTGCATCCTTTAATATGGAGCATATAACGGCCTTCCTCCAGCTAGAGGGTATACTTCTTGTGTCGAACACAAACTGGAATAGAGTATGCAACACGGCAATTGCAGGTAGAAATATCAGTACAGTATATGGTATTCTATCATAGCCGCAAGCAGATTTAGATTTCGCATGCATTATGATAGACGTAATTTCCTCCAACGATATTAACTCGATGGTGGCATGAATATATATGGTGGGTGAATGAATGGGGTTTGCACATAGGAATTAACACATAAATGCCTCAACTATTGTTTGTAATTAATATAAATTCAAATGTTAATATTAATCAAATTGCATTTGTATAATTGCCTCTTTCAATATGTTGTCTATTTAAATCTGGTAGTTCAAGTAACTTTCTGTTCCTTTCTCGGGGTTTCCCTTATTTCAATTATGGCTAATTCTGTTTTCATTTATCATATAAACTGAGTATATACCATGAATTAACAAACTATTTTTACAACACTAATTAATTTGAAATATTTATTTTTCATACTTCCAGTATGTATATTTAAAAAATATCTGCTTACTGATGTCTCTAATTAAATCGCAGTGCGCTTGTACACACAAAAATGTCTAGAAAAATCCAGATAGGGGAAATACGCTCAATATGGCTCAAAAATGAACGTTTTTCATAAAATCATTGCAGGTTTATGTGTATGTATATCTGCAACAATTTGTTACGAATAATACATTTCAATGAGGTATTACAATATAAATACATAGCTAAATAATAAAAATTGAAATGTTTGAATGAACGATGCATATAAATGCCTATTTTAGCACTGTTTCTTAAAATTCGCATATTAAATTACCCCACCCACCTAATTACAATGAATCTGCATTTCAATGTAAAACTGTGTTATAGGCAGTTTCATAGAACATTTTTGTGTAAACATTCATAATAAGATCGACGATGAAGCACTGGGTATGACACATTGACGTAATCCTCGGCATTGTCGGCAACTATAAATACCCAAGTCTTTGACATTAAAATGTTATTTTATTACGTATTTGCAACAGAAACAATGTATCTGCTCAGAAACTATTATTGTGAAAAGCATTAGGTAGTCGCAGTATGATTGACAAAGCTTTAAAACACAAATATGTATATCTGTACATATCTGACTGTGCTTGATAAAAAACAATACCTTGATTAAGGATCCTTCTTATTACTTGACTTACATAAACTTTATGATTTTTTTATTAGCAAAACATGACCTCTGTGATCCAAGCTTCTTTGATACTAACTTTGGAGACAGATAAGGAAAGTATAAAGAGTTTTATTACCATGAGTTTTTTAATACCGAGTGATGATACTCATGACAATACGTCCAAACAAACAAACACATGCTAGCGCACTCGTTTGTTTGTGCGAACTCTCACTCGGGCTAGAAATCCCGTATTGAAAAGCTCACGGTAATGAAGTTATATAATACATTTTTCTAAACTGTTAGTGTTTTTTTTTATTTGCAATACAAAATTACAGTATTTTTGCGCCCGAACTATTGTCAGTACAAAATTATAGTCATAATACGACATATTTTAGATTATAACTGTGATCACTTACATGTATACTGTCCCTTGTAACAAACTTGACTTGCATAGACGTTTGGCAATTCGTTGCTAGAAACATATAACCAATATGACCCCTGCTCCTTGGAATAGATTTTGGGTCAGATTATGGCATGTTAAAGTCCCTTCAAGTGGCAAATTTTACAACATACACCGTTTCTAAACCTGTATATAACTAAAACATTTTGAGAATCCTAACTTACACATTCAGGCCTGCCAAATCTTCGGATAAAATCCGGATTCTCCAGATGTTTCAGTCGCTCTCCGGATCTCCGGATTTAAGTGTACAATCTCCGGATTTTCCAGCAAAACAAGATGTTCATGATTTAACAGCTATACTTTTACAGTTTATTAGCTATTTCCCGAATTGGTGTCTGTGTAGAAAACTAAGTGCACTTCTATAAAAAAACAGTTGTGGTAGAAAGTTGTGGTAGAAACCTAATTTATTATTTTCCATAAATATCAAACAATGCATCAACTTGTAATAATTGCAAAAATAATTTAAATTTGTGCTTTAAAAAAATAGTGCGAAAATCAAGTCACACGCTCCAAATTTCCATTTAAAATGTCCTTTGCGCGTTTTAATTTTTAAATTTTAAAAATCTCAGGATTTTGAGTTTAAAAGTTTTGGTAGGCCTGCACATTTTGAGAATCAATATAGACACAATATAAACGGCTTTAACCAGCCAGGAAAAACTCCAAAAAGCAGCGTCAAATAATCAACTCATAATTATTTTTACGCATATTCAATCACAAGTATTTTAGGAACCCGTGAATACGTTTAATCGGTACAGATACAAAATTATATTACTTAAACACGTGGATAGTTTTAATAAACGGTTTTGTAGTGTAATTTTGCCATTATTTGGCGGGGTACTTCTTTAACATTTTAATTGCATGTTGTTAATGCAGTCACTACTCTGTTTATATGCATAGCGCCTTACAGTTACTTACAGCCAGACTATGCTAATACAAACGCAAAATCAAATAGTTAACATAGTTTGCGGAAGACTTATAACTTAGGAGCCTACGCAACACAATAGAATAAAATAATACTTTGAAACAAATGCCAAAGGTATCATTTCAATTTCATATCACGAACACATTTAAGAACTAGTGCACTTTTGCATTGTGCCCTATGAATGACCTTGCTTACTATGAAACAGGGCCAACGGGTCATTTTGCAATATAGGTAGTGCACACATGACAAACATGTATCAACACATATTAAAAAGTTAGCATACCAAAAAAAGTAAAATTATTTCAAAATCAGAAAGGAAATAAGATAAACACAAAATTTGGCGGTAATATTTTCTGGCTTAAATATGTTTTCTACTGAAAATAATGGACTACATTAATAATAGATTACTATGAGAACATAAGTGAAGAGGCATCCTCTTCTAGTGCTTTTGTAACATGACTCATTCTTGAAAATATCACTTTTAATAATAAGTGGTGACCAGGATTGGTTGTGGTAGTGTCTTGATAGATCTCTTGCATCGATCAGAACGGTAAATTGTGTATAGCTATGCCTATAACATTAATACAAACTACTTGTAATTAGGCAGTATTAGTACTTCACCTCACCTTGCAGTTTGGCATGACACAATTATAAATGCTAAGAACCACAGTGGTGGCGTAATGGTAGATCATCCGCCTCGCACGCAGGATGTCGTGGGTTCAATACCCGGCCGGGTCATACCAATGACTTTAGAAAATGATACTAGTAGCTCCATTGCTTGACGCTCAGCATATCAGCATATAAAGGGTAGTCCTAAGACTGGTCGGCCTGGTGTCAGTATAATGTGACTGGGTGGGGTACCATATCATGTGTCTACAACCCTAAAAAGGGCTAATGCTTATGCAAATCAAGTTGCAAATAAAATATATATTAAAGCTTTTTGTGATGTTGTACTAGACTTGGCATTATCATTCAATAGTGAAAGATATGAGTTATTGATATACTAGTAATTAACATTGCGAATTATGGCATAGAAGTAGTATAACTTACAAGTATGCTGCAACATCAATTACTATAGTATAAATGCTAAACTATATAAGGATATTTACCAATGGTGTTGTGATAGTTTTGTGTAGGAACAGTTTTATTGTCTAAAAACCTTTGAGCTCTGTTATGACTATTATTATGGTATTTTTAATAATTGTGCGCAGTTACAGCGTAAGCTGGTATGACCATTACGAATGAGGTTAACAATAACGCTAACAATGGATTAATAAATTATTGCCGACAGCTACGATATAGTGGTCAATATATTATCCGCCCTCCACTCACACACCCCATCCCCACCCCGGCGCTTCACCACAAATCTTAAGTATTTACCTTTCACTTTTCCAAAATTAATTATCAAGGAATGATGCTACCAATGAAATATTAATAGCTGCCGACAATGCCGACGGCTTCCATATAGAGGCCAATATATTAACCCAATAATTCATCTTCAATCTTAATTTGAGTATTTGTCTTAAACTGTAACAAGAAATGCATATAACATAGCATTACCTTTGATATGCAATTTCTCTATTGTGATTTCAGTGGGTGGGGTAATTCAATATGCACTTTTCAACACACAGCGTTAAAATATACCTGTATTTTGTAATTGTTCAAAGATGTAATTGTTATGATTAATTAAGGTCTTAATAGTGTAATACATCATTGAAATGTCTTATTCCAAATAAAATTCAGCAGCTACAAATAACTCTAAATCTGGTGTTGTTTTATGAAAAGCGTAAATATAGGAGCTATAAAAAACTTATTTCCCCTATCTAAATTTTTCTAGACTTTTTTGTGATTTTTCGCAATATATGTTACTATCAGAAAATCAGTAAATCATTTCTGTTGCAATTAGTTTGATGTTGAGTGGTAAAATTTCACAGGCTGAGTGAACTATAGGCTAGCTTCCATAGCTAGCCTAGTGTGTACAAGTGTACTGCACTTAGTGATTGTCGATATCGGGTGTTTATGGCAGTAAAACAGTTAATCCCGGCTAATTAAACAATGAATTTAGTTAAACATATATTAACTCTATGGTGGAATGAATATAAATGGTGGGTGAATGCATGGGGTTTGCACATAGGAATTTACCTATTAATGCCGCAACTATTGTTTGTAATTAAATGTGAATATTTGTTTTATTTACTGTATCAATTAAACACTCTTAAACTAATCGATCGTAGATGAAAATTATCTAATTATGCTATCTTTTTCTGATTGGTCAATAGCAAACACAATTATAAAAACTCAAAACGCGTTTGCAAACTCTACGCATGCGCACTACGCGCGTTTGGAAAGTACGACAAACGAACGACAAACTGGTTTCAAACGGCAGATTAACGGTAAAAGTCGGTAATAAAACGATTCGTTAGCTGTAGGATCGAGCATCTGGAAGTATGACTTGCGAGTCTATCCATATACTACTGAGATGGAGTCAAGCTTGGATCTGATAAGTTGTGTGCATTAAAATCCCCCAAATGTATAAGAGGTGATGGTAATTGTGCAAATAGGTGATTTAGATATTTAAGGTCTAGAGAATAACTAAATGGTAAATGTAAGGAGCATATTGTTGTAACTCTGTGCATCGTAACACTGACAACAACAGCTTGAACATTTTCTTGAAGACAAAATGCAATAGGGTTGTGTTTATTTAAAAGTAAGCTGATTTCATCATAATTAGGCCTTAAACCTCGGCAGTTTCATTGCATGACCTTATTGTAATACGTATACTATGCTCCCATATTTCTGATCCATATTATATAATAATTTGTTTGACCATACTATCAAATAATTAAAATTCATCATTGGATTGAAAAATACATGCCTTTGCTTTAGTTGCTTGTTTTGCCAAGTTTTCGTGTGCTTTTGTCCATGAACGTTTTGGAGTAATATACATACCAAGATATTTATAAAATGAAATATAACACTGTGACACTTGAGGTTAAAGCATGAAGGGGGCACAATTGACCTAATTTTAACAAACTTGAATGACATTCATCTAGGATTATACATTGTCAAAATTAGCGAAGCCGTTGTTGAGAAGTATTTTAAAGCAAATGGCAAGGAATGGAGGCGGGCGAATGGTAATCCCAATAGCTCTAATTTGAGCGTTGCTTAATTAAAAATAATAATGCACTTTTGTAGGCCTCATAATAGTGAGCTTACCAAGGAATGAAAATCATTAAAATTACTTTCAATATTATTACTGTTTTTAATTGTTTTCACTTATATTTCGAAACCTTTGTGCGACACAATACACACAGCGTTAAAAGCGCGCGCAAGCGAGCTCTACAGTAACGCGAGTAGCAAATACTACGGAAAAAAAACGTGGTAAAAAAGTCAAAACACAGTTAACTCCCCTATTAATGAGAGGTCTTGGCTATATTCGTTCCAAACGCAGTTAACTCCCTTCTCTGTTTGGTATCCGCCCACCTCTATTCGCGTTGGATCTAGTCCATCCAGTTGGCCGGTTACCAGACTTTATTGTTAATGTGACGTCATTCTGGATCTGGATCTGGATAACGTTGCTGAACCTTTCGGCATATACGCAACGGGAAGAGAGATGGCAAAAACACTAGTCCCAATGAAAAACGGCTTTCCTGAAGCCGTCTACTGTATTAGCGCGCATAACACTATCTTCCAGGTGGTCCAGTCAATAACCGTTTGTGGGAAGATTGAGCAGCTAAAAAGTTCTGAGTTACACTGCACAGGCTAAAAACATTTGCTATTGTTTGTGGCTTGTCTATCAATTATGTTACTTGTAACGCAGTCTGTAAATATGTTTGCTTTGATTTGACGTTTGTCTCGGACAGGGGTAAAAAAGTCATGACTTTGCAGGGCTGGCACCAGCCCCTCGACCACCTTATAGAAGTGCGTGGAGTGCGTGGTCCAGTGGTAGAGCGCCGAACTCCTGATCGAGAGGTCGTGGGTTCGATCCTCCGTCGCGGCGACGTTATTTATCCTTGAGCCAGATAATTAATCCACATTGCTTAGTACTGGTTCTACCCAGGAAGCCATCGAGAGTGATTAATCTAAGTTGTAAGAACTTGTTTCGCAATCGATGTAAAATATATATGTTTAAAAAAACCTTATAGAAGAACATCAGCCGGTTCGCCTTCCTTCTATCCTGGAGTGATGGTAATCGCAATTCCTGCAGCATGCAGGTAACACAGCCTTGGTCTCGAGAGGTGTAATCACCCGTAATAAATCTGGTGGCCTGTCGTTGTTCCGTTTCCAGTTTGTCAATGTCTTTTTGTAGATGTGGGTCGCAGACGATAGAGCTGTATTCCAAAGTTGACCTTACAAGTGACAGATATGCTGTGTTTCTACAGGTTGGCGGGCAGTGTTTTAAATTTCTTTTTAGGAAGCCAAGAATTGAGTTGGATTTCTTAGTAATCTTGTTGATATGGGAGCTCCATTTCAGGTCATTAGGTAAACAACCGTCTGGCAATTTATAAAATAATGGTGATTATTACCAGCTGAGAGTACTACTGCAGTATCGATAATCTAAAATACAATCATAGATCTAGGTACCTGCATATCCATAATACAATGTTTAAATGAAAACGCATCGCACTTTAGTGATATAGATAGATGTTACGGTAAAGTCGGTGGGCGGGGAAATTTTAACCACTGCAGTCTGCTGTTGCCAAGTTTACAAGAAATGTGCGCGTTTTTATTTAGAAGATGTTTAACGGTGCTTAAAGATTCAATTATTTTTATTAAGTTCTGAAAAATGGTTTGGCGTAGGAACATGGGGGTGGGGGGGCCCATTAATCTGAGAGTGTGGGTGTGTGGAGAGGGAGTGATCAGAGTATGTTAAAAGGGGCCCGGGTGGCAGAGTATAATTTGGCTCCCACTCCAACCCCTGCCTCCCCGCACCCCCCTAATATTTTGCCAAAATTATGTGTGGATGCCCCCCGCCCCTCCCCCCCCCCCCCCCCGAACTCCCCCCCCCCCAAAAAAAAAAATATGTCCCAAATTGTACAGTCTAGTGGCAAAAAAAATCATTTTAATTAAGAAATAATAAATACGTACCTATGTTTTATCGGTGAATAAAATACAGTTAGGCGTTCGGATGGATGCATCGGAACGATTCTATTTGATTCTAACACACCAATAACCCCATTTGCCTGACTCCAGTACATGCTTGTTAACATCCCTCTGCCAGGGGATAAACAGTAGCTTCTTGAACATATATTTGTTAATGGCGTATCAACACATTATCTAAGGTTATTTAGAGCCGCTCCAGACAGAGAGAGAAGGATATATAGGAATCATATAAGCTTCAATACACTGGATTGTCCACTTTATGTCCGGCGCATCCTTGGCCGGGATAGTAAAGAGGCTGCGTCTAAAACTTTCTCGTCTCTCACAGCTACGGGTTTGAATCCCACTGTAAGATTGACTTGTCAAGTGAGAAAGTGTCGATAATCAAGGACGGCTGGAGGTATACAGTAATGGTTCTACCTAAGAAAAAAATAGGTCTGCTTCTACCATAAACAAAATAGACCGTCATATATAGCCTAATATGTGCTAAAAATGACGTAAACGTAACACAACACTCAAACAGTTTATGTCCGCATCAAAAAGACAAAGCTAAGAAATTAAACGCTTTCCCATGGGCACATTGAAACACTCAGTGGTGCAAGTAAGATCTCTAGATTCAAAGTCTACCATGCTGTGTCACAACCGTTTCAGAAATTAAGACGGTTTAGACAAATGCTATCAATAGCGTTTGCTAATTCGGTTATAAAACTGTTTTTGAAAATATGTGGTTCAAACATTTTTTGTTGTTGTTTTTAATATCTTTTATATTTTTCAGTGCCATTTCTGCCTTAATTAAGCTACACCCTTAGATGTCCTGAATGTTCAAGAATGTCCAAGAAAGGAATATAGTATACGTCAGTCTTCTATTGTGATGTGATGTATAAACTTCGTAAGATTCTTGGTCATGATCACTTTCATACTATCTTTGTTAAACTTGTTAAAAAGTGTATCAAAATAAGTTATGACTCTAGCATTTTGCAACGTACTGCATGCTTGGTGGTGGACTCTTTTACAGTTCGCCACTATGATTTCCTCTTTAATTGTACGATGACCGGACAGGCTGTGGACCCTATGATGACGCCTATCTAAAGCCCATTTGGACGGTGGCGTTGGCTGTTTGTCTATGATCTTTCTTGTCGTGCCCTTAATGGTTTATTCTCTTGTTGTTCTGGCTTCTGCCAAGTCATTGAGTACCTTCATTGTGGCTTTCTAGGCTATTGTTTTTTTGTATTATATTTACATCAGCATATCTGTGTTTTACTTATATTGCCTATTGTTGCTGCCTTGTTGGTTATAGATTAGATCATGACGGGGATTTCTTTATTTACACTGTCCTGTTTTAATTGGATGACAGTAGGGTAAGTGTGAGGTTTGGTGCACCCTAGAACCGGTTTAAACCCAAAGTGGCCTACTTTGCCACTGACCGTTCCAAGGCGGTAGCCCTATTGTCAACCCTTTCGTGTTTGTGATGTTGTTCGCATTTATTATTCCTTTTGCCTTCTTGTTTGTATGTTTGCGTGTTGGTTTCTGTGTTTTGTGGTTGACTGTCCTCCTTGAATGCTACTTTCCCTGTCCGATCTTTTTATATTTCTTTCCATTGTTTGTGGTTGTTTATGACTGCGTTTTGCTTTATGTAGAACTCAACATTAATAACCTGCAACGGATGGCTTGAACTTGAAACCGAACTAAAAAGGACTGGATGTACATGTACCATTAATGAGGCGCAGTTATCTGTGGTTGATGGATACAATAGTGGGAATAAGTGATGTACCAAACAATCAATTGTGGCCAACTATCAGTTATTTAGTAATTGATATTAAGTTTTGACATTCCATAAGAGATCCGATGATAGCAAAAAAATAGAATACCATTATCGCTAAAACAAAACATACAAGCTACTTAGTCAAGAATCAGTCGGATTACCACCATCTCAAAATAGTACAAAATAAACTCCTTTTTTATATACAAAGAAAGTTACATTTTTTGCGTACAGTGCAGAGAGGGGAAGCGAACCCGAGCTGCATTCGTCTAGTGACATTGGTGAGAACTTCTCAAGTACAGCGGCAGCTTTGTAGGCACCACGGTAGATAGGTTTATTAAAATCAGGCACAGCGGCCCCGCTGTGATTAAAACACCTGGGGAAGACCTGAAGTGAGTGAGTTCAAGTACGTTACCCAAACATGATTTTATATCGCATCCGTGGTTGAGAGGGTAAAGACGCTGCATTGGAATCCATCTCAACTCTGCGGGTTCGAATCCCACTGGGAGCTCGACTTGTAAGTGTTGTTTCTTATGGGCGACGGGAAGTATACAGTATGTGTCTTACATGTTCTTCCCAGGAATAAGTGAGTGGTCTGCTTTCACCACTATAAAATGTTGACCGTCATACATAGTATAAAATGTTACAACCCAAACAAACAAAAACCATTTAAGTTTTATTTCAATTGCCCTTAAGAAAACTGTTCTTTCCGGTCCATGTGGTAATTAGCATACACACCTATGGGTCCTTTATTCAAGGTCATGCAGTTTGCATGTCCAGTTATACTCCTAAATCCCTTCTTCTTCTTCTTCCGAGTAAAGTGCTAGGATCTTCATAGATCAGAATAAGCTCTTAAAATAATGAGACGCGACCTAATTTGCCTATGTGTTTTCAATAGACCGTGCGTTGCACCTGGGATGATACATCATAAAGTTCAAGGTCAGTGTGAATACTGATGTACTTTTGGTGTTCATTCCGATATTTCAGATACTGAGATGAAACTGTTACCGTATCATTAATATGTTGGGCATGAACATCACTTAAGTTCAAGGTCAAGCATCTTGCGCAAGACATTTTCCCTTGGCTTTGTCCGTCTGATGGGGATGATAAATAGAAGGTCCAAACTACCAAAAGCTATCCTGTCTGCATGTTAAGTAATTATTACAATCTTTCTGACAGTAAGAGTAGGGCAGGGTTTCATGATTATTTTGTTTTCTTCACCTCTCACTGAGGTGGCTCTAATAACCATAATGTGCTGATGTTTGTTTTCACTTGCATTCCAGTGTTTTCTTTAATGAGTTGAGTTCGCTATGAGGCAGCGACTTATTCATATTAGTTTTATATTTAAAATACCCCTTTGAGGGCCTCATTTACTCAGGAAAAATGATTCCCTGGCATGTCTACTGCTTTTCATTTAAAAGGTCATACCCTAAAGTTCAAACATGCAAAGTTTCATGCTTTCTTCCGAAAGTCCACATATTTTATAAGTACGATACTATATCGTGACAAATCTTTCATTTTTATAAATTCTCAGACTCCTAGGATGAATGTTGTGAATTGTATAAAATATCTAGAGGGTGTTCCTCGGAACACTTGTGTCGCATGCCATGTAATTATCAGTGAATTTGACCTCTGACCCAAAAATCAATAGAAATCATCCTCTCACCAAGGACAAACAATTTATTATACAGTCTGAAGACAGTTGTTGCAATAAGTTATTGATCGTAAATGAAAATGTGACGTCGACAATTGAAACAAATTTTGCAATTAGAAAATCTACTACCAATTCACAATTTCAAGTAAAAGGTCAAATTGACCTCGACCTTTAAACAATTTCCCATAATTCAATACGAGTCTACCGTACTCACAGCAATTACAAGTTTATGCATGCACAGTTTCTCTTTTAAACGTAGTGGAAACCAACACTTATTATAAATATTAAATTTTACAACAACAAACTTGGGATGCAAGTACACCTACAAAGTGTATAATACTGCATATACTGATGGTCAATGAACTCTAAATTTTTTTTGCTGTTGGATTATTCGCAAACCATATGGAATAAAACTGCCGAACCAATATTTAAAACTGTTTAAGTATTGAATCTTGATACATAACTTGTCGTACATGTGTATTTGTAGGCTTAATGACAAGCAGTTACGCAGTTATTTAATTTGCTATTTAGCACGGCTTACTATGGATAATCATAAAAAGAAAATTGTTCCACTACATTTAAAGCTACATAAATCTGTCAAGGAATAAATTCCAATTGGTTTTACTGGCCTTCTTATTCTTTGTCTTCTGACAGGATTATGCAATGATGGCTGTTTTTGAAAAAAAAAAAAATTGTGCTATTTAACTGAGGAAACCCGAAAATGAACTTGCATTTCATAACATGATGATCATATCCATAGTAGACACGTGGAACAGCAACAGAACTGGATCAGATTTGTAAGAGGTCTGGTAAGTTAAGAACATCATTTATTCACCCTTTATAAGTCTATGTAAAACTGTGATCCCGGGACAGGGCTAAATTTCACATTGTAACCATGAGACAACTATAACGTGCGAAGATTTGTTAAAATGTTTTCTATAATCTAAAGTCTATGTAAATCATGTGACTCCTGGGGTGGTGTCAAATGTCTTTCATGGGTCATTTGAATAGATTTAGTAGATGACATGGTATATGCAAAATATTGGTATTCTAGCTCTTGTCTTGGTCTTCTAGCTTTTTAAAAAATTGCAATGTAACTGTATTTAAAAATGTGACCCTTGGGGCGTTTCAAAATTTAACCCTAAGGTAACCATTCGAACAAACTTGGTAGAAAACCATACTCTTGTACTTCATGCAAATAATTAGACCTCTAGCTCATGTAGTAGTTGCTCAGCAAAATAGTGTTTTAAAGATTGTCCTCTATAACTTTATGTAAACCTGTAGAGGACAGTAGCTTCATGCTACATGCAATGCATGAGAGTTCTATACCTTGTGGTTGCAGAGAAAAAGACTTCCAAAGTTTTTCCCTTAATGAATGTCAATGTTAATAAATACTGAAAAATTGATCCCTTTGAAGCAACAAACACAAACAAGAGAGAAAGAAGCAGATTCGGTTTTAATGAGTCTGTTCATGGGAGGTAATAAAAGGTGAAACACCGCTCAAGTCCCCTAGAACCGGTTTAAAGCCACAACGATTTGGCTTGTTGATCCCTAAGGACCAGTAAGTAATAACACTACTGACTTGTACATGTAGTCGGGGCAACATTTTATAGCCTCCACACAGCACTAAAGAAGCGCTTGTGTGAACGTCAATAAATACTGAAAAGTGGATACACGAGGTGTATCCATGACTTATATATTTAAGAATCGAAACTCTATAGACACATTATAGCATGATCGGTGACATTTCCTTTGGTGAATGCAGAGCATTAAATCGTTTAATTTAGGGTAACTAAAGGGGGCGTGGCTATACCGTACTACAACTACCAGATATTGGAATTTAGTGTAAGGTCACTATGACGTCACTTTGATACTAAGTACACCATGCTACAAAAAGATAGAGTCTGTCTCAAGCCAACTCGCTGAGACCAGACCCTTTATATAACATATTAACGGCTTTAACCAGCCAGGCCGAACCCCGAAACAGGAGTCTCGAATTAATAAAGAATTAAGTAATAGATACAGTCTGGTCTCAGCGAGTTGGCTTATTTAAACCCCGAGATGGGCGTAGCCCATCGAGGTGTTTAAATAACCAACGAGTTGTTTAAATAACCAACGAGCTGATACCAGACTCTATATGTTATTAATATTACCCAACATCGGATTCATTGATTTATATGTCTTACCCAGATATTCCACGTCATTGAGTTTTCCACTAAATGAAGCCATGTGTAGCAATGTTTTCCTTCCACTATTTGTTGAAATTGGATCTAATCCCTGTTCTACCAGATATGTAAGACACTCCAGGTGGCCACCTCCGGCAGCAGCATGTGCTGCACTGTCATTATTACTATTGAACATCGGAATCATTTCTTTATATGTCTTCCACGACAGATATTCCACGACATTGAGTTTTCCCCTAAATGATGCCATGTGTAGCAATGTTTCCCCTCCACTATTTGTAGACATTGGATCTAATCCTTGTTCTATAAGATATATGAGGCACTCCAGGTGGCCACCTCCGGCAGCAGAATGTGCTGCACTGTTATTATTATTACCCAACATCGGAATAATTTCTTTATATGTCTTACACAGATATTCCACGACATTGAGTTTTCCATAAAATGATGCCCTGTGTAGCAATGTTTCCCCTCCACTATTTGTAGACATTGGATCTAATCCCTGTTCTATCAGATATATGAGGCACTCCAGGTGTCCACCTCTGGCAGCAGAATGTGCTGCACTGTTATTATTATTACCCAACATCGGAATCATTTCTTTATATGTCTTACACAGATATTCCACGACATTGAGTTTTCCATAAAATGATGCCCTGTGTAGCAATGTTTCCCCTCCACTATTTGTAGACATTGGATCTAATCCCCGTTCTATCAGATATATGAGGCACTCCAGGTGGCCACCTTCGGCAGCAGAATGTGCTGCACTATTATTAATATTACCCAACATCGGAATCAGTTCTTTATATGTCTTACACAGATATTTCACGACACTGAGATTTCCATAAAATGATGCCCTGTGTAGCAATGTTTCCCCTCCACTATTTGTAGACATTGGATCTAATCCCTGTTCTATCAGATATATGAGGCACTCCAGTTGGCCACCTCCGGCAGCAGAATGTGCTGCACTGTTATTAATATTACCCAACATCGGAATCATTTCTTTATATGTCTTACACAGATATTCCACGACATTGAGTTTTCCATAAAATGATGCCCTGTGTAGCAATGTTTCCCCTCCACTATTTGTAGACATTGGATCTAATCCCTGTTCTATCAGATATATGAGGCACTCCAGGTGTCCACCTCTGGCAGCATAATGTGCTGCACTGTTATTAATATTACCCAACATCGGAAACATTTCTTTATATGTCTCACACAGATATCTCACGACATTGAACTTTCCATTAAATGATGCCCTGTGTAGCAATGTTTCCCCTCCACTATTTGTAGACATTGGATCTAATCCCTGTTCTATCAAACATATGATACACTCCAGGTGTCCTCCATCCGCAGCATAATGTGCTGCACTGCAATTTGTACTACCCAACATCGGAATCATTTCTTTATATGTCTTACACAGATATTCCACGACATTGAGTTTTCCATTAAATGATGCCCTGTGTAGCAATGTTTCCCCTCCACTATTTGTAGACATTGGATCTAATCCCTGTTCTATCAGATATATGAGGCACTCCAGTTGGCCACCTCCGGCAGCAGAATGTGCTGCACTGTTATTAATATTACCCAACATCGGAATCATTTCTTTATATGTCTTACACAGATATTCCACGACATTGAGTTTTCCATAAAATGATGCCCTGTGTAGCAATATTTCCCCTCCACTATTTGTAGACATTGGATCTAATCCCTGTTCTATCAGATATATGAGGCACTCCAGGTGTCCACCTCTGGCAGCAGAATGTGCTGCACTGTTAGAAGATTCATAATGCAAGACACCATGAGGTTACCTATAGGGTTACATTACCAGCACTTTCCAAAGGCTCAAAGCTCTGAACAGTTCTACCATAAAGTTCTATCCTAATTACATATTAAACAAATGTCCAAAGTAAGCGTTGTTTCGTTTAATTGATTACCACTCATTCAGAAACATTCCGTATCTTTAGTGATGACAGGTCACGGTGTTGATTTATGTTCACCATTAGCTATGGTCATGTGAGAAATTATCATGAGACTACTTTCTGAGATGTTGATCGTAATCAAATATGGCGCGTAAAATGTAACACGGATAATAAAAATATGGTCAAAATAATATTAGAAAGAATACTTATATGACAGAAATGGTGCATTTTATATCCGCAAAGTTTGATACAATTTTGTTCAAATCTTTTTTTATTCATTTATGTATTTTTTTTTTTTTGTTCAACATATGAGACTATATAATTGTCCATTTATCCATCTAGAGCAGACATCCTTTCTAAATTAAAATAGCCATGTTATTAATTCATCCAATTTTTCAAGTTCACCATTGTAAAAACAACAACAAAGATATTCTTTCAATGAATGTGGTTTCAAAATTAATCCCGGCCAATGCTATAGTATAGTAATAATAACGGACTGTCAAAATATTATAACTGGTAATAATATTTGTGGATGTCTTAAACACAACTGAGTGACCGTTTTGAGTAGAAACACTGAACAAAAAACACTAATTGATCATTAGGCATGTATATTTTCTAGCAAAAATGGTCCAAATAAAAAACAATATACATATCCGAGGAAATGAATTCACTGTTCATCCGAATGTTTCACCATACAACATTTTTCAATTTACAATGTAAGTGCCTGCTTTTCATATGCATCATTTGTGTATTGAAGGAAAATGGCATATAACGAAAATCTTCTTTTTTTCAACAATGGTGTACTTCGAAATTTGGATGATGTGATAACCTTGCTAATAATTTTATTTTGAAATGATGTCTCGTCTGCAATAGCTGGATATACTGACTATTGCATGCACCAATTTATTTCACATAAAAAAATTAGTAAAATTGTATCAAACATTTCGGATATAAAGGGAACAATTTCTGCCATATAAGCATTCTTTCTGATATTATTCTCACATCAATAGTGTTGAAATACTGTAATTTACTGTTTGGCTGACATTGCTCATGCCTAAAATGTGCATTTGGTTAAAAATTTCATTTGACCATATCCCATCTATTTTGGATAAATGTTTTAAAGATGGTGGTCTAATATATCTAGTCCTTAACGAATTTAATTTAAAAAATATTTTATTCAATTAATGAATGGGATTGGACATCATCAGGCATTGCCTATGTTAGATCTCTCCCGTATCAAGGTACATATAAAATACATTTATATCATACATAACACAAGCAAGGTTTTACGCAAGTGTAAAATAGTTGCCGAGAGACAAGAAGTTAACTTAATAATAGATCAAGTCACGGTTTTTAAAACAATATTGAAAACAATACATGTTGTCACGGAGACAGAAACACGCCACGACCGTTTTTTCTTACATTCTTCCCGATTTTTACCATCAGTTCTTCCTACCAAGCATTTAAATCAATGTTGGTGACCTCGCTTCTTTCTGTTCAAATACCTTGACATGCCTTACATATTGATTACAATAATTCACACTTGTAACAAGAAGTACACATCAATTGTTCACATGTAAGGGATATGTGTGCGTTAGCGTGTGCATTACAACACATATAAACTGTTCACTGTTACCATGTGTAATTATAAGATTGCGTTATCAAAGTGAAAAATGTAAAGGAACTGTTGCTACCTGACCATTAGCAATAATTAAAACCATAATAATGAACATTTAAAAAAAAAAGACAACAAATTGGAAATCAGCAGGTTTGAACCCTACCTTCCTTGACACTAACAGACGCCTTAATCAACTGCGCTATAGAGAGGCTTGTGAATGTTTTGTCGCTAATAAACATATAATAATAATGATTACATGCTACATTTCAGTAGACTGGTTTACGAAAACGTCATTTCAGCAAGTGAAATGATAACCTTTCAACATTACAAAATATGTGTTTATACCATTCAATTTTTCAGACGAGTTCTCTAGGAATTCAAGTTATAAAGCTTGCTAATCGCCGCTTACATGAGTCACAGTCTGTGAACCATACACAGACATAAACCCAATATAAGGGTCAGCTACATATGGAATTGTAGTAGTTTGCATATACTGGTTTGACAATTAGTTTAGAATATTTGACAAATGTGTACCGCGATTGTTTAGTATTAACATTTTGTATTGTCAGAGAGATTTTAGAAAAGTGAGAAAGAATAAACAGAAAGAAAGTCATAATGGAAACCAATAAGCTATATATATATATATATAATCCTAGTACTGAAAGTACTGAGCGGCGTAGGTTGGTCGAAGAGGATTTACTGTCTAGATCCTTTGTCATGTTGAAGTGGCGTGAAAGAAGCAGAATGTGTTACATTTGTTGTGTTATATGTTTACTTTACTGAAACAAAGTTATGCCATTTATGTGTAGAAAGCCTGCCAACAGTTTTATTATGGCAATATTATCAAATGTGGAATGTATTGTAAACTGCAAGCAATCCTTGTTGGTGCAGTTGCTCGGCTTTAAATGTCTAGTCGCTTTATTGGTGAACTTAATTGAAGGAGATAATTCAATGTAACAAATATTGTGCGAGATAAAAGAACATACAACAGAGCTACATATGAGAGTTTTGATCAGTTGGGTTTTTACCCATTGGTATATATTTAAATTTATATTTCATGATTTCAATTGAGTAAAATAAAAATTGTGTGACATTGTTTTGGGGTGGCATTCCGCTAATATTGTATAGCATTACACCAAATGTAACTCAACAAATAAACTTGTTTTATAATAAGCTTTATACAAGGTGACTGGGTGATCCTTCAACAACCCATATATTGCTCAATTTGCATTGGTTCTTTTATTATTTGACAATTTCTATTACTTGTTTGGTGCCCATGCTTTTGGTTTTAATTGGGTATTTGGACATTTTTAATTGAGTGTTTAAGCTATTTATTTGATCCTCTGCATGCAAAGTTTTAAAGAGACACATGGCACTCGTAAAATGGTTATCAAGCATTGAAATAATTATTTATCCAGTTTCATGTTGAAATGGAACCTGCTTTCATATAAATATTATTTTTCTTGTAGATTTTTCGGTTTTTGTCGTCTTCAACAGTATCTGTAAATATATTATTGATGCAATGTAATCAACAGTTAATAATATACATAAAGAAATTGCTTTATATTATTTCTATAACTAAATGCATCACTGAAGATGATAAATACCCTCTCCCCACAAACATGTTTTTAGGAAGATCAAGGGTAATAACTCTGCATGTTATTGAGTAACCGCACCAAAATTGTGTGATTTACACTTCATGTTTAGCTAGTCTTTGTTTTGTTGTTGTATTGAGGGCAGCTAGAAGTAGCCGATCAGGTTACCACAGTTGGAGGGTACATCACCCTCCTACCGGCTATAAAAGAAAGCCCTGCACCTATAGATCGAAATGTAACTGTTGTTTTTACAAATATTTCTTGTAAAATTATTATTTATTTATTTATTTATATATTTGATTAATTTGAAAATAGAAAAAAAATATCACAATATACATTTTAAAGGTTGTCATAAAACCTTTAAGTATAAATAGACATGAAATGCAAAGCAGAATAAAAACTGAGAATTTGTTTTTTCAATGAATTTGGTCTGAAATGCAGTTAAAGGCAATTTTTTCAAGCGATTTTCTGTACCCCCACCAATCAAAATAGCATAACAATCAGGTACAACACGTTTTAAGTTGTATACGCACGTTACGTTAACGTCATTAGCTTTCGTTGTTATTGTAAAATGAATGCCTGAAGATTTGTGTATGTAAAAACCATAAAAGCGCTTGTGGAAAATATATTTTACACTGAAGACTTGCCTGTTTCCTAATTTCTCCAGTTGTATTATATGTATGTCGATTATTAAATGCTAAATATAACAAGAGGTCAATGACCTTTAAGCTCTACTGATTGATTTTGATTTCAGGAAGTAGTCACTACAGACTTGTTTTTTGAAAATCTATTTTTAACCGTTGCGGCCATCTTGAATTTCCGGCCGACCTGAAATTTTGCTAAGATCAATAAGACATTAAGAGCAACATTCCTGTGAAGTTTCATGAAAATCCGTCAGGTAGTTTCAAAGAAGTAGTCGCTACAAGTTTTCATTATATAACTCTATGTAAACAAAGCAGCCATGTTTAAGGTCAAATCAAAACGATTTTCGACAAGGACCAACATCATGTCATACTGATCATTTTAGAAAAAGTCCCATATCAATATCTCTTATTGTTTTGAAGAAGTAGTCGCTACAAACTTATTTATTTTAAATCTATTTTTAGCTGTGGCGGCCATCTTGAATTTCCGGCCGACCTGAAATTTTTCTAGGATCAACTAGACATCAAGAGCAACATTCCTGTGAAGTTTCATGAACATCCGTTAAGTAGTTTCAGAGGAGTAGTCGCTACAAGTTTTTACTATATATAACTCTATGTAACCAAAGATGGCCACTGGCAGCCATGTTTAACGTCGAATCAAACTAATTTTCCACAAGGATCTACATCATGTTATGCTGATCATTTTAGAAAAAGTCCCATATCAATATCACTTATAGTTTTCAAGAAGTAGTCGCTACAAACTTATTTTTTAAAAATCTATTTTTAGCTGTGACGGCCATCTTGAATTTCCGGCCGACCTGAAATTTTGATAGGATCAATTAGACATCAAGAGCAACATTCCTGTAAAGTTTCATGACAATCCGCCAAGTAGTTTCAGAGGAGTAGTCGCTACAAGTTTTTACTATATAACTCTATGTAAACAAAGATGGCCGCTGGCAGCCATGTTTAACGTTGAATCAAAACGATTTTTGACTAGGATCAACATCATGTTATGCTGATCATTTTAGAAAAAGTCCCATATCAATATCACTTATAGTTTTCAAGAAGTAGTCGCTACAAACTTATTTTTTAAAAATCTATTTTTAGCTGTGACGGCCATCTTGAATTTCCGGCCGACCTGAAATTTTTCTAGGATCAATCAGACATCAAGAGCAACATTCCTGTAAAGTTTCATGAATATCCGCCAAGTAGTTTCAGAGAAGTAGTCGCTACAAGTTTTTACTATATAACTCTATGTAAACAAAGATGGCCGCTGGCAGCCATGTTTAATGTTGAATCAAAACGATTTTTGACTAGGATCAACATCATGTCATGCTGATCATTTTAGAAAAAGTCCCATATCAATATCACTTATAGTTTTCAAGAAGAAGTCGCTACAAACTTGTATTTTAAAACTCTATTTTTAGCTTTGGCGGCCATCTTGGATTTCACATCAACATGAATTTTTGCTAGGATCAACTAGACTTTATGGGCAACATTTCTGTAAAGTTTCATGAATATCCATCCAGTAGTTTCAGATGTGAAGTCGCTACAAGTTTTTACTATATAACTCTATGTAAACAAAGATGGCCGCTGGCAGCCATGTTTAAAGTTGAATCAAAACGATTTTTGACTAGGATCAACATCATGTCATGCTGATCATTTTAGAAAAAGTCCCATATCAATATCACTTATAGTTTTCAAGAAGAAGTCGCTACAAACTTGTATTTTAAAACTCTATTTTTAGCTTTGGCGGCCATCTTGGATTTCACATCAACATGAATTTTTGCTAGGATCAACTAGACTTTATGGGCAACATTTCTGTAAAGTTTCATGAATATCCATCCAGTAGTTTCAGCTGTGAAGTCGCTACAAGTGTTTACTATATAACTCCATGTAAACAAAGATGGCCGCTGGCAGCCATGTTTAACGTTGAATCAAAACGATTTTTGACTAGGATCAACATCATGTCATGCTGATCATTTTAGAAAAAGTCCCATATCAATATCACTTATAGTTTTCAAGAAGAAGTCGCTACAAACTTGTATTTTAAAACTCTATTTTTAGCTTTGGCGGCCATCTTGGATTTCACATCAACATGAATTTTTGCTAGGATCAACTAGACTTTATGGGCAACATTTCTGTAAAGTTTCATGAATATCCATCCAGTAGTTTCAGCTGTGAAGTCGCTACAAATAAAAGTTTACGGACAGACGGACAGACAGACGGACAGACAGACGGACGACGGACTCCGCACCACGGCATAAGCTCTGCTGATCTCTGATCAGTAGAGCTAAAAATGGCAAACATTATTGGAAATTGTTGAACGATTCTGTTTCGTTAAATAAACCAAAAAAACTATCGACTGACAAGTTTGAAGAGTAATTCAAAGCAATAAATAATCGTAGCGACCCATTTTTTCAAGCAGATGAAGATATAATTTATTTTAATGATCGATTATTTAACTCCGAAATACAAACCATTTTTGACGAAATTAATGTTCCGATTACTCAATCCGAAATTAGGGCAAACGTTAAACAAATAGATCAAGGTCGATCTGGAGGCCCTGACAGGGTATTACATGCATTATCTGACATGGTTTAATAAAATACCCAATGTTGGCTGGTTATTGGGGTGGTCTGAAAAAAGAAATGTAAATCTGTGATGTCATGTACGTCGACCGTTATTTTAAACGCCAGAAAACACGTAAACCGTTGAGACGTCATTTTAAATGTCATATGCAAAACAACAACGCAATGAAATGCGTTATTTTAAGCGAGGCTACGTTCCAACAACACTTATAAATAGGATGAAGCTGTATATTCTTCTCATTTGATGTTGAGAGATAGTCATAAAATGTAAGTTGTGAGAATTGTTTGTATTTTGTGCAATCGCTAGACAACATGTGTTTCGTAATACATAAAACTCCATGTTAGATAAGAAATAAAATATTTCCAGAAGGGTTTATATTGTGCGAGATCAAAACCTGGTGTTTGGGACTTAAAACACATCAAAACCGCGGGCCTGCGGCCCTTGGTATCGATAAACGTCAAGTCCCGCCCACCAGGTATTGATCTGGGACAATAACAACCCGCTGGAAATATGTTATTTCTTAACTTTATACACGGTATAGATACAGTTGTTTCATATTTAGAAAACTTGTTTAATAAAATAACGGGTACTCCCCGGACACATGGAGTGATGGTTATCTAATACCAATACATAAGACGATGTAAACAATTTCAGAGGAATAGCTTTACTTAGTACATTAGGAAAACTATTTACACGCATTTTAAATACCAGGTTAACCAGTTGGGCAGAGGAATATTATATAAATATATATTGAATCTCAAGGGTATTGGGTTTAGAGCTAATATGAGTACTACTGATAATATATGTGTTTTATATGGACTAATTTATCATATACTTATTAATGTAAATACATTGCATTGCGCTAAAGCAGATTTTTAAAAAGCTTTCGACTATGTGGTAAGAGATTTTATTTGGTATAAACTAATATATATGTATTTTGGGGTTTCTGTTGTAATTATTTTTTTTACCTCGAATTGCAGCAGAACGACCTCAAAATAAACACATATATAATAAATCACCATGAAATGGTGATTTTACTTGATTTATTAAAACTTTTTTAAAATAGGGGTAGTGAAGATTGCAAGTTTAATTTTTTTTAAATAAATCATCATGAAATGGTGATTTTACTTGATTTATTAAAACTTTTTCAAAATGGGGGTAGTGAAGATTGCAAGTTTAATTTTTTTTTATAAGTTATCAAAATTATAAAATGTTTCTTTAATACAAAACAAATTTGTTGATTTGTTATTAAAATTACATTCAAATCAACAATTTTCCGACCTTGAATACAAAGGTGGTGGATCGTACTCATACACATTACTAAAACAATTTATTACACACTTTTTAGACTTTTTTGTAAGGTTGCCATTGCTTCCTTTCTTCCCTGTTCTACTAGTTCTTTTTTTTGAACTTCACTTATTTCAGCCTTTTTTTGTTTGGTGTCCTGTTTTAAACTATAATATTTATCCAACTCATCTAAAATCATCTTAAACTCTTGATCAGATATTTGTGCATCACTCAACGCTTTTGATATTAACTGCTTTATACTATTTAACTTAGCCTCTGCCAAAGTTTTTATTTCATGATGTTTTTGAGCTTTTGCATTAAGCTTGCGTCTGATAAAATTAACACAAACACCTGTAGCTCCACATATTATTGCTGCTATTTCCAAAGGTAACAAAACTGGAATAACAAATCCAATCCCAGCCATAATAACACCTGCTGATATCAAGGTAGTGTCAATTCCATCTGTAATATTAATACCACGTTTATATTTTTTATAAAGTGACTGACGTATATCTCGTTCTGTAATTAACTTTTTATCAATTTCTGAAATCTTTTGTAATCTATAATTTTGTCCGTTTTCCACTGAATTTTCCACTGGCAAATCAGGATATATACTTGGTGCCGTTGGTTGCTTCGGCATTTTTTTTTTTAATAAATAAAAAATTAAATTAATTCAATTAATAATGATGCCACCGTATTTACAGCGGTAGCGTTAGCAACCTTGCATACAAAGTTAACAACAGAACCAGCGCCAATCTCTAAAGGTTCATCAAAGTTATCATGATTGCGTGGAATGATGTGAAGCGTTATGCCATAATTTGGTTGTTCAACACCATTGACAGAAACTATTACAGTTACGTCACCAACTAATCGGTCACTTGCTAAACCTATTCCCATAATCCGTCCACGGCGTGTCATTACATGCCCCACATTTGATTCTGCTCCACCATTACCAAATGAGAGAATTCTATTTAACAAAAGTGGGCCCTTAGCCTCTGCAAATATTGTTATAATCCCATATTTAAGATTATCAACTCTATTTTTCAAATGATTAAACTGGTTAACAAAAGGCACAATTTGTCTATATAAATCTTGAACATTATTTATCAAAGCCTCTAAGTCTTCTGTTTTTTTAGGGCTTGGTGGTCCAAATATACTCATTGTTTTTTTTTATGAAAAAAAATATTTTTTAAATAATTTCTAAAACACAACTCATAGGCAAACCGCTATTAAATATCTTGTTACCATACTCATCTCTGACTTCTATTGTGAATTCAGAAATTGCCCCATTCATAAGACAGTGATATTCAGGAAAAAAACTTGTATATACTATATCTCCGAACTTCTTATTTACTACAGGCACAACACCTATAATAGTGCTTGGTGCACCATTGAAATAATTACTACTCGTATTAACTTGTTTCAGATGAACATATAGCTGTTTGTAAGGAGCTAAATCCATTGGGTAATTTCCTATATTAGTACCTGTTAACCATTTTCTGTCCTTGTATCCCAGCATTTTTGAAAGACCGCTTGACAGTCGTGTTTCTATTGGCGTATGTATAATTACGAAGCCAGCTTGGACAATATTGTCCAGAATAATCTTTTCATTTAGCTTTTTAAACCTTTCTACCAAGTCTTGAAAGTTAAAAAGTCCACTTGGGAAATGATATATTTTATCTGGGTTTCTTGTCTTTATGGTTTCATTAATAATATTATACCAACCGATAGTGTATGTAAAACTTTTTAATCCAACGCGCTTAGTTCCATCTCTATTATCGATATACTGTTGTAAATTAATAGAGTTGTCTATGTTTGAAATTGTATGAAACATTTTTTTTAATATATAAATATAAAAACACAAATAAAAATGATTTCTAAAGAATTCAAATATAACCCGGATGCTCAATATTTAAATACTTTTAGCAAGAAAGTGATAGATATAATAAATCAAAACATAGTAATTACATCAGACGGTAAAGACTTTAAAGCATCATTCCCCAATGTCTTTGAAAAATACAAACTCCCGTACGTGAAATCAGACGCTATAGTCCAACGCTGGGGAACAGATTGGATGTTATTTTGGCAGAATCAGTTAAACTTTGCTATTTGGTGTGCGACAACTGGATGTGGTATTGATTTTAACAATCATCTAAAAGCTGATACTTTGGTTGGTTCGTTATTTCGATTTCATGTCTACTACCAAGTCAGAAGAATATTATTTGAAATGAGTGTAGCATTACCGCAAGACTCAAATTGGAATGCTTTTAATAACATATATAACCGAAACGCATACGAGAGAATATGCAAGGAGTTTAACGTTGATTTATATTCAGACTGGAGACAGAAACAAAGCTATAATAATGGTCTAGGAACAATTTACAATTACTGGACACATATTGGTTATCATCCTTTGGTAAATACTGTATACGACAACAAAACGATGAGTTTTACAGTCTATGAGAGTGATAAAACATATCACATTGATTACATTGCACAAGGATCTGAGGCAGACAACAGCTGGTCTACTTTTATACTAGATGATTCATCTGGATTTACAAGAGCAGGAGTAGAAAGAATCAATGACAGCATAAGAACATACTGCTGGGCAATCCTTGGCTCACAATCACAAACAAGAACAGATATACTTGGAACTGGGACAGCATTTGATGCACAGAAACAATTTTTAGCAAATGTAGAGGACGCAATAAATAGCCCCATCGACTTACCCAGTCAAATTTCAAGATATAAAAACACCCTAAAATATGCAAGAAGTAAAGTAAATTTTGTCTATGGAAGTGGATTGTATATGTCTCCGAGTGACATGGAATTAAGAATTGGAACAATACAAGACTACAATAATGAAATTGTAATAGCAACCGATGCACAAGCATTAGGATTGAATAATGATGTAAATGTAAAACCAGTGCCACCAAAAAATATTCAACCTTTTCAAGGCACCACGACAAAGAAATTTTTACCGGAACACTTTGATAAATCATCAATACATAAAACTGTGGAACATAACCCATCAGAAATAAAAAAAATAGCGACTGAACACGAAGATAACAAAACAACTATAATTGTTGGTACTATAGTAATAGGCCTTGCTGCATTACTTATTTACGAGATTTACTAAACCACTCTTTGGCTGCCACATATAACAACCCGGAAACAAACACAAGCAAAGCCCATAGATTGTTACCAAGCCAATTAATAACATTACCTGTTGCAGATAAAAGCCATGATACTATTGCACCAATAACTCCTGGAAGTGCTGCAGCAGCTTTACCAGCTAGGTTGGCAAGAAGTTTACCAAGATTAAGTAGTTGTTTTTTTATCCAGTCTTTTACACTTGATGGATCAGGTTTTGGAGTTGGAGTTGGAGTTGGAGTTGGAGCAGCACTTGATGTAGGAATAATGGTATCAACTAATACCCCAATAATCATACCAAAGGCAGTCAAAATACTAACAATAGTAATACCTTGCTCCCTAAACAAGGTTTTGATCCTCTCACCCAATGTTGTGTCTTTTTTTAACACCTTATTTATAGTTTCTTTTATCCTGTTTATTTGACTGCGTAATGCTTCTTTGTTGTCACTCGCCGCTTCAAGTCGTGAACTTCTTTCATCTTCTAAGTTTTTTATTCTGTCACGTATGCGCTCTTGTTGAAACTCATCCTCCTGCCCAGGGGTGCTAACCTGTTCTAATTTTTGTTTTTCTTTTGTTATATCTTTATCAAGCTCAGTGAGCTTTGAGAGATTATTAGTAAGTTCTCCACGAAAGCTTTGCAATACCTTATCTAAACCTCGTATCTCTCGCAGTGTTAGACTTTCTGGTTGAACAGCAGTTTTAGGATGAGTTTCATCTATTGTATTACTCAAATCACTCTCAATTGTATTTACAGCATCTACTGTATTTTGTACATCTTCAGTTGTTGAAAAAGTTTGCAATGGTATATTTTCTCCTTCTTTTGTGATGGTATCTCTTGTTTTTGCCAAGGCTGCTAATTCTGCCCTACCCTGAGCCTTTCTTTCACGTGGAACTAAATAATCATACATTTTTAAATTATTTTTTACGAAGTCAATGCCATTTTTTCTAAGTAGAGTGTCCAGCACATAAAACCTGATTGGTTCTTCTGGATTATTTCCCTTATAATAGGTAAGTGGAACATCATCCGTTCCCAGCCGAACTGCATATAACATTGGTCTACCGTTTTCGTCCTTAGCCACTTTAAAATCATTTTTATAATCAATTCCGCTGATTTCAGCATTAGCTTCAGTAAAAAATTGATCTACTAACCACTTTTTTTGTGTACGCTGTTCTTTTGTTTTATCTTCCCCTTGAAGCTGATCAATATAGTTATTTTCATTTACAATTTGTCTCTGGAATTCTGGGTTAGGTTGTATAAAATCGTCTTCAAATGCTTTATCCAAGTCTTCTTCAGTCATATCAAACGCAGGATTTTCAAATCCTCCTTCAGCCATTGTTTTTTTTATTTAATTTTAAAAAATATATTTAAAAAATAAAAACAATGTCGGCTTACGGAAACAAACTCAGCCCTCATAGAAAACTAAGAGAACCTCATGGTGCCAAAGGCATCCGCACAAGTGTAGTAATAACTAATAATCCCTCAACAATAGACCAAAACCAGCAACTGCTTGTAAGATTTCCCAATCTAAGTACTAATGATGTGATAGTTCCAAGTACTGCTCGTCTTGCCTTTGAAATAGAACTTAAAAGCAGAACAGACGCCAACGCTACTCTATTTCAAAATCTGGGTAGAACAATTGTGAAAAAAATGACAATAAGAATAAGTGGCAATGAAGTCATGTCAACAGATGACAGTGATATATATCATTGTTATGTAGATTTATGGAAAAGCCCTACCGAAAGATTAAACATAGCTTACCAAGGTATTGGTAAAGCAAACATGCTAAAACATAGAGTTGGTGCGGGAGATGCTTCCTCAGACAGCGGAGATGAAGCTATAGCAGCAGCTTATGGAAATAGATTTTGTATTCCACTGGACTTTGAAATGTTAGAAAGTCATATGCCATTTTATCAAGCGGGGCTTGGTGATAGGTTAGAATATGAATTAACGTTTAACGATTATAACAAAGTTATCAAAAGCAGTGATGCTGATGTATCTTATGTAATAAAAAATATCTGCTTGGAATTTGATACGGTTAGTGATGTTTAATTATCCAGACAAATAAGACAGCAAATCAATGGTAAGATGTCATTTATGTATGATCGTATCTTGCGACATAGAAAAATAATAGCAAACAAATCTGATACTCTTTGGAACATCAACATTAATGTACCAGCACGGAGCATGAAAGGTATTTTAATGCTGTTTGAAGACCCAGAAAGAACAAGCACAGAAACCTATTACAACCCAAAGATTGAAAAGGTTGAAATGACAATAGAGGGAGTACCAAATCAGTTGTATAGTCAGGGCATGAAGGCATATCAACATTGGGATGAAATCAACAAATATTTTGCCTTGACCTCAAAAAGAAACAAAGAGACAGAAATAGCAGCGAGGGACTTGAACTTTACCAGTGTTTCTCTTGAGACCTATTTGACAAAATCATATGCTTTGTGGCTTGACCTTAGAACATGTGAGGACAATTTATTACACGGCAGTGGAAGAAGAATAGAAAACGGCAGTGAAGGCATAACGATATTAATAAATAAAAAAGCAGATGCAGATAAAACTTTAAATATTTATCTATATATAATACAAGATGCGCAAATCAATTTCGAAGATGGAAGATTCAAAGAAGCAGGATACTAGTTTGCAACAAAAATATCCTAAATATTCACACAGTGCCATTATTTGTGGTCAGACAGGCTGTGGTAAAACAGAGTTTGTTCTTGACATACTTGAAAAAGAGTATGTTGGAGTTTTTGAACATATACTTATATTGTGTCCAACCATAGAGTGGAACGAGGCTTATAAAAATAGATCCTGGATAGGAGATGTGAAAAACCCAAAAGATAAAAAAATAATAATTGTCAATCCCGTTAGCAACGACAAAGAAATGTTACAAGAACTGTTGCGTTTATTTTTCAAAAGATATGCTGGTCAGCCCACATTATACATTATTGACGATTGCTCAGCCACAAAATAATTAACAAAGAAAAAAGATATGTTATCAGAGTTGGCATTCTCTGGTCGCCACGCCAAACAATCAGTGTGGGTCATTTCACAAAGATATAATTCTGTATTAAAAGATTTGAGAGAGCAAGCAAAATGGTTGTGTATATTTTACACCAAGGACAGAGATAGTTATGAAAATTGTTTGAGAGAAAATGATGTTATTCCAACGCTGGAAGAGAGAACCAGAATAAGAAAAGCTTTAGCTAAGACTAAATATTCCAAGTTGATATTGAGGACTGACCAACCAACTGGTTATTGGGTTGAATAATTTTTTTCAAAAATAAAAACTAGAGTGCCCATATAATCAATAATGCACCAACCAATATCGGTAAACTACTCATGTTTTTCGGGGCTTGTAAAACATACCCTCTTGGCTCACATATAAAATATTCTACGTCATCCTTTGTCACAGAAATTACAGGCGTTTCCTGTGCACCTTTTGCATACGTTTGTAAAAACTTACTTTCTGAAACACATATACAACATTTTACGTCATCTCTTGTCATAATATCCAGTGCTATTTTATTTTTGCCATAATCACTATTCTCACCGTCTGTTATTTTCAAATCCATTTTTTCTTATATAATATTTGTTTTTATTATTACAAAATATATTTATTTCACGCAGGTATAATACCTTTTTTTTTTACAACTGTTGCTAATAGTAATACTAACAGCAAAGTAGCAATGTTAATAGCAATACTGACCATAAATATAGCATTGCTAATAGCATTGCTCATAGCAAAGTAGCAATGTTAATAGCAATGCTTGCAGCAAATTAATAATGTTAATAGAAAAAATAGTAATGTTAATAACAATGCTATTAACAATACTAACAATTACTAGTTGCATGAATATCGCTGCTAGTTGTTTTGTATTTTATATTTATTTCAAGATAAAAAATAAGATTAATAATATAAAAATGAATGCGGAAGAACTATTACAAAATATATCGGAACAGACGGAACCAGATGAATCAAAGCAACAAGAAACAAAAAAAGAAAGATTATCAGCCATAGTGGCTGGCGGCGGTAGTCGTCAATATTTGGGTAAAGACATTCAACTCACAAATATAGATAGCATGCCCCCAGATGAAATTAACAAACTTTACTGCAGATATGAAGCAAGGCTTGGGGCAAGCATGACTAAAACTTTAGGCAATTCTTTTATTAACTTGTATGTGATGGGAGTATCAAAATATTTCAATGTAACCAATCCACCAAAGCTGATAGAAGACTTGGAGGAAGACCCATTTATTAATCATGCTTTGACAAGTGCTTGTTGTGAGTTGTATTACAGGTATGGAATGTGCTTAGCACCATTTACAGCAATACTGACAACTGTTAGACATATTGATTTTAATAAAAATAAAATTATAGATAATATAAATGGAGAACCAAGAGAGTGAAGTTATACCTGTTGTTACACAACCTGTTGTTACACAACCTGTTGAACAACAAAAAGTAAAAAATCCAAAACGAGTAGAAGCTGGAAAAAAAGGAGCAGCGGCAAAAAAGGCAAAGCGTTTGCTTCAGGATGCAAATCAAGATGTTACAAAGCAAGATGCTGCAAATCAAATAACAAAAATAACAATAGGTGAAGAAGAACCAGAAAAAATCAAAATAAACGTATACAAAAATTATATTCCACCGTGTCTGGTTTTATTAGGCATTGCTGGGTTGGGTTTGTATATTTATAACAAGAAATCTGCTACGCAACCTGTAGCTGTGCAACCTGTTCATGTTGCACCAAAAGACCCGTTTGATTTTTAATAATTTAATTTAAAAAAATAATCATATAAAAAAAATGGCAGCAAGTATTGACGGAAAACAAATTGTAAATATGATGTATCACGCTGGAGTGGAAACACTTCTAATTGTTGGATATTCTGAAATTGGCAGAAAAATACTAAAAAGACCAGCACCTAAAGTGGATTGGAATATGACAGATTTTGGGATGCTGTCTGTGGATATAATGTTAGCAATGGCTACAAAGGATATGTTGATTAAGCAAGGTATTATTCCTGCGGATATTATGAAATAATTTTAAAAAATATATATATAAAAAAAAAATGGCAAGTGCAGTAGCAATGATGATAGGTGGAGCATTAACAAATGCATTGGCGTTTAGCGGTTCAAATTATTTCTTTTCAAAAATGGGAAGTCATTCAGATGAGGAAAGACAAAGGCATGACAAAGCAGTGGAACAATTAAACGCAGCACAAGTGGAGTGGAATAAAAAAAGAACAGAGAGATTAGATTTTATTAATAAACAACTACAAAAAGAACATCATGCAAAGCAGACTTTTGATGATGTAGACCAAGCTATGAAACAGTATTATTACATAACTGGTAAACATTTGCTTTTGGAACCAGAGCCCAAGTTGAGCGATTTTTATACACCATCTCCGGATCAACAGAATAGAGAAATTACGTTTATTGTGGTGGGCATGGCTGCAACTGGATTTGTGGCGTACAAATTGATTTCATAAAAAAAAAAATAGTTTAAAACTATAATTACTTTAGATTTTTTTGGATTTGAAATGACTAAGTTTACTTTGAAAAGACTAAGTCATATGCATGATACCTATTTTTTTTGTTGTTTTTACATGGTTTTAATCCAAGTGGTCGAATATAATATGGTGGTTTAGCACTCTTCTCTAATTTATTTTTGAGATGATCAGGCGCCCATACTTCACCATTGTCTAATAATGTCAATACCATGGATGGACCATATTCGGTATCTACTATTTTTGTATCTGTAATAGTGTATATTTTATTTAGTTCCAAGTCTGTCCATTTCTTTGTGCTATTTTGATATTGCTCTTCGAGCAGTTCATCAAATTGTGCAGTTGTGATATCCATTTTTTCTTTATAGTTATATAAAGTTTATTCTTTAGTAGAAAAAAATGGAAAAGATTTATTACAGCCCAAAAGGATTTTGGAGAGGTTACACAGCAGTTAAAAAATTAGCAAAAGAGGCTGGTGTTAGTGAAAAAAAGGCATTAGAATGTTTAAAGAAACAAGCTGTGTAGCAAATTTATTTACCTGCGCCAAAGAAAATAGTTAGACCCAGGTTTGATGTTTCTACTAATAATGGAGTGCATCAAGCTGATTTGTTATTTCTGCCGCATGATACTTTTGGCTTTGGTCGTGGACGCAAAACATATAAATATGCATTGACTGTGGTTGATATTGCAAGTAGATACAAAGAAGCAGAGCCACTAACTTCCAAGGATAGTAAAGAAGTTGCCAAAGCATTTGAGAAAATATACAGTCGACATTTGAAATATCCAAAGTTATTACAAGTAGACCCAGGCAGAGAATTTATGGGTGCAGTATCACAGTTGATGTCAAAACACAAAGTTAATATCAGACGGGGCAGAACAGAAATACATAGAGACCAAGCTTTAGTTGAAAGATTTAACAGAACATTAGCTGAAAGATTGTTTGGCTATCAGTATGCTAAGGAAATAGATTCGCAAAAACGTAATAGAGAATGGGTAAAGAGATTACCAGAAGTTGTTAAAGCCATAAATGCGGAGACAAAAAAGCCTCCTCCTGTTGAAACAAAAATATTAAAAGATGATCCTATCTGTATGAATGCAAGTGTAAGATATTTATATCAACCCGGGGAACAAGAAGGTGGAAGACGCAGAGCAACTGATCCAATGTGGAGTGTAGATATTCACAAGATTAAAAGTTATATGGTGACGCAAGGTATAAGAGTTTATTATTTGAAAGCACCAGCGCCACAGAGAGGATTTGTCAAAGAAGAACTACTTATTGTTCCTGCTGATACTCAAATTCATAAGTTTTTATAGAAACCATGTGCATCAGTTGTAATACCATCTTCTCGGATGTATCTTTTTGAGTAAAATGGTGACTTTGTTTACTTTTATGCCATATATTTGATGCTTCATTGATCGCATCATATTCATTTCATGGGTGTATTTTTTCTTGTTAAATAGTGCATCCTTGTAGTTCTCAAAGTTTGTTTGTTTTTTGGTTACATATTCTTTTACACCCTTTGCTTTTTTAATAATCTGCTCATTCACTTTCAAAATAGAATCTTGTTTGGATTTTAATCCAATATTTTCATCTTTCTTAACATTTTGCACATCCGCTCTAAACATCGAATATAGTTTGGGTCTTAATCCAATATTTCTAGATATATACTCAGCTATAGACTCACCATCATCTTTTGTTTTATTTGTTATTGTATCTACTACTTTTTCAATCGTCTGCTCATCCGCTTCCAAAATAGAACATAGTTTGGATTCAACTATAGGAACACATTCATCTTTTATTTTGTTTGTTACTTTCTCAATCATCTGCACATCCCCTCCCAAAATAGAATATAGTTTGGGTCTTGATTCAATATACTCAACTATCGGAACACCAGGACATTCATCTTTCATTTTATATATTACTTTTTCAATCATCTGCTCATCCGCTCTCAAAACAGAATATAGTTTAGGTCTTAATCCAACATACTCAGCTATAGCAACACCATTACATTCGTCTTTCATTTTACCTAATACTTTTTTGTTTGTATCATCATGAATTGGATGGTATTTCGGATAATCACTTAAGTCATATTCATCTTTCATTTCAACCATATCTTTGTATGCATCATCTGTTCTGATGTCTACAAGCAAGCTGTCAGTATCTGTGTATAATAAAGTACAGTTATTTTTGTACCTTTTTTTCAAAGTATTATAATACCAATCATACATATGGTACTTTGATAAATCCAATACTGACATTCCAACATAAATTGGTTTGTTTAATGTTAATTTTGTTTTGTTTACATGCACTGCTGATAATTCATCTGAAAATTTTATACGCCTGTTAAAGTTGGGTTTGGCTATTATTTTTCTTATTTTTTCATTTTCAGAGCCGTCAGTTCTTACTAATTTTATGTCAGTTCGCTTTCTTAAATTTTCCATTGTTTTTCCAAATACTGAGTTATTCATAAGCTTGTAAAAATCTTTTTCAAATTGTGATTTAGCTTTTTTCCTGAGTTCTGTGTTTAAATTTATGTATGATGCCATCCATGTTTTTTCATTAAATTCTAATACTCTGTGTATTTTCTTTAGTTTCATGCCTAAAGATAAATACAGTTGCAGGTTTTTGTAATGTATCACATATTTTTCTTTGTCCCTAAGATTGGGAACTAGTTGTTCTGTATTTATCATGCCATTATTTTCTAACAGATCTGTTTGGTATTCAGACAACCATTCTTTTTTCACTGCTAATCTTTCCGGTGCAAGCGGATAGTCATTGTGAGCTTCATGAAGTTCTTTTGGATATTCCAAATCAACTTCTAGAAAATATCCTTTTCCTTCTTTTGACTCTGGCAAGGTTTCTGATTCCACCCACTTGAAGCCAGAATATGGAAGCGGTTGACTCATTGCCCAACCATAGAGGTTACAAGCATCATAATACATTAAAAAGTTGTTTTCCTTGTTAGGGTTATAATCAACTACATGTGGATTGTTTGCTTTGGCATATCGTTTTGATACCATACTAATTCCACCACGCATACCTTTTTCTATAAATAAGTGCATGTCAATGTCTGTCAAAAGTTCCAATTCTATTTCTGAATGTTTAAGTAAAGCATCCCAAGATAATCCAGGTGCTGTATAGTAATGTAAAGCATCAAGTTTGTATGCACTCATACATGTTTTTCTAAAAGTTTGAAACACATCTGCTAACAGAGTTACATCAGTTTTTAGATATAAATCATGATAGTCTCCAAGAGTTTTACAGTTAAACTCTTTCCATATTTTTTGAGCATATTCGTAATCTTCGGAACTTATACTTTCATTTGAGAGACTACTGTAAAACTTTTCTATAGGTGGTAATTGCGTTTCCTTAAATCTTTCCATACTGTCCATATATTCGTATGGATAAACACCTTTTCGTAAAAGTAAATCTGTTTGTTCCCCAAACTGATTTTTGGTAATTTTAAAATCAGATTTGTCTGTTGCTTTAACCAATTTTTCCAGAGACGAAGCCATAAATTGGAAACTGTCTAAAAATCTAAGTTGTCCGGCACTAAATGAAATATACTTTTCAGCGTTGTTCGGAATGCATGTAATATTACCTGTCATTTTATGTATTTTTTGCATTATAAGATGACTATCATATCCTTTGAGGTTGTGAAATATAACAGGAATAATTGTTTTATTTGGTTTTATTTTTAGTTTTAGGTTGCAGTTTTTATGTGCTGCACCTCTGTATTCTCCTGTAAAATGACAGTGATCTCTTACTTTACAGTTTTTGCCACATTTCCTACCTATTTCATTTTCGCATATCCAGCAGTGTGTTGCTTTTTCATAATCTTCCTCATTTTGTTGTGTCATAATTAAGGGTTTTGGGTGAGCAAATATTTTATTAATGTTGCTCTTCTCACATTCTAAGTGATTTAAAAACTTTTCAACAGTATCTTCACCTCTGTAAATAACAGGTTCTTCTGTTTTACCATCATATCTGACAACTTGATATCCAAATCCACAAGCTTCGTGCACACTTGTGATTTCAGATTTCTTTACAAATTTAGTTGATTGTGGTTTGACTATACTTTCAAAATCAGCATATATTGCATAAGGCACAGGCATCTGATTTTGATGATTTTTAAATTTTACAGTTTTTTTACCTTCTTGCGGCATTTCTATTCTGCAAGAATTTTTGTTAATACCATCACAGTCTTCTTTGTGTTTTGTAAGTAGTCCTTGTCCAGAATAGCCGTGAAGGCAACGATCGCAAAAGTAAGTTTGACCATGGTGTTTGTTTTGGTCCCAGAGTAGTCTATTCAGATTTTTAATCCAGCTATAGTGATATTTTGTTGTTAATTGTTTTGGTTCGTTGGAATAATCATCAGGGTTATAGTTGTCATCTATAATTCCTTCTTCATTATTTGAATCGTCTTCGTTCTCTGATTCAACCTCAGTGTCTTCAGATATTAAGATCAAATTAATTCGTTCAATATCTTTTGGTTGTTCTGATATTTTATATGGAAAAACAGATACCTTTTTATTTTTTCCTGTTATGGTATATGCATAAACATTGATAGCAAGGTTGTTTTGTTTTTCTACTTTGGAAATTTGAGAAATTGGAGTGGGAAAATCAATACCATCCATATTCAACTTACCCATGTGTTTGTTATAACTAGATATCCTAGTTGGATTATTTTTATTAGGCCACAAAGCAGAAACCAATGCCACTTCCAAGCACTTATTATCTTCATTATTAACATTAATTATTGCTTTTTTATCAGATACTGCTTTAGGTAGAGGAATATATGAAGAACCTTTTAATGGTTCATACTTTGCAAAATTTAAGTAAAACGTAACACAGTGATCAATCTCCAATCCAGATGCTGTGTTTGTAAATCTTTCAAGGCTCTCTTGTATATTTGCAGATGATTCATCGTAAAACTCATCTATTTTTTCAGAGGTTAAAATTGCATTTTGTTCACTATGTAATAATGCTGTGGTGTATTTTTTGGTATCACCATCATCTTTGAATAAATTTACAGTGAGACCTAATTGAAACTTTAATCCATCCATCTTTGTCAGCTCTTTGCTTATTTGTTTTGTAATAATGGATTTTTTATCACGAAATAGTTTTTGAGGGTCTTTGTATTTCCCGGCAGATATTTCGTATGCTTTAAAACAGCCACACATTGGTTTGTCAACCAGTTTTAATTCTTCTTTAGATGTTCTATCATTAAGCTCTTTCAATTCATTTATTACATTGTCTCGTGATTTAGCATATTTCTGATTTTGCTCATCTTGTAATTTATCATATTTCTGCTTTTCTCGTTTACGTTGTTTCTTAGCACGTCGTCTCTTGCGTAAATTTTCTAATGTTTGAGAATTAACCTCTTTTGGAGTTTCCTTTGGAACTTCTTTAAGAGCATTTATACCGTTAGATAGTGTTTGCTTATCTATTACACCTGTATCAAACAGGCGTATTAAATTTTCTATAATCTCTTCAGTCTTCATTATTTCTTTTTGATATACTTATATTTTTTTTTTATTTAATATAAAAAAATATATCAAAAAGAAACAATGGAAATTAATGTTTGCAAATTTCTTAAAATTGGATTACACAATCCGTGTAAAAATAAAACTACAAAAGATTCTAATTATTGTAGTTTGCATAAGTATAGATTAAAAACAAGTCATGTATTGCCGTGCTCAATATGTAAAAAAGGCACAAGAGCAAAAAATAAAATTTGTGCTGATTGTGGTGGAGTTTCAGTCAGAATAATGACACGTTATTGGAAATTTAAAGATTATAATGCTGAGTGCTTAAAATTTAGACGTATTGATGTTTAACCATATAAAAAAAATATGTTGTAATTTTGATAACTTATAAAAAAAAATAAACTTGCAATCTTCACTACCCCCATTTTGAAAAAGTTTTAATAAATCAAGTAAAATCACCATTTCATGATGATTTATTTAAAAAAAATTAAACTTGCAATCTTCACTACCCCTATTTTAAAAAAGTTTTAATAAATCAAGTAAAATCACCATTTCATGGTGATTTATTATATATGTGTTTATTTTGAGGTCGTTCTGCTGCAATTCGAGGTAAAAAAAAAAATTACAACAGAAACCCCAAAATACATATATATAACTAATTAAGTTAGGTGTCAGAGGAAAACTTTTAAATGTTGTAAAATCAATGTATGAAAATGTTAGATCAAAAGTTAAATTTGAAAATAAAGTAAGTGATAGTTTTGGGTGCTATTTGGGGGTCCGCCAGGGGGAATCGTTATCCCATTTTCTCTTTTCGATGTATTTAAACGACCTAGAGGATGATTTTTTCTTAAAAGGTGCCTAAAGAATTGATATAGGTATGCTGAAACTGTTTATTTTACTTTACGCCGATGACATTATTATATTTGCAAAATCACACGAATATATGCAGTCATCGTTAGATATTTTAAGTAGCTATTGTAATAGATGGAAATTAAAGGTAAACACAAGCAAAACAAAACAAAAATAATAGTCTCTCGAAAAGGCGGAAAGGCGGCATTATGCCAAGAAATTTAGAATTCTCTTTAAATGGATCGAGTTCAAAAATTGTAAATTAATTTTCATACCTCGGAATAGTGTTTACCACAGGTGGATATTTCAGCGAGGCGTAAATCACACTATCTGGTCAAGAGCAAAAAGCAATATTTAAGTTAGAAATATATTTATCTAAGTTTGAAAACATAACTGTTCTTCATACATTGGAATTATTTGATAAATTAATAACTCCAATATTAAATTATGGAAGCGAAATCTGGGGTTTCATACATGCAAATCAGATAGATAGAGTACATGTACACTTACAGTTTTGCAAGTACCTTCTTTGTGTTAAGCGATCAACACAAAATGACTTTATTTATGGGGAATTAGGTCAAGTTAACTACAGGACACGTTGAATTTTTATTGCTATCTAATATTGGTTAAAGATTTTACAGTCATATGACAGAACATATAATTTTATTGTTTATAATATGATATTAAATTATTTAAATGTTTTTCCTCATACAAGAAGATTTGGCTGCACTTATAAGACGTTTTTCAACTTGGGTTTGCACAAGAAGTTGGTGATACAAACTGTTTTCTTCAAGTGTTGAAGCAACGTTTAAATGATACTTTTATGCAAAACTGGTTTACATACCTCAAGCAGAGCAATTTGTTATCGAACCTTTTCAGATTTTAAATTTCAACCTTATTTAAATACTGTAAATGGACGAACATTTTGAAGCAGGGCGTTGCACTAAACAAACTAAAACTATAAGAGAGAATAGAAAATGTAATACCTGTGATTTATTTGAAGATGAATTCCATTTCTTATTGAATGCACGTTAGGCATTAGAAACACATATTTTAAATCTTATTTTCTGAATCACAGTAATATGTACAAAACTACAGAATTGTTTAAAACAGAAAATAATCATGATATTAACACTTTAGCAATGTATGCTTATAAAGCCTTTTCATTCAGAAATATTGTTGTACTCAGAAAATTATTGTAGTTTTAAATATGTATATGGACATACATGTAATAGTACACTTTGTATACTTTCCTGTCAAATACTATAAATTAAATAGTATGAATTACTGTTTATGTTTGAGTGCTAATCTGGACTATTATTATGTTAGGCCGAATTTCAACGAAACTTTGCAGGGATGATCAGTACCAAGCCTAGTTGTCCGTATCATCACCGTGTTCCGGCTGTAAGGTTTTTGGCGGAGATATGGCCCTTTATATATTTCAATACACAAACTTTGTCCGGACTAGTTATCCTGAACCTCTGGCCGTATTACAGCGAAACTTGGCAAAGGTTGATCATTATCAAGCGTAGTTGTGCATATCGTCGACGTGTTTCAGTTGAATGTTATTTTGGCGGAGTTATGCCCCTTTAAAGGTTTTAATATACAACTTTGTCGAGATTAGTCTCTTCTGAACTCCTGGCCGGATTTCAGCGAAACAATTTAGGCATGATCGGTATCAAGCCTATCATATCATCGCCGTGTTACGGTTCAACGCCTGTTTGCGGAGTTATGGCCTTTTAAATGTTTTAGTACACAAAATTTGTCCGGACTAGTTCTCCTGAACCCATGTCCGGATTTCAAGGAAACTTTGCAGGGATGATCATTACTAAGACCAGTTGCGCATATCATAGCATAGCCAGTAGAGCGATACAGGTCCTCTTGGGCCATACATGCCCTCTTGGGCCTCTTGTGTGACCATTCAGATATTTTGCAAAGATAACTTGTAAGAGAGTTGGCACATTCTACTGGGTTTTTATCAATTACAACAAAAGGAGAACTGTCATCAGCAAATACCCGTACATCATTCAATAAGTCATCTGTGATATCATTTATATTACGCAAACATAGAAACGGACCTACACACAGCTTTGCCGGACACCTGCATCTAGAGTACTAAAGCTTGACAAGAATCCATCTACAACTACTGTTTGCTGTCTATCAGAGAGAAAGCTACGTGTCTAGTTGCATAAAAAAATCATTGATACCATATTTAGCTAAATTAAAAAGCAACCGAGGATGCAATACTTTGTTAAATGTTTCAACAATATCACAGACTATAACTCGTACATCTTTCCCAGCGTCGACGTTGCTTGTTATATTGTTGTTTATTACTATGAGCTGATTTACAGCAGAGTCTCTAGGTTGTTAGTTTTAATATAACTGAACAAGTGCTTAAATACGATGTTCCATCAATTTGCAAATAATACGAGTAATGAATATGGGTTTATAATTGCCCGGCATGTCAAGTTCCCCTTGCCCTTAAAATAGGAGTTACATTCGCCTGTTTCCATGTGTATGGTACTTTTCTAGTTGACAATGACAGATAAAAGAGTCTCGTTAATGGAGCGATGCTAATTTTAACGCCTTTTTGCTAATCATACATGTATCAAGGCCTGGAGATTTCGATAATTTCAAGGTTTTCAATTGATCAATTACTTCCGTTTTATTTATAATAATAATGTCATTCATTTTATTGTCAGTGTGATTATGAAAAGTAGGAAGAAGAATATTTAAGTTCCAAGATATTCCCTATAAAAGTCTATATAAAACATGTGAACTCTGGGACGGGCCCAAATTGACCTCCAAGGCCACAATTTGAACAAACTTGTCCGAGGACCATAAGCTTATGGTAAATCCCTAATATGAAACCCATGGCTCTTGTAGTTTATATCGATATCTTAAGTGTTTCCCTATATGTCTTGTAAATATGTGACCACTGTATGTAAAACGTGCGACCCCTGGGGCAGGGCCAATTTCACGCCTGGGTCACCATTTGGACACACTTGGTAGAGGACCATAAGCTGATGGTAAATGCAAAATAGTAAACCTTTGACTTTTGCAGTTTTAGAAAAGACTATTTTTAAGAGTTACCCTATATAAGTCTTTATGTAAAACATGAACTTTTCGGTACCAACTCAGCTGGCAAATTTTAAATGCTACCACCATTTAGATATATCTTAGTAAAAAATAAATAGCCTGGATAGGTTTTCTGAAACGGTAGCTTAACATATTATTTTTGGGCAAAAACATGCAAATTTGAACAAAAATCGCTAAAAATTGGAATAATTTTTAAAATATTATTATCATTGCAATATTGGGGAGGTGAAGCTTCTGAAAAGAAATATAAAAATATCGGACAGGGAAAGTAGCATTCAAGGAGGCCACTGGGGGTTTAAACCGGTTCTAGGGTGCACCAAACCTCCCACTCACCCTACTGTCATCCCATTAAAGTTGTCCGTTATATTCATATAAATAAAAATAATGTTTGAAATGAACTCAATGTATACAGCTTGCCATTTTGGGGGAAAATCAGCAAAAACAACATACAAATCGCTGATTTTTGGAATAATTATTTTAAAAAAATAGTCCAATTAAACAAAACATATTTTTTTAAAGTGTTTTCATTCATCTTAAGATGTCCTGAGATATAGGTTAAATTCTAAAGGATCAGAGATTTGGAAAAACTGGGATATTTTGGGACAAAAATTGCAAATTTCAACCAAAATGACTTAAAACCGGAATACTTTTAAAAATATAATTCTCATTACAATATTAGGAGATTGAAAGTCCTTAAAGTTATCTGTTATATACATGTTCATGTAAACAAATATTTGGAATGAATAAAATATATAAATCTTGAAATTTTTGGGGGAAATCAACACAAAATGAATTAAAGTCGCTGATTTTTGGAATAGTTATGAAATTTTAAATTATGATCGAACTGTAGCAAAACAAAAGTCGTTTTAGTAGTTCTTTAAATGTAAAGGTGTAATGAGCTACAAAAGAGACAGTCCTAAAGGATCAGAGATTTGATACTGCCATTTCTTTTGACCCGGAATATCGAAATTTAAACTAAAACCGCCGAAAACTGGACTATTTAAAATACAATATTATTGCAATATAAGGGAGTTATTATATTAATGTACATGGGAAATTTTTTTGGAATAAACAAAGTTTATTCATCTGGACATTTTTGGAGAAAATCTACAAAAATAATGCATAAAATAAAAGAATTTTGGTAATTTATTTATGACAAAATAAAGTATTTTTCAAAAATGTAAATAAAGATGTATTAATATACAGACAAAAAGTTCCGAAGTATAACTTGAAAACTGCAAATAACATTTATGAAAATTTGAATAATTATTAAAAAATAATTTCTTTTGAAATGAAAGGGATCTGAAGGTCTTTAACCTTTTCTTATTATGTTCGTGTATATGGAAAAAATAACGGGAGAACACAAAATAAAATAGCTTAAAAAAAAAAGAATTGCATGAATATGATGTATTTGTAAATAAATTGAAGATAATTTCGATTTTGGGTTGAGAAAAATGCAAGTTTTAAAGAAAACTCAGCCTGGAAAATAATATACATGTACGTCTCAAAGCAATTGTAAGAGACAATCATGATATTGAAATCTTTAACAGAATACTAATACGTTAATGTTGACGCATGTTAACATTCTGAATCTGGTATAAATGATACAACTAACCTCTTGCATTCACACCATGTTACAATACAGGGAAGTCTGTGCTTTCTGCAAGTATAGTGTAAAGTAAGTTTCACAAGATACTTTGTTAACATACCGAAATTATAAAGGAACCAATGGGTCGTCTGTTATAACAGGTCTTATAACAAAGTCCAAGGAATACCATTCCTATTCTAAAGGTATGTAAGACTTTCCGAAGTCCTTGTTTACACGTGGTGATATGCACGCAAATATTGTACTGCTGCTGCTGAATATGTATGGGAAATACTGCTCATCAAGAGCTGACCAGTTGAATCAGCAACGCTATAGGATGGACATACAACAAGCCGTTGTAATGAGACACTTGAACATTATTAACTGATATCCAGTTGATAATTATTCCAGGGTCTCATTACAACGGCTTGTTGTATGCCCATCCTACTGCGTTGTGGATTGGATTGGAAAATCTCACCATCAGTTTTTACTATATACACTGTGTCCATTTAGACAACATGCTGTTTAAAATAATACTTTTGGGAGTTTGCATATGTTAAATAATAACTATGGTCTTTCAAAACATGTCTTTCAGGATTCTCTGTCCTATTGCCTTAGCGGTATCACGATTATACTTTTCTTTCAGCAGTCATATACTCAAACTACTTTGTAAATCAGTTGTTTCCGTTTAAGAACGATTTCCTTCTCCCAAGAACTGAAGCAAAGACTTGTGCTAGTCTTTCAAATCTCTTTGGAACATTGCCTTTGTATCTACCCCGTGTTAACTTGCATCACTTGTAACACACAATAGCTGCTGTATATTTAAGGACTATTGATCTGCCATCTTTATATAAAAACAACCTCGAAAATGGATGGGGTATGGTCAAGTGAAATGTTCAACCAATGCAGTAATTCAATATTATTTACGTGAACATAACTTCAGAAAGAATACTTATATGGCTGAAATTGTGCCCTTTATATCCGAAATGTATGAACCAATTGTATTCCAAGTTATTATTTTTGTTTTTTAATGTCAAGGAAATTGTTCCATTTATCCAGCGAGAGCAGACGAGACATCATTTCTAAATAAAATAAGCCATGTTATCACATCATCCACATTTCAAAGTGCACCATTGTAAAAAGGCAAAGATATTCTTTCAATGACATGTGGTTTCGAAATAATCTCAATGTTATAGTATTATGACATTGACGGACTTTCTCTATACACGTTTTATAACCGTCAACTATGTTTGTGGATGTGTTAAACAAAACTGAGTGACTATTTTGCATAGAAACATTGCCAAACAGAACCAATTGATCATTAGCACTTCTGTATTCGAACAAAAAGGTCCAAACCAAATAACACATCTAATAAACAGTCCATGTGAACGTTTCACCATACCACATGTTTCAGTTTATAATGTAAGTGCATGCTTTTCTTGTGTATCATGTGTATATTGAAGGCACATGGGATATAAACAATATTTGTATTTTTTTAACAGTGGTGTACCTTTACAATTATTCTATGTATATTTTCAGTGTAAAGGTGAATTTAACAATAGTATATTCTGAAAAGAAAAGGAAACACGTAATGGATATTGCTGCTATAAATTGAATGTTTAATATGCTATTGCTAATCGAATGGTACAGGGCGACATCAGGTCTGTCCTGTCGGAAAGAAAGTTTAAACAGCACCGAACACACCAATGGTTACAGCTATAGAACCGTTTTATTACCGAGCACAAACTAGTTTGAAACGATAGCAAAACGAACTCAAAACGCGGCACAAAACAAACGCGTTTAACTGGGTTTCTGCAGATCAACCAATGAAAATTGAAGAAAAACGTTTCCAACGTTTTTTTCGACTGAAAACGGGTTTGTCTCATTACGAGTTTTTGCGTTTGAAAGTTTAGCCAATCAGGTTGCTGATATTTAGTTTGGCCAATCAGAACGCGAAACGCCTAAACTGTAAACGGTGACTGATCAAACGGTAAAAAACGGGTTTCTGCGTTTTTCCGTTTGACCAATGAGAATGCAGATCATTTAACCACTAAAACATTCCTTTGCGCTAAATAAATCTATATAATTATTTCGTAGCAGACGAATACTATTTTATATTAATGGCGATACTTTGTTAAGCTATACATGGTGTTGTATAAAGAATGAGTTACATAGCTATATGATACATGTATATTTATTTGCGTTATGGGATTAACACTAAGTGGATTGAATAAACAGCTGCCGCGCATGAAATGGATGACACGCTTACTGCGTGTGTGTGTACTAGGTGTTAATTGTGTAATCGTAATAACTGTCACGCTGAACGGCGGAGTTGAATATACGCATTAAATATAAGGTGTTAAATAATTATACATGATTATATTGATCACGATTCGGTTCTTAGAATACATTTAGTGCAAATCAAACGTAATGTTTAAAGAGTCAAACATACTTTATATTTGGGACGTCATAGAGAGCCCTATTTATATATACGTCGTTTATTGTGCTTACACATCATGGGTATAGCGATACAAACTAATTATAACAAATTAACTTTAAACGTATGATAAATACAAATACACAAAACAATTTAACGAATCGATATATTATGAAAATGTCATTCGGCGGATCCAACATGCAAGTGTGCAAAGTACACGCATCTTTCAAAGCGTCAAATACTGTTTATTTTTTACTAATTGCATGTAATAAAGTATTATGTTATAAAGTGTTATTACATTTATAACAACAACTTTTTGTAGTTTCACATTCATAATGCTGTTTTTTAATAATTTCCAAAATTCAAAAATGGGATTTTGAATTCAGATAACTATTTGATAAATATATTCCGCCTCATGCGGAGAGTTCCAAATAAACACATAAAAAATAATCACACGAACAAAGAGGAAATAGCATGCAAACATATAGCTATTAAAGGATATTAACATGTTTCTAAGAGAAGCCTAAACATATATGTATGTATAAACGTATATGTATTTTTTTTAAATTAAAACCAACAAATAAAAAAAAACGTATAAGAAACAACAATATTACAACTTATCAATAACTTCAAATGTTATGATTAATTTAATGAAGGTCTGCGCTCCCGTTATTGAACGATAACCTGAGCAAATGAACGATAAACTAAGACCACACTTTTCTCTAGAAATAATCAAGGATCGTTGGCAGTCTTTCATGTTTTCATTCCGATAATCACTGATTTGACGCACCAAGTGTATATGTATAATGGAAAGTGTACTAAGTAATTGCTATACAACAAACCAATTAGACGAAATGCCAACTGTCGGCACGTGCACATATTTAGTATGTATTCGTTATTTACATAAAATGTATTATGGTGAACACTGAACTAATTTTTACGGCTTTTTTTATATTATGAACGAAATAATTTATCTCAAATTAGACCACACTTTTTATTAAAGTTATGAAAGAAAACAAGCATGTCACATGTATGTTACTTTAATAAATATATCAACTTGATTAGTGTCAAACATATACAGTTATTGTTATCGACCAGTCATGTAGACGCAAAAATTCAACCAGGCTGTTTAACAAACGTGTAGTAACGGGTGAATAATTATCAAAATGGAATGAAACATAAAGAATATTAGACCATGTGAAAGTTCTTTTGAAACGAAACGGATAGGTAGCCTTCCCCGACCCACCACGCCACGTCGTACCCCACCTCCTCCGCTACTCCCCCCACAAACCCCACTTCCACTCCACCCCATCCAACACACACACATATCATTACATGTTGTTGTGTTTCATAAGTTTATTTTAATTGAATTTGTTTTGAAACGTTCATTTATATGTATAACGCATTCAATGAAATCGCATCGAAATAGAGTCAGGTAATTAAACTGTGCTTGCAACTAATAATGCTTAATTATAGTCATTCTCCATAAGACAGCTACCTCGGTAGCTCAGTGTAAGGCATTGTGCTTGGAACTATAAATGTTCATATATAATGAAAGTTGGTGTAAACTATACGTACTTGCCACTTTTGCATAGCCTCGTCCGTCGAATAGGGACGTTCACGGACCTATCTATAGTGTTCCAGAGCACGTTAAGGGTCCATAGGCATATCTTCATTATTCCGAATAAATCAAGTTATCGGATTTGTATGTATCCCAAACCCTTCTTCTGGGACGGCTCTAAATAACATTGCATGTGTTGACAAACCATTAAACACCATTTACATATTTCCGTATTTTGTTATAGCGCCGCTTACTGATGTGAAATGGGTACACTTAAATTGTGCAGAACAATCGCTTATCCATACACTCTAATATCGATTTTCACTTGGTTAAAGGGAGTACATCAGGATTAGTAGTTCTTTTAAAATTGTTCAAATACATTATTTCGCTATTAAAATAAGACAAATGAACTAAATGAGCCATAAACGACCAAAGTAAATTACACCGAACACATACAATAAAAGACATAAATATAGTATTGACTAACTAAGGTTACGTGCCAGGGATAGCTATTTTAATCTTGGCGGTAAAAAAAATCGCAACATCTTTCAAAGCGATCGTCATGTGTCAGTATCGCCGCGGTGATCACGTGTGACGGCTATTTATAATCTGGTGATTACTCCATGGCCTAATAAGCCTTGCTGTAATTTATAATTAGTAATTATTGCGCTGTAGTAAAGGAAGCCTAATGATCTATCTATATATTAGAGCCATTCACAATATAATTTAGTAATTTCATAGCTTTGTATTTTATTAATGCACGAGTTGCTTCCAAAGCCTGATGTACTTCCTTTAAGTTGCGGAAGGACGATATAAGTCGTGCATTTAAAAAAACATGCAACTTAATAAATGAGGTAACATACAAGTTTTTGTTCTATTATCTTAGCACTTCATCAGGTATACGAAAGCTAAATTGTAGAAAGGGATATAGTCTTAGATATTTATATACCCCGTGATTGCTTAGCTGTTGAATTCTAGTAGGTCTGTTGTTTCGATCTCTACATGTACATAGTACATATTATAGTGCTCATAATACATTTGGCTATATCCAGATCATAGTATGATATGTATGCGCGATAAACTAGTTTCCCACGCATCATATATCTGTATCATATATCCGTCTTGTGCAGTACGTGGCTCGCCGCGGCGGTACGGAATTGCAATAAACAGGAAATATGTCATAAAACTATGTTTCCCTAAATGGTGCGTGCTTTTGTCATATACCGACGTATGTACCCTAATTAGGCTGTACTTCAATAGGGCTACGCAATAGCTGATTAGTAGATGTGTGGTATATTGTTAGTTGGGGGCACGTGGCGAGCGTGTCATACTGCAAATCCAAATTTAATACGTGCCACTCATCGAATGTTTCGGTCACCACGTGGCGGGGACTTACGGCATATATATATACTCCCTGGTACTATAGAAATTAGATGCGGTGTCATTTATTATGTTTTATTTGCTTTGTTGTGTTTTGTTTTTTATCAATTATTTGAAAAATAAACATGTACTAAATATATTTTTTCAATGTCTACTTTTCCGCAAAAGTAAAGTCCTTATTATCTGACGCTCGTATTAATGAACAAGTATTAGACCATGTCCATGCATTCGGAATATACTAAATTTAGCCCTAAGTATACATTACTCAACTTTTATAATCGGTAGCCCAGGTATTTTGAAATAACACGAATACTATAAACTGGAAATCACCAAAACACATACCAGTATTTTATTAAGTTTATCAACAATGTAATCTGGAAAAAAATGATTTCAGATTACTTTGTTGATAAACTTAATAAAAGATTGGTATGTGTTTCGGTCATTTCCAGCTTTAAATATTTCTGTTATTTACAAAAAAAGAACTGATTATAACCGAGCTTCGTCGCGCAGTCATATTTATTTATCAAATCAATGCTATCAATGTATCAATGTATATAGGAACAGAACAGAGGACTGGTATCCTGAACTGTTATTTACCAGTGTCCGTGGAGCGTCCATTACTGATCATTACAGTCCCAGTTGGATTATGTTTCACAATATAGTACATAAATGCTATGTACACCGTTGTTATAAAAAAAATGTTTCATACGCGCAATTTAATTTAATGAGTATTTGAATCAGCTTGATTCTTATTAAAGGGATAAAGACAATCTGAATTTCTTTAAAACTCGCGGCATCCCGTTTGTGTTTCTTCGTTTATTGCATATTTTGTTTTTGTATTATTACTACATTTGACATTATTGCACCAATATTGTATTTATTCCGTGGTAGTTTAACGAAAATATATTGAAAACTCTGAGATGATATAACCTTTAATTTAAAAATATATTCAAGCAACGTTAGAGGGACACATCGCAATCTTGTTGTTTTTTTAAACTCACGGCGTCCGGTGGATATCTTACATTCGTTCAATAAATTATATTAGTTATAAGAATAGTTATACGCAAATTGTATTGTATTGCACCAATAATATATTAAAACGTATAGTAAAGTAAGACGAAAAAGAGAATACTTCAAATAGTTCCTATTTAAATGTAACCAGGTTAAAATTAAACATGATTCTGGTTATATAATTCGAGACACCCATTTAAAACACTTCAAGATTGCCGTTGGTACCTTTAAAACAAACACCATATTTGAATGATACACCGGATGTGCTTATTTTAATAAAATTGTTCAAGACTGCTCCGCGTACCAGTGCATTCTCTATGCATTCAATATATATATATATATATATAATTTCTTAATTTCGCACGGATCACAAACACGTTACTGGATTCTAGCGCATGACTCAGACACTTCTGTAAACATATAATGGGGCTAACACAACAGATGTGGTTATATTGGGACAGTGACAGAGGGAGCTAATATGAAGAACGAATATGGTATATGTATCGGATGAACGCGGGGCAGAGGTGTTAGCTCCAAACCACAATGCATTAGCCACCGAAGCCACAATGTAAATGAACATATTCAGTACTATATCTCTCAAATTATATAGAAATCTATATATTCTGCAATGCTTTTCATATCAGCTATTCCCATCTTCCTCTGCGTCACAATTGACTCCTATTTTTTATTATTAACAATGGAAATTTACCATGTTTACCAATTTAAATATTAATATTAATTAAATTGTTTTCGTATAATACAATCTTTTAATATTTTGTCTATTTAAATCTCGTATTTCTCGTAGGTTCTGTTTTTCCTTTTCCGGGTTTTCCCTTATTTCCATTATGGCTAATGCTGTTTTCATTTATTATGTAAACTGAGTATATTCCCTGAATTTACAAACTATTTTTACAGAACAGAACATATATTTTATTTAACTTGTACATACGTACATCGTCATTTATGCATATATTAATACAACTTTTCATACATATGTCTAAGTCACGTGATTCTGCAAATCGATCATTTTATATCAGCAGTTGAGTAATATATATATAGCAAATAACTATTACATGAGGATGAAAATGCAGGTGATTTTGTTTACAACACTATTTAATATAAAATATTTATTTTTCATTCTTCCGGTATGTATACTGTGAAAATATCTAATTACTGATGTCTCTTAAATCGCAGTGCGCGTGTACACACTACGCGAGCTATGGATTAAACAATTAGTGATTGTCGATGTCAGGTGCTTATGTCTGTAAAACAGTTGCTGCATATCGAAAATACAGACTAATTAAACGATGAATTTAGTAACTCGATGGTGGCATGAATATAAATGGTGGGTGAATGCATGGGGTTTGCACATAGGAATAAATTGTATTGGTATAATCCACTATTTTAACAGTTTGTCTATTTAAATCTCGGATCTCAAGTGAGCATCTGTTGCCCTGCATAATTATGGATAGTTACTACTTTTACCGTGTCATCCTTTGCTTGTAAATGGTTTTATATTTATACATTTACATTATTTTTGATAAATGTTTCTTTCCTTCATCTTTCATCAGTGTTTGCGCACAATATGAATTATATATGTGTCGACGTGCCGTAAAACAGAATTCATTCATTCATTTATTCATTCATTCATTCATTCATTTTCATTCATTCATTCATTCATTCATTCATTCATTCATTCATTCATTCTGTTGTCCATTTTCGGGTTTTGCCCTTATTTCCAGTATGGCTCTCTATCATGTATTAGGTAAACTGAGTATATTCCATTTATTTACAAACTACATTTTACAGCACTAATTAATTTGAAATATTTATTGTTCATACTTTCAGTAGGTATAATGTGAAAATATCTAATTCAATCGCAGTGCACTTGTAAACTCTACGCGAGCTATGGATTAAACAATTAATGATTGTCGACGTCGGATGTTTTTGGCAATACAACAGTTGTTCATATCCAGAATCCGGCTAATTAAACGATGCATCTAGTCTGGGCTCTGTATGTCATTGTTAACCCATATTTAGTCAAGCATATTTAAACTCGATGATGACATGAATATAAATGATGGGTGAATGCATGGGGTTTGCACGTAGGAATTAACATAATTATTAAGCATCAACTTTTGTTTCTAATTAATATAAATGATTGTTTCATTTGTTGCATCAATCAATCACTCTTAAACCAACGATCGTAGCAGAGAATTATCGAATTATACTGTCCTTTTTTTTAATTGGTCAAACGCAAAAAAGATAAAATCTCAAAAACGCGTTTGCAAACTCTGCGCATGCGGACTACGCGCGTTTGAAAAATATGCGCATGTGCACTACGCGCGTTTGGAAACGCCCGTTTCAGAGCGTTTGGAAACGGAAAAACTCTGAGCATGCGCACTTTAAGCGTTTGCAAACCCGTTTTCGGTCGTTTTCCGTTTCAAACGACAAACGAACGACAAACTGGTTTGAAACGGTAGATAAACGGTAAAACTCGGTAATAAAACGATTCGTTAGCTGTACCCCTTTAAAGTTACATTATCGACAGAATGCGCATTTGGCTCAAGCAGGTGAGCAAACTTAGGCTTTAAACGTTGCAATCTCTTAACATTAAACACAATACTGATATGGTTTGACTTTTTTACAAGTGAAACTTCAACATTTGTGAATTTCGAGTAAAAAAGTACACATTGATTAAAAGGTCTACTACATGACAGAGTTCTCCTTTCTGTAATTAGCTGTAGCCATTTTTTGTACAATACACGTTGGGATATATCTTGAATATTACGTGGAAATAGATGTATATAATACTGTAGTAGAGGCACTATTTTGATTAGGCGATTCCTTTTCCTTTCAATATACATTACGTGGTCCCACCGTAATTCCATTAAGCGATGGGAACGCTTATATTAGCAGGATTTTCTAATGGATATTTAACACAGTAAAACACGTTTAAAAACGTTTTTTTACTAAAAAATGTGATAACCTGTTTAAAATTACATGGTTTAAATTTACAATATGCAAACGTTTAAGCCAAAATTAAGGTTTTATTTCATACCAAGCCAACTCCGTTTTCGCTTCTTGGAGAAGGGGTTGGATGGGGTATGGAAGTTAATACTCGGTCCGCGTAATGTTATTCAATGATGGAATCAAGGGATGATAATCACATACATGTGGGAGTTTGCATATGTTAAATAAATAACTAAAAGGTGTTACACAGGACAATTTTAGGCTGTCATGTGCTTATTTAACGTTATGAGCTAGGTCAGGTTGCAGGTAAAGGTTTAATGGAAAGGGGCATAACTTTGCCGAAATGAAAGACAACGTTATTAGACATGTGTAAAACTTTTCTTGGGGTGAGATGAAGATGTTTATGAGTTTCATAAACATAGGTCATACACATAGGTTAAATACGTTTAAGTTATGACCAAATTCAGGTTGCATGTTAAAGCGTGACGGACAGACGGACGTAGACGACGAATGAAGACAGACTACAGACAAAGCGATCCCTACCTGTCTGCCATGCTACGAAGGCGACACAAAGACAAATAAAATGGGACTTTGAATAGTAAACTTTCTGTGAATCAGTTTTTAATGTTAGCTAAATCGTTTTAATTAAAACCTTAAAAGTGTACTTTATTATCTCCCTTTATAGCAACACATTTATTATAGAGAGGTCACACGTTTATATTATTTCGTATCGTTTCGTATATATAGAATTTAAAAAACTATATTCACACGCAATTTGCTTAAAAAGGATAAATGTATTCTAATTTGTTTGGTTATCTTTACCTTCTTTCGATAGAATGTGTGTTTAATGATTTAAATGGTTAAATGGTTGCTTTCATATGTTTTTATACGTTGTTAAGGGTTGAACTATTGAACTCTTATATGTTTACATTACTTACGTTACCATTTTGAATGCACTGAAATACACACACAAACAATTGGTGGATCTAATCCATGTCATACATCCATTTTTGTATCAATTTAAAACATTTTCTTAAAATTACCTCCCTTTATAGAACAATCGTTTACACACTTAAGCTACCGAACTAAAACTACTATCCTAGCTTATAGGAAGCGTAAGACATTGACCTTTCCGAAAATGCATATTGTAATTTGACAGCTTGAGTGGTACCAATACGTTAACATTTGGGTAGCAGCACACGGCCTAATGTGACCCGTGGGGCGAAACCAAATTGGACCCCAGGTTCACGATTTTTTTAAGTTCCAAGGTTTTCCCAATAAAAGTTTATGTAGACATATGAACCCTGGGACGGGCCCAAATTTACCCCAGGGCTACAATTTTAACAAACTTGTTAGAGGAACATCAGCTTATGGTAAATGCAAAATATTAAACCTATAGCTCTTGTAGGTTCACAAAGATCATGTCTTAAGTGTTTCCCTATATTAATACTGAAAAGTGGATCCGTTGGAAGCATCAAAGACAACTAAGAGATAAAAGTCACAGACTCGGTATTATTGAGTCTGTTCATGAGGGTTAATGTAAAGTTCAACACCTCTAAAGCCTCCTAGTACCGCCTTAAAGCTACAGAGTCCCTATATCAATCGATTTCTTCTTTATAGGCGTGTCTTTATTTGTAACTTCATGTTCACTAGCTCATGTCGAAATCGGGTATTTAAGTGAGCAAATATAGCGAAGGAAATCATTTACTGTATATACATCGACCAGTGCACATCGTACCTATACACAGGTAACAGTAATTTTAATAACTTAACATATTTGAACGCAACTAATGATGGATCAATAAATATGCAGTCCATATTGTCGCACGTGTAAATTAACATTGGCTGTATGAAACTAATACTTCGCCTCAAATCAACCATATCTCGACTTGTTATTTAGCGCTTGATGAGTTTGTGTGCGCGCTCTTGTTATTACGTAATGCCTATTTAGTGTTAAAAATGCTACAAAATACCAATAAATAGCAGTGGTCTAGAGGTTCAGCGTACATCTTTCAAATGTTACAAGTGCAAGGCTGTGGTTCAAATCCCGTTCCGGGCAACTGTTTTTTTTATCACATATATTCTGGAGCCGTATATTTATCGATGTTACCTGTACGGAGGCTAAATAAAAATGTGAAATTTTACGTATCGATTTCTCCTTATATACCGACTTTTGGGGTGTTCGTCGATTTGAAACTACTTCACACGTGACTCATTCATATTCATGCGTTATTACCAGTTAAAATAGGGACTGTACAGCTTTAAGCGATATTCTACTTTAAAGCCACAAAGATTGGGCTTGATGATCCCAAAGGCCCAGTATGTAATAACACTACTGATTTGTAGTCGGGGCGACTGGTCTTGTAAAACAAATGACTCCTGGGGCGGGGAAAAATTGGACTCTAGGGTCACCATTTGAACAATCTAGGTAGAGGACCATAATCTTATGGTAAATGCAAAATATTAAACAATTGGCTCTTGTAGTCTCAGAACAGAAGATTTTTACACTCGGAAAGTCTATGCAAAACAATTAACCATTTGGGGGCGGGGCCAAATTAAACCCCACGGTCACCATTTGAACAAGCTTCGTAGAGGTCCAACTTGATGGCAAATGTAAAATATTACACCTGTGGCTCGTGTAGTTTCAGAAAAGACAAGTTTTAAGTGTTTCCCTATATGTCTATATGTAAAACGTGTGACCCGTGGGGTGTGGCCAAATTGGATCCCATGGTCACCATTTGAACAAACTAGATAGAGGACCATAAGATTATGATAAATACAAAATATTTAATTTCTGTCTCTTGTAGTTTTAGAAAAGATGACTTTTTAAAAGTTTTTCCCTACACTAGTAAAACATGTGACGCATGGGTGCCAAATTTAACCCCAGGGTCATCATTTGAACAAATTTCGTCGACCCATGTATTTTAGTGTCTTATCTAGACTTTTATTCATCTTTATATATAGTCTTTTTTATTTTTGTGTTTGTGGTTGACTGTCGTGTCCTTGAATGCAACTTTTCCTGTTCGATTTGTAAATCTACTTATTTCGTAAAGGAAAGTAAGCTTATGGTAAATGCAAAATAGAAATCCTCTGGCTCTTGTAGTTTCAGTGAGGAAGAATTTTTAGGTTTCAAGGTTTTGTGAAACATGTAACCCCAAGGTCACCATTTGAACAAATTAGTTAGAGAACCATAAGCTTATGGTGAATGCAAAATAATAAACCGTTGGCTCTTGTAGTTTCGAAAAGACAATTTCTTTAATTTGTTCCATATATAAATCTATATGTAAAAGATGTTACCCATGGGGCAGTAAATAATGGGTCATAACTCTAGTGTTACGAGTCTGATTATGCTGGTTTCGAACTCTTCCACGATTTCATTGATATAAAAACACTGACAAAGTTTGGTAAAGATCAAATGCAAAATGAAGATGCTCATAACACTAAATAAGGCATTTTTCTTAATTCAAGAGGCCATACCTCCCGTGTTAATGGTCCGATAGAGCTGGTTTACGAACTTGTCTAACTGTCATCAATATCAATACTATGTTCACGTTTGATAAAGATCAAATACAAAATGAAGGTGCTAGAGTATTCGCAAGGCTTAATATGGTATTTTTCAGCAAAAAAAGGTCCACAATTCTAGTGTTAGTAATCCGATCCGGCTGGTTTTCAAACTTGTCTAAGCTTTCATTGATATAAAGACACTGGCAAAGTTTCGTAAGGATCCGATTAATAATGAAGTCCTTATTGCGCTAAAAAGGCAAAAGTTAAGGGACGACGACAGACGACGACGACAGACGACGACGTACAACTCGCCGTCCCACATTGTGGAAAAGCATTATATGTGTAAATGATGGGTTTCACTCCTCGCACACACACACATCAGTTGATGGTGCAACCCATCCCCCTTTACCATCAATGAGTTAGAGTCGAGAGGAGGCGGCGATTGAGAACTGATGTAAATATATTTACCTATAAGTTAGCAAGTATAAACATTGTTTTTACAATTGCGTTGATGATGGGTGGGACGTGTATTGGGGTGGGCAGTTACATAATTTACCATACGTACGATATAAGAATATAAACAAAACTAACAACATATATGCGAGTAGTATTCAAATTAATACAAAGGCCACCGCCATCACATATTAAAATGATTTTGGAATTCACCGAGAATCAAATAGATGGAATGATACAGGAATTTGGAAAGGTACACAGGTGCAACACATTTGGAGACTACGTGAATACTATTGTGTGATAAATTGGTTTTAATATAGAAGTTGTTTTACATAAGGCATGCAACATTTAAACATAAAATAATTGTCATTGTTTTTTTGACGCAGATGAATTGTTTTAGCAATCTTCCGCAGACCAACTGTTCTAGTAATCTTTTGCAGACCAACTATTCTTGTCTTCTGCCATTTAAAACATTAGGTATTATATCTCACAATTAACTTTGGTGTTAACCAAGATTTGGACTTTATTTAAAATAGTGAGTATAATGACTCATATAAAACCGTATTCGACAATGCATGTTATATGTTATTGTTTCAGATTAATAGGCATTTTTGTTAGCAGTACAATCAGTTCTTTAAATAAATTACTAAAGTGTCAGCGTGCCGATATATGATGATCTCTTGGAAAAACTTAACTTTAAAGTTTGACATTAAATTTGTGTTGACATGAAAATACTTATCTTTACTAGTTTATATTAGTCTAACGTAATTTCTGTTTACAGTTCGTTGTTAATTGAATTTTATTGTTTACTACTGCTTAGATTACAGTTTTGATAAATACTGTTCCATTTGTATAAGCCTTCTGCTAAACATGCCGATTTTAATAACATTGAGTGTTATCTTAATCTCTCAAAATCATATTTATCATTCAATATAAGTATAAAACTATAGAATAAAGATGTTTGCACGTTTTGACCTTTGACCTCCATTTCAAGTAATAGATATATCATACTGTGAAATTATTTAATTTCGTGGGCATTAAATTTCGAGGGGATGTAAATTCGCGCATTTCTGATTTTTGAAAAAAACAACATCCGTAGATTTGTCCATTTCCTGTCTCATGTCAAATGTCCGTATTAACCATGGGTCATTAAACATTAAACACATCCAAGTAACGAAGATTATGTCTGACACCATTGCTTAACCTTACTAATTATTTCCTGTGTATTCTAGTAATCGGTCATCCGTACGACGCACGTTTGACAGGTTTATTCATTTGTTACACACATTTTATCTCGGCCAATACCTCTTGAGTCATTGAAAAGATACACAATAAAGATAGCTAGTTTGTTTGTGGTTTTCAAAATACGATTTATTTATTCGTGTTTTCTCCGTTTCAAGTATGTTCTTGTGGATACTTTATAACAAATCATTTCCGTGTTCAATTCATTGAGCCCCCATCCCCACCCCATCCCCGCACCCAGTTGTCGAACAAATAATACTAAGTACTCGGCAATTGATGTCAACGATTACAAACGTTTCGTGAGCGATTTACTAGTAAACAACTGCGAAAGTAAACATCGGTATACTGGCTTTGAAATGTTTAAAACAAACACTCAAGTTTTTTGTTTTTATTTTCAAAATAAATGTTAAATAAATGCATACACTTTTTTTCTAACAACATACAACCTGATTTTATAGTTATTGAATACATGATTATTCCCAAACTCTTATTCGGTATTGTACACTATGGATTCCGAATCAAGGCCGTTTACATACACTTTATTCAAACTTCTTGGCATTAAACATTCGTGAGGATTTGCTTTCGTGGTTCGGGTTAACATCGAAATCAACGAAATTAAATACAACACGAATATTAATGATTTCATAATATACCCTTATTACGGCTGAAATGGTCATCTTTGCCCAATTTGGACTGGGACCCAGTTTCTGACACACAGGACAAATACACGCACCCACAAGAAAACAAAATCCTATAGAGAAGAAGATATACAATTCGAGCAGGAAATGTAAAATTCAATGACCACAGTCAACCAAAAAACTGCATCAAAACAAATAACAAATAAAATACAGGGATAAATAAAACATAAAGCATGTCACATCACAAACATAAATGTGTTGACAATATAGCTACTGCCTTTGAACGGTCAGTGGTAAAAATGCCGCTGGGTGTCTAAACCAGGTTCAAGGGTGAACCAAACCTCACTCTTAATTACATTTCTAAAGTTTATGTTGTAAAATTAATTATCGACATTTAATATACTAGTGTTCTAGCTGTCATCCTCGGGGATATCATAACAGTAGGCAAGCATGTTCTCCGCTGGGTTTCCGCTGTGATCGATCAAAGCAAATAATATTTCATTGTAACGGAGTTTATATAGCGTGTTGTTGGTTGAATACTTAACTGTGATCTCACTCATATGAATATAATTGCATGCATTGGCGTTGAGAAAGATGAAGTCATTTTTGCCGGGAACGTCCAACCAAGCGAAATGTTTAGGATACAATCATACTCAGACTGATTTAAAATGTTATATATTAATTATTTAACTGGGTTCAAATATAAGGAAATCTGTCAATTGATGTTGTTTTCACTCACTCGCATCAGCTCGTTCTTGAAACGAACCACACGCCTACCATCTCATGAGCGATATACCTATAAAAAAAACCAGCAAATAAATAATCGCTAAAATATAAACATGTATATGTGAACGTTTATTAAACTAGAAGAAGCTGTTTGGACGACGCTGTTACGAGGGTCATTTAATAAGTTCTGTCACTAACGCGTTTTAACAATTATGTGCTCATTGTGAGTGTTGATTTTTGGTACCAAATGAAAGAGAGTTTCCATACCATTCCATTGATGGTAAAATAAATGCTGTATCTTTCGTGTGACGGAATTTATGGAACATTTAATATACATCACTTATACATACAGAGGCATTTTCGTCCTGAGTTTTTTTCAGGTATGTTAATTGTTTCTTTTTTAAATGCCTGTTTCTCTTTAAGTACTTGTCGAAGACCTTTGACATTTCTCATACGTTACCAGTTATATCTGTGCATTACAAGATTCAGAATTTTAGCATGGTTGATGAAAAGGCATTGTCTTAGAAATTAACATTTTAAGCTAACGGGTAAAATTAATTTAATGATAAATGGACATTAAATAGAAGGGCAGTCTTCTGAAATAGCGTTTTCGGATGATCAATATTTTCAATAAACATTGTACACAATTCTACAATAATGTGTTGAAATATGAAATTTAAACACTGAAGGACTAGGATTTGTAAAACAATATGAAAACATATTAGTACTATGAGAATAATTACGACATTTAAAAGATATTATAACATTTCCGTAAACAAAATGAAGAAAATCAGTGTTATTTCTGCTAAAATTAAGGGATATGCATTCACTCATATCTGGTTAGCAGCAAGACCTTTCCGAATTCTCGAAAATCATTTTCATGAATTATGGGCGAATAACAACAGATGTTGTACAAGAAAATTTAAAAGCATAGAATTATTAAAATAATTTTTACAATGTTTTGTAACAAGGACATTTTCAGAGATGCCAGTATCCAAAAGGTGTGGCAGGGGGAGGTAATTCAGGGGTATAAATAACCGGAAATTTTTCATTTTTGTTGTGGAATTTAAGAGAGCGAACCCAGTAGTACTATAAATACACTACTTTATCTCAGTGTAATATCCAGTTCAAAGGATATATACCTAGTGACAGAACTTTTTGAAGCACCCTCGTATTTCTAATTCCCGTAACCCAATAAACGATTACTAACCTGTACTGTCTGATTCAGTCTTTATCGCTGGTGTTACAGCATCCTTGGAAGACAGAGTAACTTTGTGCATCAGTAGTTCATGATCGGTATGATTTCCAATGAATTTCTTCAGTCGATCTTCATCACAAGTCATAATCACATTCAATTTTCCTTTCTTCACTGCAGCAAGTACAATGTCAAATAGTGTGAACCACTGTGTTGCCTTCGATTGGTCATAGTCATTTTTCCCAGCAAAATCTTCAATTAACACTATACTAACTTTGTCAAATTTGACATGTCGCCATAATGAGGGATCTGTTAGCACTAGGCATCTGTCCTGCTCATGTGCTGTCATCAGACTAGCTGCTATAGTTGAATTTCCTACACTATTAGGACCGGTTATGAGAATCATTTTGTTCTTTTTAAAAATGTCTTTCGCAATATGAAGAACAGTTTCGTTTACCCGCGTTTGCTGCATATCTTGGATATAAACCATCGAGTGTTCTGGAAGAAATATTTATCAGGTTTCATGTTTCGATGCTGAACAAGACTGAACCATAGAACATGCTGATATATTAATCAGAAGAATGGTATGTTTTGCTAAAGTGTCCTCAAAATAGAATTATTATGTTTATTTTTAAATCAAAGGACAACTATCATTATTAGTGTGATATGTATAAGCCATATAGGAGTCAACTTATGGACGTCCGGAAGAAAGCATGACACGTTGCATGATTGTACGTTATAAATACCTTAAATAAAATACAGGAGACAGATTTGATTTTCAGATAAAAAACAATGTACTGCTTTAAATTTACTGCATCTGTTATCAAAGTAATGTATACTGGGACCATACGCCGTACAACATGGGGAAGCATTATACTCCATGTCCACCGCCATATGCATGCCATCTTCGGAATGGTTAAAATTTGTTACTATTGATTTTATGAATATTGAGTTCTGCTCAACCCGGGGCTAGAAGGCGTGAGCGGTAGCTAGCATATTTCACTACCGTTCATGAACGGTCTCAATCAAACCGAGACTGCAATATTTCGCATGTGTCGTGCTCGGCCGTTTCCAAAGGTCCATTATCATACTCTTTTATACAGCGTTTATAACGTTTTAAGTACCATTTAATACTTGTAGTATTAAATTTAAAATATATAATTGTCACCATAGCAACAACAGTATGGCATTGGGGCCCAGGATGCGTGATTTATTGTTAAACACCACTGAACGATAAAAACGTATATTTTCGTAATTTTTAAAAACATTATCGCAAAATTATGAGTTTTTTACCTACTTATTGTGTAATACAATACATTGATATATGCATAGAGAGTGGATAGTATTACAAAAATACTGCTACTACAATGACAATATAACATAGTCGAGACTATATGCATGTGTAATAGCAATATTTCATGGGCAAGAAAACAGCACTGACATACATTTTGTATATAATAATTACATTGATTTATTTCCTAAGCGCCAAGTTTTAAGATGTCTTAATAACCTTGTAATTGATTAAGTAATACCATTGTAACAAAAAAACACGTTTTGATTATTTTTCACTAGCCAATATCATTTCACATACTAATGTTATGAAAAATATTGATTCCATCACAAAACGTGCAGGATATATCATTTTAATCAATTATAAATATAAATACTAATTAATTTGAAATAAAACCGCAATACATCACCTTCGTATACACTTAATTGTTTAAAAAATACATTGTTTATTAAAGCATGTATTCCGGTGTGTTTTGTTGAATTTACTGTGCACTTCAGTTAAAAACTGACTCAATAAGTTTTTTTTTATTCTAATACGAGAGGTGTTCAACTTATAAATGAACACTTTCGTTTAAGATGGGTTTTTTCAGCGGAAGTGATTATCATAAAAAAAATACGTGATTTAATGATGTGAAACTGTCATTTAGAACGTATGCATTTAAAAATAATATCCAATTTCACGCGGTTCTTTTTAAATTACATTTTGAATAAGGTGTACACTATTTTCTAATTTTAAACCTATATGTTGCTGTTGCCGTGGAGCTTTACCTTAAACCAAATAAATGCATATCATAATTGTTTAAACTTGTGTTTATATTTTAAATATGATCGTATGTTTTATTTTAAGACAAAACTATAGATGCTGAATTAAAAGCTCGACTTTTTATCGCAATATTAAAACATTGACAGATAATAGGAAAGTTTGCTCGTATGTTACTGATAATTTTATAAATTAACCAAAATAACTATTTTAATCATATTTTGTGATATAAAAACATGAACAGTTATTGTTGATGTATATCATATATGTATATCATATACCTTATAATGATATCTTTGGTAAAAAAATATATTATTTTTATCATTATTTGCAAATGTGTGTGTTTTGCCCCTACATTTTAAGTTATATATTTTTCTATCTTTTCTTTTGAGAAACTAATGAAACTTGTTTTTTATAGCGGAGGAAGTCACAAAAATGCCTGCAGTGAATGTTTTGAACAAGAATCTTTCGTAAATTTAGTCATTTTCATACTTGAATTTCATGTTAATTTTCGCTAAAATCTTGAAAATCGACAAATTAAAAAAAAGAAGAATATTACACTTTTCTACGTTCAGACATGGACATATCGGAATACTATAACCTTTAACGATTTTTTAAAAGCATTTGTGTTAAAATCTGTATTGCAGTTATTTTTATAATTGACGATTTTTGCTTCAAAATGTCATTCCTACCCCTTTTCAAAAATGCGGATGCAGCAACATTAGGAAGCACATAATAGTGCATGTCATAATTTTTCATATCGAAGGAATCATTAGACTTGACATTACAATCAGCATATTCGGCGATAGTTTCTAGATAGTTGATTCAGTTACACAATAAAAGTGTTCAAATATAAGTTGAACACCTCCTGTATATCTAAATTAATTTCAGTCCATGATTAACACAATGGTACATATTAAAATGTTTTTGTGCGCATATTCACTAATATAAAGCAATGTGATGAGTTCTGAGAAATCAACACACTTATAGTTTAAAGGTTAACATTATTAGGTCGAGGAGATATCGGGATATGTTTCGAAGGAAATGCATCGGCATCATGGTCGGTTTTACGTTAAGCTCACATCTCAAAACCATTTAAAAGACGTTACACATGTATTCACCTTCTAGCCATAGCTCTGTTATACATTTTAACTTATATTACCAATGCAAAAAAAAGGCCTTGTTATATATCTTTCTTTTTTACTATTGTGTTATGAATATTTTTAAAACACTGTTTCATTTGATAAGATTTTACTTTAATGAACGTCTTGCTCTAAAAGAATGTTGTGCCAGTTCTTTGATAAATATATTCAAGATTTAGTAAAAGGTAAGATGGTCATGACGGTTTCTTTGGTGGAACACATATGTAGGTTATAATACGTCTTTAATTTCTACTGGCATTCACACTGGCCATTCTAGAAGCATAGCAGTGGAGGTTGGCCTTCAAACACATACAACGACTAGAGCAGGATACCGAATTTGTTCACGACATCCTTATGTACACCAAAAATGTGATCCTGTCTGAACATTCCTAATCTGAGGGTATTTTTTGAGGTTCAGTGCATTTTAAGAGCATTTAGCCTACAATACTTAAGTATACCGAGCTTGTTAAACCGTCCTTCTGATAGAGTGTGCTGCACAGTGAATGTATGTTTTCTTGTGTATCTGTGTCCATAAGCGAGCATGTGATTTCGTGCTACATGTACAGACCAACGTTTCTATTCATCGAGACATCTCTCGAGAGTATATGAGAAATACAAACGTTCCTATCATCGAGTCATTTCTCGAGAGTATAGGAGAAAAACAAACCTATATATCATAGAACAATATACATCTTCGATTGCATCTGGTGCTGATGTTATGTTTTGAAAAATGGTTTTAGCGTTGTCATAGGTTTTTCAGTATCTAAACATTGAATGAGGTCTATTTGTCAAAACCACTAAATACCGTTACAGCTACTAACTATTTCTCAAGTATTCCAGATATAGGTCTATAGAAAACACGTGAACTCAAATTATACAAATCCTGGACCCCCTTCCCCCGAAACACACACAACACACACACACGCGCGCGCACACACACACACAAACTATCGGGTGCGGTCATTTAACAATATTGATCGTTTATTACCTAGATGTCACTTTAAAGCAAAATCTGTCGAAAACAGTTTTTGAGAAGATTGTTTATTGTTATCTACTATTTTTAATAACAGCGGCCATCTTGGAACTCATGTTGACCTAATTTTAACAACCTTGAAAATGGCATTCATTTAGGATTATACATGGTCAAAATTAGCGAAGCCGTTGTTGAAAAGTATTTTAAAGCAAATGGTAAGGAATAGAGGCGGGCGAATGGTAATCATAATAGCTCTAATTTGAGCGTTGCTTAATTAAAAATATAATGCCCCTTTTGTGGGCCTCATAATAGTGATGCTTAACAAAACATGTAAATCATTACAAATACTTTCAATATTATTTGTTATACTACATTAATCTGTAAAGGAATACATTCCAATTGGTTTTACTGGCCTTCTTATTCTTTGTCTTCTGACAGCAATGATGGCTGTTTCTGAAAAAAGTAATTCTTTGTGCTATTTAAATGAAGAAACTCGAAAATGAACGTGCATTTCATAACACCAATGTGGAAGTAAGAAAGGGTAAAGGTAGAATATGGTTACTAAAACGATAATTGCATACTCATGTACAAGCTCCGTGTATTTTCAGTGTAACAGGAAACGTCAATATTCGCCCATATTGACGTGTAGTTAAGTCATATTGGGTGTGTAATGTATACTCATCTAAAGTCGCACAATTTTAATACGCGAAAAAACTCGTGCGTATATCCCAATACAAATCTAATAACCTATAAATCCTTGACACAAAGTATATATCATCTCCGTTAAGGTTAAAAATAAACATATTCTGACTTTAAATGTCAAATCATTATGTTGATTATACCATAGTGTGTCCAAAATTCCTCAAATTCTAACTTTTAAAAGGATTTGTTTTGTGGTGCGGTTTCATTGACCGCTAGTATATTTAACATTTACTTGTTTTACCATTTTAAATACCATACGAATTACCTCACATTAACAGAAAAACAAAAAGAAACAAATGCCTTTATAAACAAGAGGACCAACTGTCCCTAAATCGCTCACCCGATGATCATGTCCATAGTAGACACGTGGAACAGCAACAGAAGTGGATCAGACATGTAAGAGGTCTGGTAAGTTAAGACCATCCTTTATTCACCCTTTATAAGTCTGTAAAGCTTTGATCACGGGACAGGGCTAAATTTCACCGTGTAACCATGAGACATCTATAACGTGCGAAGATTTGTTAAAATGTTTTCTATAATCTAAAGTCTATGTAAATCATGTGACCCCTGGGATGGTGTCAAATGTCTTTCGTGGGTCATTTGAATAGACTTAGCAGATGACATAGTTCAGAGAAAAATACTTTTTAAAAAATTGCAATGTAACTGTATTTACAAATGTGACCCTTGGGGCGCTTCAAAATTTAACCCTATGGTAACAATTCGAACAAACTTGGTAGAGGACCATACTCTTGTGCTTCATGCAAATTATTAGACCTCTAGCTCATGTAGTAGTTGCACAGCAAAATAGTGTTTTAACGATTGTCCTGTATAACTTTATCTAAACTTGTAGAGGACAGTAGCTTCATGCTACATGCAATGCATGAGAGTTCTACACCTTTTGGTTGCAGAGAAGAAGATTTCCAAGGTTTTTCCCTTAATGAATGTCTATGTAAATAAATACTGAAAAATGGATCCCTTGGAAGCAACAAACACAAACAAGAGAGAAAGAAGCAGATTCGGTTTTACTGAGTCTGTTCATGAGAAGGAATAAAAGGTGAAACACCGCTCAAGTCCCCTAGCACCGGTTTAAAGCCACAAAGATTGGGATTGTTGATCCCAAAGGACCAGTAAGTAATAACACCACTGACTTGTTTATAGCCGCCACACATCACTAAAGAAACGCTTGTGTGAACGTCAATAAATACTGAAAAGTGGATACACGAGATGTATCCATGACTTATATATTTAAGAATCTAAACTCTATAGACACATTGTAGCATGGTCGGTGACATTTCCTTTGGTGAATGCAGAGCATTAAATCGTTTAATTTAGGGTAACTAAAGGGACGTGGCTATACCGTACAACAACTACCAGATATTGGAATTTAGTGTACGGTCACTATGACGTCAAAGTGATACTACGTACACCATGCTACACAAAAGATAGAGTCTGTCTCAGCTCGTTCGAATAAGCCAACTCGCTGAGACCAGACCCTTTATATTACATATTATCGGCTTTAAGCAGCCAGGCCAAACCCCGAAACTGGAGTCTCGAATTAATTAAGAATTAACAATTCATAAGAAATTATATGCATGTTCAATCACAGGTATTTTTAGAACCCGTGAATAAACGTTTACTTTTAATCAGCACATTTACATTATTATGTGACATGAACACTTAAATTGGGTAAACGATTTGATAAACGGTTTTGTTTGTGTTATTTTGCCACTATTTAAGAACCAGTAAGTTATAACACGTAGTCTACTGATTTGTAGTCGGGGCGACCTTTTACAGCCGCCACACAGCACTAAGCAAACGCGTGTGATGCTGTCTGAACACTAGCCTTATCTGAGGGAATTTGAGGTTCGGGGCAATTTCAGAGAATTTAGCATAGCTACAATACTAGTATGTCGAGCCTGATAACCCGTCCTTCTGATAGAGTGTGCTGCATAGTGAATGTATGTTTTCTTGTTTATCTGTGTCCATAAGCCAGTATGTGATTTCGTGCTACTTGTACAGACCAACGTTTCTAGGCATAGAGACATCTCTGGAATGCATATGAGAAACACAAACGTTCCTATGTTGACAGTATAGGAGAAAAACAAACGTATCTATCAAAGAACAATATCCATCTTCGATTGCATCTAGTGCTGATGTTATGTTTTGAAAAATACTTTTAGCGTTGTCATAGGTTTTTCAGTATCTAAACATTGAATGAGGTCTTTTTGCCAAAACCACTAAATACCGTTACAGACAGCTACTAACTTTTCTGGACCTGACATTGCCTATGTTTTCAATGTTTGGGCCTTTTTTCGCTAACATAACAAGCACCAGTCTCATTTGTTTGTGGATTTGATCATGTTTGACTGTTGAAAATGTTCTACTTGATCACTGGTTGACACATTTAACACTGTGGAACTATTCTAATGTTGATAAACTTGTTATATGTAAAGTGTCTAGGTCACGAACATGCAAGAAATATATATGGCCAAGTACGACGAACCATGATAGCACATATATACAATAGTGACTCTCCCTTATTAGTTTGTAGAATTCTTAGCAAGAGTACATCCCAATTCAGTGTTTTGTTAATAATGATTGATAATTTTCTTATTCAAGTCTATATAACACTGTGGCCCTTGAGGTTAAATCATGAAAGGGGCAAAATTGACCTAAGGGCCCCAGGGAACAAACTTGATAAGCTTATTCTACATGTAAAATATTAGACCTCTATGGTTTGTGGTTTCATAGTAGAATAATTCTCAAGTATTCTCGATATAGGTCTATCGAAAACACGTGAACTGAAATTATAGAAATCCTGGAACAGCTCCCCCAAAAACACACACACACACACACACACACACACACACACACACACACACACAATGAAGTGCCGCCATTTGAACAAACAAGCTTGATCGTTTATTACCTAGATATCACTTTAAAGAAAATTCTTTCGAAAACAGTTTTTGAGAAGATTGTTTCATTGTTATCATCTATGTTTAATAACAACAGCCATCTTGGAACTCATGTTGACCTAATTTTAACAAACCTGAATGGCATAGATCTAAGGATTATTCATGGTCAAAACTAGCAAAGCCGTTGTTGAGAAGTCTTTTAAAGCAAATGATAAGGAATGAAGTCGGGCGAATGGTAATCCCAATTGTTCACATTTGAGCGTTGCTTAATTAAAAAATAATGCCCCTTTAGTGGGCCTCATAATAGTTATGCTTAACAGAAAATTAAATCATTAAAATACTTTCAATATTGTTACTGGTTTTTATTTGATTTTACTTATATTTCGAAACTGTTTTCCGAAACAATACACGCTGTGTGTATAGTTTTATATTTAAAATTGGGGTACCCTTTGAGCGCCTCATTTATGCAGGAGAGATGGATCCCCTGGCATGTCTACTGCTTTACGTTTAAAGGCCATATCCTAACGTTCAAACATGCAAAGTTTCATGCTTTCTTCCGGAAGTCCACATATTTAATACACAAATCTTTCTTTTTTATAAATTCTCAAACTCTTATGATGTATGTTTTGAATTGTTTAAAATAATTAGAGGGTGTTCCTCGGAACACTTGTATCGCCTACCTTGAACTTACCAGTGAATTTGACCTTTGACCTACTGACCCAAAATCAATAGGAGTCATCCTCTCACCAAGGACAAACCAGTTATTATACAGTCTGAAGACAGTTGTTGCAATAAGTTATTGATCGCAAATGAAAATGTGACGTCGACAATTGAAACGAATGTTGCAATTAGAAAATCTACTACCAATTCACAATTTCAAGTAAAAGGTCTTATTGACCTCGACCTTTGAAAAATGTCTCCCAAGATCAATACGAGTCTACCTAACTCACAGCAATTACAACATTTATGCATGCAGCGGTTTATTTTAAAGTTCTCCGGCCATGTTTTGTTTCATGAACATGTTTATGTTTATTTCAATCGAAATCAATACACAACAATATATATTTACATTTCACAATTTGCAATATCTGTGAAAAGCGAGAATAAGATTTTATTTGATGACGTAGAAAACTTTGAACGGGTAAATTAATCCACAGGTAAATGTATTGATCAATTATCTGGCAATAGTTGTGCAGCTATACAATTCAGATTTACCTCATCTCCACGTGACGTGCAGTCACGCAGTGGTAACAGTAGTATCTACGTCATGCAAATAATACTTATATTTACATACAACTTAGTAGCAGTTTTCAATATATGTTTCTCTCCGAGATTATCAAGAAATGTGCATAATTTTATGATGTTTAAGTGTTACATTTGTTATTTGATAATTCTACAAAAAAGGTGGCCATTCATCTTTAAACGTAGTGGAAACCTACACTTATTATAGATATTAATAAATGTTACAACAACAAACGTAGGATGCAATGACACCTCAACGTGTATAATACTATATACACTAATGGTCAAGGAACTACATATGTTTATGCTGTTGGATTATTCGCAAACCATTTGGAATAAAACTGCCGAACCAATATTTTCTATATTGTAAGTATTGAATCTTGCATGTCTTGTCTTACATGTTTATTTGTAGGCTATATGACAAGCAGTTACGCAGTTATTAACCTTGCTATTTAGCACTGCTTACTATGGATAATCATAAAAAGAAAACTGTTCCACTAAATTTCAAGCTTCGTTAATTCTTTGTGCGATTTAATTGAAGAAACCAGAAAATGAACGTGCATTTCATAAGGCCAATGTGGAATGCACTAAATCGAAATATGCAAGTAAGAAATGTTAAAAGCAGCATTTGGTTACTAAAACGTAAAATGAAACACTTGACGAAGTTCACGGAAGCTTTACAAAATTATGCAACCAAATCAATGGATAAGAATTAAACGTTACACACTATGCCGAACAAATATCAGTGTAATAATTCCGCTGCTTTGACGCTAAGCATATAACAGGTAGCGTGCAGATCCAGATGGATTATTTATTGCACAGGTATTGTTTATGTATACATAAGAATTAAAAAGCCAGCATACCTTTTTAACGAAGCGTACGTTTCAAGTTAGTTTTTTTCTATTAACAACTGTGTAAATCTGACGATTTAAATGAAAATTTGACGGTAATAGTATAAACTTTATTTACAAGAACAGGAAAAGTCAATATTCGCTCATATTGACGTGTAGTAAGTCATATTGGGTGTGTAGTGTATACTCGTTCGTGATTGGTGCAATTTTCTGTCCCTGTCAAAGACAGTATGTCACGTGATGTAAACAATGTTGATTTCATTGTAAAAATGCACACGATGTTAAATATACAATATGTTTGTTTCAAATAAATGTTTTTGGTGAAAATTAAATATTAGAACCTATTTTATTGCTCTAATTTATAAATGCGTATGCAATAAAAAGGTTATTAGATTTATATTTGGATATTTGCACTCGTTCTTTCGCGGAAAATATACTGCTCTCCTAAAGTAGCACAATGTTAATACGCGAAAAAACTCGTGCATATATCCCAATACAAATTTAATAACCTAAACATCCTCTCCGTTTAGGTTAAAAACAAACATATTCTGAATTCAGCAGATTCGGTTTTATTGAGACTGTCCATGAGAGGTAATATTAGGTGAAACATCTCTTACGTCCACTAGCACCGGGTTAAACGGTATTCTAATTTAAAGCCACAACGATTGGGCTTGATGATCCCAAAGGACCATTAAGTAATACAATTACTGATTTTTAGTCGGGGCAAATGTTATAGCCGCTATACAGCACTAAACTATCGCTAGTGTGAATGTCAATAAATACTGAAAGGTGGATACAGAATACACTAGGTGTATACATGCCTAATATGTTTAAGAATCTATAGATACAATGTTATCGGCTTTAACCAGCCAGGACACTGGAGTGTCGATTAATTAATAGTTACCAACTCGTAATTCATGTTATGCAGATTCAATCACGGGTATTCTAGAACCCGTGAATAACATTTACTTTTAATCAGCACATTTACATTATTATATGATCTGAACACCTGGATCGAGATTTGATAAGCGGTTTTGTTTGTGTTTTTTTGCAATTATTTGGCGGGTTAGCTTCGTTAAGCTGTATTCTACTTTAAAGCAACGAAGAAAGGGCTTGATGATCATAAAGAACCAGTACGTAATAATACTACTGATTTGTAGTCGGGCGACTTTTTAAGGGCGCCACACAGCACTAAACAAACGCTAGTGTGAATGTCAATACATATTGAAAAGTAGATCCCTTGGACGCGAAAAACACGAGCAATATATGTATTATAATTATACACAATGGATCATGCTTAACTTGCAACAAGGCTGAATGTATAATAAGAGTACATTTTACATATTTCAGCGTGTCCTTAGAGTTGCCAAATATGTGATCATATATGAGAACGAATCTACTGATATATTGGTTTGGCTAGGAGAAATGTCGGGAGAATTGGGTAGGCTTTGGTAGACGTAAGATGTGTTTTTACTCTGTCATTTAAATAAAATGTAGAAACGTGAACAACTGACAACTCTGTTATACCATAACGCAAATATTTAATAATAGTGCAACACAGTTTCCACGTAATGGCCTAGATATTATGTTTGCAGGGGTGTGGATAGAGCCCAGTACCGATGCTGGTGAAATGGTTATATCCGTCTGTTTGCGCCCGGTAAGTGTATGTATGGTTATAGGTTGGGTGGAGTTCTCAGCGGTTTTCGAGTTATGACCCAGAAGCTATGTCCCCAGCGGTGGGTTACTGGATTTTTCTATATAACTCTTTGTTAAATATGTTTTTAATAATCAGTATAGCTCATTGTCAAAATCGTCCGAGATCTTATGAAAATAAATGTTGACATCAAATTTTGTGAAAATCAGAAATCGTTTACCGAAGTTATCGTGTTCACAACAAAAAGCAAACGGACGACGTAGAAGGACACCGTAAAAAGAACCAGTGTATAAGCTGTATAGTCGTTGGACTGTGTTTAGTTCACTAAAAAAAAAAAGTTGGCATACGATCACGCGAGTTCTAGCATCAAACGCGACTTAAGAATTCAAATGTTTTGCTTACAGATCAACGTTTCTTTAACTCTTTATTCAGTAAATATAACTATCCAATAACAGAAATAAAAGGCTAAATGGTGTGAATTTCGACGTACGTTTTTGACACAGGCTTCTGGCGCATACTCGCCCACCTCCCCACCCACTCCAACACCGACATATATATGTATTTTGGGGGTTCTGGCTCAATTTTTTTTTTTACATACTTTGGGATATGAAATGGTACCTACTTACTCAAGTTTGATTTTTTAAAATCTGAAAACAAATATGTACAAGAAATAAAATATGAAATGGTAAATACTTGCTCGGGTTTGATTTTTTAAAATTTGAAAACAAGTATGTACAAGAAATAAATACTTGTTTTTCAAATTTTAAAAAACCAAACCCGAGCAAGTATTTACCCCAAAATACATAGATAATAAATCACCATGGTGATTTACTTGATTTATTAAAACTTTTTTAAAATAGGGTTAGTGAAGATTGTAAGTTTAATTTTTTTTTATAGTTATCAAAATTACACCTAAATTATCAATTTTCCGACCTTGAATACAAAGGTGGTGGATCATACTCATACAAATTACTAAAACAATTCATGACACACTTTTTAGACTTTTTTGTAAGGTTGCCATTGCTTCCTTTCTTCCCTGCTCCACTAGTTCTTTTTGTTGAATTTCACTTATTTCAAGTTTCTTTTGTTTGATATCCTGTTTCAAATTATAGTATCTTTACAGTTCATCCAGAACCATCTTGAACTCTTGCTCAGATATTTGTGCATCACTCAACGCTTTTGATATTAACTGCTTTATACTATTCAACTTAGGCCGTTTCCAAAGTTCCATTATCATACTCTTTTTTAGACTCCGCCAAAGTTTTTATTTCATGATGTTTTTGAGCTTTTGCATTAAGCTTGCGTCTGATAAAATTAATACAAACACCTATAGCTCCACATACTATTGCTGCTATTTCCAAAGGTAACAAAACTGGAACAACAAATCCAATCCCAGCCATAATAACACCTGCAGATATTAAGGTAGTGTCAATTCCATCTGTAATATTAATACCACGTTTATATTTTTTATAAAGTGACTGACGTATATCTCGTTCTGTAATTAACTTTTTTTCAATCTCTGAAATCTTTTGTAATCTATAATTTTGTCCGTCTTCCACTGGCAACTCAGGATATAAACTTGGTGCTGTCGGTTGCTTAGGCATTATTTTATTTATTAATAAAAAATTAAATTAATTTAATTAATAATGATGCCACCGTATTTACAGCGGTAGCGTTAGCAACCTTGCATACAAAGTTAACAACAGAACCAGCACCAATATCTAAAGGACTATCAAAGTTATCATGATTGCGTGGGATGATGTGAAGCGTTAAACCATAATTTGGTTGTTCAACACCATTGACAGAAACTATTACAGTTACGTCACCAACTAACCGGTCACATGCTAAACCTATTCCAATAATCCATCCACGGCGTGTCATTACATGCCCCACATTTGTTTCTGCTCCACCATTACCAAATGAGAGTATTCTATTCATTGCAATTGGACCCTTAGCCACCGCAAATATTGTTATAATCCCATATTTAAGATTATCAACTCTATCTCTCAAATGATTAAACTGGTTAACAAAAGGCACAATTCGCCTATATAAATGTTGAACATTATTTATCAAAGCCTCTAAGTCTTCTGTTTTTTTGGGTCTTGTTGGTCCAAATATACTCATTGTTTTTTTTATAAAAATATATTTTTTAAATAATTTCTAAAACACAACTCATAGGCAAACCGTGATTATCTATTTTGTCGCCATACTCACCCCTGATTTTATTTTTCAATTCAGAAATTGCACCACTCATAAGACAGTGATATTCAGGATAAAAACTTGTATATACTATATCTCCAAACTGCTTATTTACTACAGGTACAACCCCTATAATAGTGCTTGGCTTACCATTGAAATAATTACTACCTGTATTAACTTGTTCCAGATGAACATATAGCTGTTTATAAGGAGCTAAATCAATTGGGTGATCTGCCAAATTAGTACTTGTCAACCATTTTTTGTCCTTAAATCCCAGCATATATGAAAGACCGCTTGACATTCGTGTCTCTATTGACGTATCTAAAATGGCTGTACCAATTTGGGCAATAATGTCCAGGGTAATATTTTCATTTAGCAATTTAAAGTGTTCTGACAACTCTTGAAAGTTATAGAGTCCACCCGGTATACGATGCACCTTATCTGTTTTTTTTGTCTTTATGGTTTCATGAATACTATTACCCCAACCGATAGTGTATGTAAAACTTTTTAATCCGACGCGCTTAGTTCCATCTCTATTATCGATATACCGTTGTAAGTTAATAGAGTTGTCTATGTTTGAAATTGTATGAAACATTTTTTTTTAATATATATATATAAAAACACAAATAAAAATAATTTCTAAAGAATTCAAATATAACCCGGATGCTCGCTATTCAAATACTTTTAGCAAAAAGTGATAGATATAATAAATCAAAACATAGTAATTACATCCAACGGTAAAGACTTTAAAGCATCATTTCCAAATGTCTTTGAAAAATACAAACTCCCATACGTCAAATCAGATGATATAGTCCAACGCTGGGGAACAGATCGGATGTTATTTTGGCAGAATCAGTTGAATTTTGCTATTTGGTGCGCGACAACTGGATGTGGTATTGATTTTAACAACCATCTAAAAGCTGATGCCCTGGTTGGTTCGTTATTTCGATTTCATGTCTATTACCAAGTCAGAAGAATATTATTTGAGATGAGTGTAGCAATGCCACAAGACTCAAATTGGAATGCGTTTAATAACACATATAACCGAAACGCATACGAGAGAATATGCAAGGAGTTTAACGTTGACTTATATTCAGACTGGAGACAGAAACAAAGCTATAATGATGGGCTAGGAACAATTTATAATTACTGGACAAATATTGGTTATCATCCTTTGATAAATACTGTATACGACTACAAAACGATGAGTTTTACAGTCTATGAGAGTGATAAAACATATCACATTGGTTACATTGCACAAGGGTCTGAGGCAGACAACAGCTGGTCTACTTTTATACTAGATAAATCTGCGGGTTTCACAAGAGCTGGAGTAGAATTTGTTTCAGTAATGACAGCATAAGAACATACTGCTGGGCAATTCTTGGCTCACAATCACAAACAAGAACAGATATACTTGGAACTGGAACGGCATTTGATGCACAGAAACAATTTCTAGCAAATGTAGAGGACGCAATAAATAGCCCCATCAACTTGCCCAGTCAAATTTCAAGATATGAAAACACCCTAAAATATGCAAGAAGTAAAGTTAATTTTGTCTATGGAAGTGGATTGTACATGTCTCCGAGTGACATGGAATTAAGAATCGGAATAATACAAGACTACAATAATGAAATTGTAATAGCAACCGATGCACAAGCATTAGGATTGAATAATGATGTAAATGTAAAACCAGTGCCACCAAAAATTATTCAACCTTTTCAAGGCACCACAACAAAGAAATTTTTACCGGAACATTCTGACTTTGATAAATCAATACATAAAACTGTGGAGCATAACCCACCAGAAATACAAAAATAGCGATTGAACACAAAGAAAACAAAACAGCTATAATTGTTGGTACTATAGTAATAGGTATTGCTGCTCTTATCTACGAGATTTACTAAACCACTCATTTGCCACATACAACAAACCGGAAACAAACACAAGCAAAGCCCATAGATTGTTACCAAGCCAATTAATAACATTACCTGTTGCAGATAAAAGCCATGATACTATTGCACCAATAACTCCTGGAAGTGCTGCAGCAGCTTTACCAGCTAGGTTGGCAAGAAGTTTACCAAGATTAAATAGTTGTTTTTTTATCCAATATTTTACACTTGATGGATCAGGTTTTGGAGTTGGCTTTGGAGTTGGCGCAGCACTTGATGTAGGAATAGTGGCCTCAACTAATACCCCAATAATCATACCAAAGGCAGTCAAAATACTAACAATAGTAATACCTTGCTCTCTGAATAATGTTTTTATTCTCTCACCCAATGTTGTGTCTTCTTTTAACACCTTATCTATAGTTTCTTTTATCCTGTTTATTTGACTGCGCAATGCTTCTTTGTTTTCACTCGCCGCTTCAAGTCGTGCACTTTTTTCATCTTCTAAGTTTTTTATTCTGTCACGTATGCGCTTTTGTTGAAACTCATCCTCCTGCCCGAGGGTGCTAACCTGTTCTAATCTTTGTTTTTCGTTTGTTATGTCGTGCTAACCTGTTCTAATTTTTGTTTGTCTTTTGTTATGTCTTTATCAAGCTCAGTGAGCTTTGAGAGATTATTAGTAAGTTCTCCACGGAAGCTTTGCAATCTTTTATCTAAACCTCGTATCTCTCGCAGTGTTAGATTTTCCGGTTGAACAGCAGTTTTAGGATGAGTTTCATCTATTATATTACTCAAATCACTTTCAATTATATTTACAGCATCTACTGTATTTTGTATATCTTTAGTTGTTGAAAAAGTTTTCAGTGGTATATTTTCTGCAGCGATGGTATCTCTTGTTTTTGCCAAGGCTGCTATTTCTGCCCTACCCTGAGCAAGTCTTTCACGTGGAACTAAATAATCGTGCATTTTTAAATTATTTTTCACGAAGTCAATGCCATATTTTTTATTTAGATTGTCCAACACATAAAACTTGATTGGTTCGTTTGGATTATTTCCCTTATAATAGGTAAGTGGAACATCATCCGTTCCCAACTGAACTGCATATAACATTGTTCTACCGATTTCGTCCTCATCCACTCTAAAATCATCTTTATAATTAATTTCGCTGATCTCAGCATTAACTTCTGTAAAAAAATGATCTACTAACAACTTGTTTTGTGTTAGTTTTTCTTTTGTTTTATCTTCTCTTTGAAGCTGATTAATATGGATATTTTCATTTGCAATTTGTCTCTGGAAATCTGAGCCAGGTTGTGTAAGTTCTGGTTCTGGTTCGTCAGGAATTAATTCACTTATAGGACATCGACTTCATCTGGATCGAACGTAGGATTGTCAAACTCAACTCCACCCTCAGCCATTGTTTATTTTATTTAATTTTAAAAAATATATTTAAAAAATAAAAACAATGTCGGCATACGGAAACAAACTCAACCCTCATAGAAAACTAAGAGAACCTCATGGTGCCAAGGGCATCCGCACAAGTGTAGTAATAACTAATAATCCATCAACAATAGACCAAAACCAGCAACTGCTTGTGAGATTTCCCAATCTAAGTACTAATGATGTAATAGTTCCTCGTACTGCTCGTCTTGCCTTTGAAATAGAACTTAAAAGCAGAACAGACGCCAACGCTACTCTATACCAGAATCTGGGTAGAGCAATTGTGAAAAAAATGACAATAAGAATAAGTGGCAATGAAGTCATGTCAATAGATGACAGTGATATATGTCATTGTTATGTAGATTTATGGAAAAGCCCTACTGAACGAGTAAACATAGCTTACCAAGGTATTGGTAAAGCAAACATGTTAAAACATAGAGTTGGTGCGGGAGATGCTTCCTCAGACACCAAAGATGAAGCTACAGCAGCAGGTTATGGAAATAGATTTTGTATTCCACTGGACTTTGAAATGTTAGAAAGTCATATGCCATTTTATCAAGCGGGGCTTGGTGACAGGTTAGAATATAAATTAACGTTTAATTAGTATAACAAAGTTATCATAAGCACTGATGCTGATGCATCTTATGTAATAAAAAATATCTGCTTGGAATTTGATATGGTAAGTGATGTTGAATTATCCAGACAAGTAAGACAGCAAATCAATGGTAAGATAGTATTTATGTATGATCGTATCTTGCGACATAGAATTTTTTTTTTAAAAAAATCTGATACCCTTTGGAATATCAACATTAATGTACCAGCACAGAGCATGAAAGGTATTCTAATGCTGTTTGAAGACCCAGAAAGAACAAGCACAGAAACCTATTACAACCCAAAGATTGAAAAGGTTGAAATGACAATAGAGGGAGTACCAAATCAGTTGTATAGTCAGGGCATGAAGGCATATCAACATTGTGATGAAATCAACAAATATTTTGCCTTGACATCAAAAAGAAACAAAGAGACAGAAATAGTAGCGAGGGACTTAAACTTTACCAATGTTTCTCTTGAGACCTATCTAACAAAATCATATGCTTTGTGGCTTGACCTTAGAACATGTAATGACAATTTATTATACGGCAGTGGAAGAAAAAATAAAAAACGGCAGTGAAGGCATAACGATACTAATAAATAAAAAAGCAGATGCAGATCAACCTTTAAGTATTTATCTATATATAATACAAGATGCGCAAATCAATTTCGAAGATGGAAGATTCAAAGAATCACGATACTAAATATCCTAAATATTCACACAGTGCCATTATCTGCGGCAAAACAGAGTTTGTTCTTGACATACTTGAACAAGAGTATGTTGGAGTTTTTGAACATATACTTATATTGTGTCCAACCATAGAGTGGAACGAGGCTTATAAAAATAGATCCTGGATAGGAGATGTACGACACCCAAAAGATAAAAAAAATAATAATTGTCAATCACGTAACCAACGGCAAAGAAATGCTGCAAGAACTGTTGCGTTTATTTTTCAAACAATATGCTGGCAAGCCCACACTATACGTTTAAAACGGAAAACGACCGAAAACGGGTTTGCAAACGCTTAAAGTGCGCATGCTCAGAGTTTTTCCGTTTCCAAACGCTCTAAAACGGGCGTTTCCAAACGCGCGTAGTGCGCATGCGCAGAGTTTGCAAACGCGTTTTTGAGATTTTATCTTTTTTGCGTTTGGACAATTAAAAAAGGACAGTTTAATTCGATAATTCTCTTCTACGATCGTTGGTTTAAGAGTGATTGATTGATGCAGCAAATGAAACAAACATTTATATTAATTAGAAACAAAAGTTGATGCTTAATAATTATGTTAATTCCTACGTGCAAACCCCTTGCATTCACCCATCATTTATATTCATGTCACCATCGAGTTAATATATGCTTAACTAAATCTGGGTCAAAAATGACATACAGAGCCCAGACTAGATGCATCGTTTAATTAGCCGGGTTTTGGATATGAACAACTGTTTTATTGCCAAAAACACCCGACGTCGACAATCATTAATTGTTTAATCCATAGCTCGCGTAGAGTTTACAAGTGCACTGCGATTGATTTAGATATTTTCACATTATACATACTGGAAGTATGAACAATAAATATTTCAAATTAATTAGTGCTGTAAAATTTAGTTTGTAAATAAATGGAATATACTCAGTTTACCTAATACATGATAGAGAGCCATAATGGAAATAAGGGCAAAACACGAAAATGGACAACAGAATGAATGAATGAATGAATGAATGAATGAATGAATGAATGAATGAATTAATTCTGTTTTACGGCACGTCGACACATAAATAGTTCATATTGTGCGCAAACACTGATGAAAGATGAAGGAAAGAAACAGTTATCAAAAATAATGTAAATGTATAAATATAAAACCATTTACAAGCAAGGGATGACACGGTGAAAGTAGTAACTATCCATAATTATGCAGGGCAACAGATGCCCACTTGAGATCCGAGATTTAAATAGACAAACTGTTAAAATAGTGGATTATACCAATACAATTTAATTAATGTTTGATATTTAAATTTATATTAATTACAAACAATAGTTGAGGCATAATTATGCTAATTCCTATTCCTATGTGCAAACCCCAGTACATCCCCATACATTCACCCACCATTTATATTCATGCCACCATCGAGTTACTAAATTCATCGTTTAATTAGTCACTAATTGTTTAATCCATAGCTCGCGTAGTGTGTACATGCGCACTGCGATTTAAGAGACATCAGTAATTAGATATTTTCACAGTATACATACCGGAAGAATGAAAAATATATATTTTATATTAAATAGTGTTGTAAACAAAATCGCCTGCATTTTCATCCTCATGTAATATTTATTTGCTATATATATATATTACTCAATTGCTGATATAAAACGATCGATTTGCAGAATCACGTGACTTAGATTTGTCATGTCTGAAAAGTTGTATTAATATATGCATAAATGACGATGTACGTATGTACAAGTTAAATAAAATATATGTTATATTCTGTAAAAAATAGTTTGTAAATTCAGGGAATCTTGAAGTGTTTTAAATGGGTGTCTCGAATTATATAACCAGAATCATGTTTACTTTTAACCTGGTTACATTTAAATAGGTACTATTTGAAGTATTCTCTTTTTCGTCTTAATTTACTATACGTTTTAATGTATTATTGGCGCAATACAATACAATTTGCGTATTACTATTATTATATAATTTACTGAACAAATGTAAGTTATCCACCGGACGCCGTGAGTTTAAAAAAACAACAAGATTGCGATGTGTCCCTCTAACTTTGCTTGAATATATTTTTTAATTAAATGTTATATCATCTCAGAGTTTTCAATATATTTTCGTTAAACTACCACGGGGTAAATACAATATTGGTGCAATAATGTCAAATGTAGTAATATACAAAAACAAAATATGCAATAAACGAAGAAACACTAACGGGATGCCGCGAGTTTTAAAGAAATTCAGATTGTCTTTATCCCTTTAATAAGAATCAAGCTGATTCAAATATTCATTAAATTAAATTGAGCGTATGAAACATTTTTTTATAACAGCAGTGTACATAGTTATTATGTACTATATTGTGAAACATATGTTCCTGGTTTAATTTGAATACAATTATGCCCTGTTACGATTGCAAAAAAAAAGAACACTGATTAGAAATAAAGCGTGAATAGCGGGTTAAATGCATGAATACGCCGATATATACATTATAGTACATAGTATGAACTTAGAATTCATTACTTTAAAACACACACGAACGACAAGAAACAGTCACAAAAGGCAAGAATTTAATTGATCTTATAGAGGAAAGAAATTGAATGGTCGCCGCGAATTTAAATAAAGAAGATCTAGACTGCCGTGTTTTAAACCTAAACCATAATGTTTCGAAATCTGCATATATTGCCGTTATTGAGAGATATAAACTAAGTCACACAGTTACTTATAATAAGAAAAACGTATTAACTTAACTTTGAAGAACTCGATTTCCTGTGAAGTTATATTATTTAACTTTTACCGATTCCAATAAGAAAACAACGTTATCATACTTCATTGCAATGTGGTAAAATAGTTATATCTGGTTTACTTTTGTTTATTCCTAATTATTTCACAGACCTAATAGCTAATTATTGATATGTGCACACAATATATGCAGAAAGAATGAATGAATGAACGAATGGTGTTTTACGGCACGTTGACACATAAATAGGTCATATTGTGCGCAAAAACTGACGAAAGATGAAGAAATGAAGGATTAATTAAACATTAATGTAAATATACCAAGATAAAACTATTAAAAAATAAGGGATGATATAGTAGTAATATAAACTATATATGTAAATCAACAAATGCCCGTAAACGGGATATGCAGAAAGAACAAGAACGGAAGTAAACTAAATTAATAATGTGTTTTACTCCTTATAGTTTTAAACTATTCAATAAATTAGTTTCTGAGAGTATCAAATACCAGATAGTTTTCGTCTGCTCGTATAGTTATTTTGACCAGTGCACATTGTATTAACAATACAAATAACATATATTGAAAATAAATGTCAGCCTGTTATAAAGTGCCTCTTTAATTATAAATTAAATCAGTATTCGTCGTAAATCATAGATGAAAATGTTATGTCGCCTAATAAATTATATAATACAATAAAGTATGCATAATTAAACTTTAGGATTGTAGCATGCATTATTTAGTTCGTTAATTGTGACGGGCTGATTGAAATAAAAGGGAGTAACGGATTCTATTCCACAACATGTGATTGGCCAACATATAATACGCTGAGAACTCCAACTGTGACTGTAATGATCAGTAGTGGACGCTCCACGGACACTCGTAAATAATAGTTCAGGATACCAGTCCTCTGTTCTGTTCCTATATACATTGATACATTGATAGCATTGATTTGATAAATAAATATGACTGCACGACGAAGCTCGGTTATAATCAGTTTTTTTTTGTAAATAACAGAAATATTTAAAGCTGGAAATGACCGAAACACATGCCAATCTTTTATTAAGTTTATCAACAAAGTAATCTGAAATTTCCAGTTTATAGTATTCGTGTTATTTCAAAAAACCTGGGCTACCGATTATAAAAGTTGAGTAATGTATACTTAAGGCGAAATTCAGTATATTCCGAATGCATGGACATGGTCTAATACTAGTTCATTAATACGAGCGTCAGATAATAAGGACTTTACTTTTGCGGAGAAGTAGACATTGAAAAAATATATTTAGTACATGTTTATTTTTCAAAGAATTGATAAAAAAACAAAACACAAAAAAACAAAAAACATAATAAATGAAACAGCATCTAATTTCTATAGTACCAGGGAGTATATATATATGCCGTGAGTCCCCGCAACCTGGTGACCAAAACATTCAAGGAGTGGCACGTATTAAATTTGGATTTGCAGTATGACACGCTCTCCACGTGCCCCCAACTAACAATATACCACGCATCCACTAATCAACTATTGCGTAGCCCTATTGAAGTACAGCCTAATTACGGTACATACGTCGGTTTATGACAAAAGCACGCACCATTTAGGGAAACATAGTTTTATGACACATTTCCTGTTTATTGCAATTCCGTACCGCCGCGGCGAGCCACGTACTGCACAAGACGGATATATGATACGGATATATGATGCGTGGGAAACTAGTTTATCGCGCATAAATATCATACTATGATCTAAATATAGCCGAATGTATTATGAGCACTATAATATGTATTATGTACATGTAGAGATCGAAACAACATACCTATTATAATTCAATAGCTAAACAATCACGGCGTATATAAATATCTAAAACTATATCCCTTTCTACAATTTAGCATACGTATACCTGATGAAGTGCTAAGATAATAGAACAAAAACTTGTATGTTACCTCATTTATTAAGTTGCATGTTTTTTTTAAATGCACGAATTATATCGTCCTTCCGCAACTTAAAGGAAGTACATCAGGCTTTGGAAGCAACACGTGCATTAATAAAATACAAAGCTATGAAATTACTAAATTATATTGTGAAATGGCTCTAAGATATAGACAGATCATTAGGCTTCCTATACTACAGCGCAATAATTACTAAATATAAATTACAGCAAGGCTTATTAGGCCATGAAGTAATCACCAGATTATAAATAGCCGTCACACGTGATCACCGCGGCGATACTGACACATGTTGATCGCTTTGAAAGATGTTGCGATTTGTTTTACCGCCAAGATTAAAATAGCTATCCCTGGCACGTAACCTTAGTTAGTCAATACCATATTTATGTCTTTTATTGTATGTGTTCGGTGTAATTTACTTTGGTCGTTTATGGCTCATTTAGTTCATTTGTCTTATTGTAATAGCAAAATAATATATTTGAACAATTTTAAAAAAACTACTAATCCTGATGTACTCCCTTTAACCAAGTGAAAATCGATATAAGAGTGTATGGATAAGCGATTGTTCTACAAAATTTAAGTGTACCCATTTCACATCAGTAAGTGGCGCTATAACAAAATACGGAAATATTTAAATGGTGTTTAATGGTTTGTCAACACATGCAATGTTATTTAGAGCCGTCCCAGAAGAAGGGTTTGGGATACATACAAATCCGATAACTTGATTTATTCGGGATAATGAAGATATGCCTATGGTCCCTTAACGTGCTCGGGAACACTATAGATAGGTCCATGAACGTTCCTATTCGACAGACGAGGCTATGAAAAAGTGGCAAGTACGTATAGTTAACACCAACTTTCATTATAGATGAACATGTATAGTTCCAAGCACAATGCCTTACACTGAGCTACCGAGGTAGCTGTCTTATGGAGAATGACTATAATTAAGCATTATTAGTTGCAAGCACAGTTTAATTACCTGACTCTATTTCGATGCGATTTCATTGAATGCGTTATACATGATATAAATAAACGTTTCAAAACAAATTCAATTAAAATAAACTTATGAAACACAACAACATGTAATGATACAGATAGACGGAGTGTGTGTGTGCGTGTGTGTGTTGGATGGGGTGGAGTGGAAGTGGGGTTTGTGGGGGGAGTAGCGGAGGAGGTGGGGTACGACGTGGCGTGGTGGGTCGGGGAAGGCTACCTATCCGTTTCGTTGCAAAAGAACTTTCACATGGTCTAATATTCTTTATTTTTCATTCCATTTTGATAAGTATTCACCCGTTACTACACGTTTGTTTGTTAAACAGTCTGTATATTTAGCGAATTTGAGACGTGAGAGTATAATAGATAATTAACGTGAATTATCGAGATTAACGTAATATTTATTACGATTGTAAACCATTATTCAAGTATCTGTCTGAAACACATAGTTTTTGCCTACTGGCCTTAGACTTATTAAAGTAGTCACGTGATCTAGTGAGCGGTCGATCTTTTTTGTGCTCCGGATATTTTGAAAATAAAATCAAGTTCTAGATAAATAAAGTGGATTAAATCTTTAAATTTGTGATAAAATGTGTTTAATACTGTTATGGGGATATAATGACTAAAAAAAAAAGTAAAACGAAAAAGCGGAATAGAGGAAGTAGTGATTTGGAAACTGATGAAGAAAACAATAATAAACTTTTCAAGCAAAGAGGCCCGTCCGAGGATGAAAATAGTGTACCGGTGAGTGACATTTTAAGTCAAACAAATGCTGTTCTATATAATGAAGAAGAACTTAATGAAACTGTCAGTGATCATGTGTTTAATTTAAATAAATCAGATATGGCGGATAAGGGCACAGAGCCGTCCAATGCGGACTTGTTGTCGTATTTAAAAAAGATTGATAATAGAATATGTGCTATGGACAAGAGGCTTGGTGCTTTAGAAAGCCTAGAGAGGAAAGTCGATAATTTCGATCGTGAATTGAAGAAGTTATGGGTCGTCATTGGAGACAACAATAAAAAGTTTGACGAGCGATTAACGAGCGTTGAGGATAAGGGTGAGACTGCAGATTTTAACTTGGGGCTCGCTAATGACAAAATAGTGACTCTGGAGAAGCAGAGAGATAAGCTCAAGGAAGATGTTGTCTATTTGCAATCACAGTCGATGAGAGATAATTTGATATTCAGCAACATTACCGAGGGCGCAGGAGAGAGCGTGGAAACTACTGAGGTTATATTGCGAAATTTCTTGCATGAGAAAATGAAGGTTGCTAAAGACGTCGTTGACAGGATCGGGTTCGAACGCGTACATAGAATGGGGGCGAAGGAAGAGGGCAAGCAAAGGGCGATTGTGGCTAAGTTTTCGCTGTACAAGGAACGGGAGTTTGTGCGTAAACAATGGAAAGCGTTACAAGGAACACCATATTATGTAAATGAACAATTCCCACGAGAAGTAGCGGAGAAAAGGAAAAGGTTGTTGCCCAAGATGAAAGCAGCACGTAATAGGGGAGACACGTCTTAGATAGCGTACGATACCCTGTACGTTAACGGCAAACCAGTGAAGGACTAGGGCCACGCAGAGGGTGAACTACGGTTCCTTTCGTGGAACATACACGGGCTTACTCGTAGTAAGAAAGACAGTAGTGACTTTATTAATATTATTGCTGAAAATGACATTATTTTTCTATATGAATCCTGGACGAGTTCTAATAGTGACGTTGATTTAAGTGGTTATATTTCACATAACTTTTATCGTAAATTTAAGCATCGAAATGCTAAAAGGTCTAGCGGTGGTATAGTTTTACTTTATAAAGACACATTAAAAACCGGTATTGAGATAGTAAAAAACCATTTAGATACTATTATTTGGATTAAACTTGATCACCAGTTCTTTAATCTTGAAAATGATATTTATGTTTGTGGTACATATTTGTGGGGGGAAGATTCTCCTGCATATAATATTGCTAATGTTGACTTATTTGAAATATTAGAAAATGATATAGATTACTACGAAGGTCTTGGATCAGTATACGTTACGGGTGATTTAAATAGTAGGGTTGGCACAAGGCATGATTTTATTATACAAGATAGGGTAAATTTTTGTACAGATGATATTGACTATGTTCCCGACGAACCTCTGCCCCGGGCCTCACTTGATAAATCATGTAATAACCAGGGTATAAAATTGCTTGATCTATGTAAGTCAACTTGTTTAAGAATAGTTAACGGTAGAATAGGTTGTAATACTGATGTTTGTACTTTTGTGTCACACAATGGGGAGTCAGTGATTGATTACCTACTCACACGAGATATAAATTTTTCAAATATAAATACTTTCAAAATTGGTTCAATTAATGAGTGGAGTGACCACTCACCTATTAAATTTTCCTTGTGTTGTAATAATACATCGCCTATAACGGTAGATAAAAGCGACGTAAAATATAAATGGATAATTTATTGAGGGAGCGTTTTCGCTCAGGTCTAATAGCAAAATTGTCAGATTTAAATAATTTAACGGCAAATATTGATTGCTCGAATAGGGATTCTGTTAATCTTGTTATGAATGATTTCACCCAGATAATACGTGATGTATCTGATCCGTTGTTTTCAAAAAAATATAATCATAAAAATAATGTTACTTTCTCTGATCAATCAATTGTAAAAGACAAAGAATGGTTTGATAATGATTGTATTATTTTTAAAAACAAGTACTTAGAATCATTACGTATATACAACTGTAGTAAAACAGTTTTAAATAGAGAGTATTTTTGTAAATGTAAAAAGGAATATAAAGATTTGACTAAGAGAAAGAAACGAAATTCAGAATTGAAAAAAATATCTGATATAGAAAAATTGAAACACTCTAAACCTAAGGAATTTTGGAAATATTTTAAGAAAAATAATAATAATTCCGGAAGTTGCGACATAACATTGGATGAGTTTAGGGATTATTTTTTAAGTTTAAGTAATGATATTTTTCAAACATCAAACGAAGAGGCCGAATTATTCTGTACCAAAAATGATTTTAATAGTGATAATTGCCTATTTGAAGAATTGGACCAACCATTTACAGTATCTGAATTATTGAGTGCCTGTAAAAGTTTGAAATCTGGAAAAGCTAATGGGTGCGATTGTTTACTGAATGAGTATTTTATAGAAAGTATGGATATTACAGGCTCGCATATTTGTGATATATTTAATGCAATTTTGGCTTCAGGGTATTTTCCTGATAAGTGGACTGAGGGGGTCATTATCCCTATACATAAAAAAGGCAGCGTCGATGATCCAGGTAATTACCGGGGCATAACATTAGTTAGTTGTATGTCTAAATTGTTCACCACTTTACTCAATAAAAGAATTGAGACTTTTTGTAACGAAAATGATATAATTTCGGATGCGCAGTTTGGTTTCCGAAAGGGACGGTCAACAGTTGACGCGATATTTGTATTAATGTCAATTATTCAAAATTATTTATGTAATAATAAACGATTATATGTTGCCTTTGTCGACATGATGAAATGTTTTGACAGCATTTATAGAAATGCACTTTGGCTTAAATTATATAAGCTAGGAATACGTGGAAAACTTTTGCGCATTATAAGGGACATGTATCAAAAGGTTAAATCGTGTGTAAAAAGTTGTAATAGCTATTCAGACTACTTTGAATATGCTGTTGGTTTGAGACAAGGGGAGGTAATTTCGCCTATACTGTTTTCCATGTTTGTGGAAGATCTTGAACTTTATTTGCAAAGTAATGTTGAGACAGGTTTAAATATAGATGACATAGTACTAATAATCTTACTTTTTGCTGATGATATGGCTATTTTGGGCAAATCTCCTGCTGAATTACAAGATAATCTTAATCGATTGCATACATATTGTAATAAATGGGGCTTATGCGTAAATATTGCGAAAACTAAAATAATGGTGTTTAGAAAACGTGGTGGATTGTTGCCTAATTAATCATGGACTTATAACGATCAAATTATAGAAGTTGTTAATGATTTTAACTATCTTGGAAATATTTTTAATTATACTGGTAATTTCAACTTAAACCAAGAACACTTAGTCGGCAAGGCGCTTAAGGCATTAAACACTCTATTATTTAACTGTAAAAAAATTCGTTTAAAGCCAAAACTACTATGTCAGTTGTTTGATGCGTTCGTTGGTTCTATTTTAAATTATGCAAGCGAAATCTGGGGGTATACAAGGTCGAAAGTTATAGAGCGAATACATTTAAAATTCTGTAAACGTTTATTGAATGTTAAAATGAATACATGTACTGTGGGTGTTTACGGAGAGCTGGGTAGATATCCCTTATATATATCACGATATGCAAGGATAATAAGTTATTGGTGTAAAATTATTAATACTGATAATATAATAATAAAGAAAGAATACGAACAAGGGCTAAATGATTGTAATAAAGGATGCAAGAACTGGGTATCAAACGTTAAAACCATGTTAAATAATTACGGATTTACCGATATATTTGAGAACAATCATTTTGTAAACCCCAAAGTATTTCCAAATATTTTTAAGCAAAAAGTTATTGATAATTTTATTCAGGAATGGTTTAGTTCTATAGAAAATAGTACAGTTCTTGAAAACTATAGCTTAGTAAAAATGCAATTTGACTATGAAAACTATCTTGATATATTACCTTGTAATTTGAGATTGTTTTATACTAGACTAAGACTTTCTGTTCATCCTCTTAGAATTCAAACTGGGCGTTATGATAGAAATAGAATACCAAAAAATGAAAGATATTGCCTTTGTTGTAATTCAGGCGATATAGAAGATGAGTTTCACTTTATATGTATATGTCCATGTTTTGTAGATTTGCGTAAGCAGTATTTGAAAAAGTATTATTACCAAAGACCATCAATGTTCAAGTTTCTAGATTTGATTAGCTCTCATAATAAAACTGTATTATATAAAATTTCAAAATATACCAAGGAAGCCTTAGAAATAAGAATATCAATTTTAAATGTTTAAGCATGTTGTTCATTCTCATTCTCATTCTATTAAATTTCATAATCTTTAAGGAATATTGTATTACAAATGTGAACTAAAGTAATATAATTCAACATTTATTTGTAAAAGAAAATCTTTTAGATCTATTACGTGACTATATGTTTAATGTATTTGTATGTAATGTTTGTATGATGATGTACTATGTACAAATCTTAATAAAATATCTGTTCTGTTCTGTTCTGTTCTTATTTTCCGAAGAATTGCTATTGTGTGAAACCGCTAGACTAAGTGCGAGGACTGATAGCACGAGTTGTAAATAAGCTTGACCGAAATGTATCTACTGTACAAACAAATTATATGTATAGAGTTGTTTTGTTTTCTTTCTCTCTTTCTTTTTCTGATGATTTTCCCCTCTGTATTAGTTATGCTATATACTATTCGAAATTGTTTGTTTCAAATACTAGGTGTAAGTGCTCTTTTGTAGCTTTACTCCATGATAGTATTATACATGCTCTTCTCAATGTAATGTAACCGCCTCATTGTAATAGGCGATGAACATTGTATGATGTCTATGCTGAATAAAATAATTGAATTGAAATTGAATTGAATCTGGTTGAATTTTTGCGTCTACATGACTGGTCGATAACAATAATTGTATATGTTTGACACTAATCAAGTTGATATATTTATTTAAGTAACATTCATGTCACATGCTTGTTTTCTTTTATAACTTTAATGAAAAGTGTGATCTATTTTGAGATAAATAATTCCGTTCATAATATAAAAAAAAGCCGTTAAAATTAGTTCACAGTGTTCACCCTAATACATTTTATGTAAATAACGAATACATACTAAATATGTGCACGTGCCGACAGTTGGCATTTCGGCTAATTGGTTTGTTGTATAGCAATTAATTAGTACACTTTCCATTATACATATACACTTGGTGCGTCAAATCAGTGATCATCGGAATGAAAACTTGAAAGACTGACAATAATCCATGATTATTTCTAGAGAAAAGTCTGGTCTTAGTTTATCGTTTATTTGCTCAGGTAATCGTTCAATAACGGGAGCGGAGACCTTCATTAAATTAATCATAACATTTGAAGTTATTGATAAGTTATAATTTCTTTTACGTTTTTTTTTTATTTGTTGGTTTTAATTTAAAAAAATACATATACGTTTATACATACATATATGTTTAGGCTTCTCTTAGATACATGTTAATATCCTTTAGTAGCTATATGTTTGCATGCTATTTCCTCTTTGTTCGTGTGATTAGTTTTTATGTGTTTATTTGGAATTCTCCGCATGAGGCGGAATATATTTATCAAATAGTTATCTGAATTCAAAATCCCATTTTTGAAGTTTGCACATTATTAAAAAACAGCATTATGAATGTGAAACTACAAAACGTTGTTGTTATAAATGTAATAACACTTTATAACATAATACTTTATTACATGCAATTAGTAAACAATGAACAGTATTTGACGTTTTGAAAGATGCGTGTACTTTGCACAGTTGCATGTTGGATCCGCCGAATGACATTTTCATAATATGTCGATTCGTTAAATTGTTTTGTGTATTTGTATTTATCATACGTTTAAAGTTAATTTGTTATAATTAGTTTGTATCGCTATACCCATGATGTGTAAGCACAATAAAAGACGTATATATAAATAGGGCTCTCTATGACGTCCAAAATATAAAGTATGTTTGACTCTTTAAACATTACGTTTGATTTGCACTAAATGTATTCTAAGAACCGAATCGTGATCCATATAATCATGTGTAATTGTTTAACACCTTATATTTAATGCGTATAGTCAACTCCGCCGTTCAGCGTGTCAGTTGTTACGATCACACATAGTACACACACACGCAGTAAGCGTGTCATTCATTTCATGCGCGGCGGCTGTTTATTCAATCCACTTAGTGTTAATCCCATAACGCAAATAAATATACATGTATCATATAGCTATGTAACTCATTCTTTATACAACACCATGTATAGCTTAACAAAGTATCGCCATTAATATAAAATAGTATTCGTCTGCTACGAAATAATTATATAGATTTATTTAGCGCAAAGAATGTTTTAGTGGTTAAATGATTTGCATTCTCATTGGTCAAACGGAAAAAACGCAGAAACCCGTTTTTTACCGTTTGCTCAGTCACCGTTTACAGTTTAGGCGTTTCGCGTTCTGATTGGCCAAACTAAATATCAGCAAACTGATTGGCTACACTTACAAACGCAAAAACTCGAAATGAGACAAACCCGTTTTCAGTCGAAAAAAACGTTGGAAACGTTTTTCTTCAATTTTTATTGGTTGATCTGCAGAAACCCAGTTAAACGCGTTTGTTTTGTGCCGCGTTTTGAGTTCGTTTTGCTATCGTTTCAAACTAGTTTGTGCTCGGTAATAAAACGGTTCTATATCTGTAATAGCAATGCTTGCAGCAAATTAACAATGCTAATAAAAAAAAATAGCAATATTAATAACAATGCTATTAACAATACTAACAATTACTAGTTGCATGAATATCGCAGCTGGTTGTTTTATGTTTTATGTTTATTTCAAGATAAAAAATAAAATTATTAATATAAAAATGAATGCGGAAGAACTATTTCAATATATATCAGAAGGTTTCACAGAACGTGATGAATCAAAGCAACAAGAAACAAAAAAAAGAAAGATTATTAGCCACAGTGGCTGGTGGCGGTAGTCGTCAATATTTGGGTAAAGACATACAACTCACAAATATAGAAAGCATGCCCCCGGATGAAATTAACAAACTTTATTGCAGATATGAAGCAAGGCTTGGGGCAAGCATGACTAAGACTTTAGGCAATTCTTTTATTAACTTGTATGTGATGGGAGTATCAAAATATTTTAATGTAACCAATCCACCAAAGCTGATAGAAGATTTGGAGGAAGACCCATTTATTAATCATGCTTTGACAAGTGCTTGTTGTGAATTGTATTACAGGTATGGGATGTGCTTAGCACCATTTACAGCAATACTGACAACTGTTAGACATATTGATTTTAATAAAAATAAAAATATAGATAATATAAATGATGGAGAACCAAGAGAGTGAAGTTATACCTGTACAAAAAGTAAAAAATCCAAAAAGAATAGAAGCTGGGAAAAAAGGAGCAGCGGCAAGAAAGGCAAAGCGTTTGGTAGAGCAAGATGCAAAGCAAGATGCTGCAAATCAAAATGAAATAACAAAATTAACAATAGATGAAGAGGAACCAGAAATCAAAATAAACGTATACACAAATTATATTCCACCGTGTCTGGTTTTATTAGGTATTGCTGGGTTGGGTTTGTAAATTTATAACAAAAAATCTGCTACGCAACCTGTGCAACCTGTGGCTGTTCGTGTTGCACCAAAAGACCCGTTTGATTGTTTTTAATAATTTATTTAAAAAAATAATATAAAAAATAATATAAAAAATGGCAACAAGTATTGACGGAAAACAAATTGTAAATATGATGTATCACGCTGGGGTGGAAACACTTTTAAGTGTTGGATATTCTGAGATTGGCAGAAAACTACTAAAAAGATAAGCCCCTAAAGTGGATTTTAATATGACAGATGTTGGGATGCTGTCTGTGGATATAATGTTAGCAATGGCTACAAAGGATATTATGAAATAATTTTTAAAAAATATATATATAAAATGGCAAGCGCAGTAGCAATGATGATAGGTGGCGCATTAACAAATGCATTGGCGTTTAGCGGTTCAAATTATTTCTTTTCAAAAATGGGAAGTCATTCAGATGAGGAAAGACAAAGGCATGACAAAGCAGTGGAACAATTAAACGCAGCACAAGCGGAGTGGAATAAAAAAAAGAACAGAAAGATTATATTGTATTAATAAGCAATTGCAGAAAGAGCATCATGCAGAGCAGACTTTTGATGATGTAGACCAGGGTATGGAACAGTATTATTATACAACTGGCAAACATTTGCTTTTGGAACCGGAGCCCAAGTTGAGTGATTTTTATACACCATCTCCAGATCAACAGAATAGAGAAATTACGTTTATTGTGGTGGGCATGGCTGCAACTGGATTTGTGGCGTACAAATTGATTTCATAAAAAAAAAAAAAAATTAAAACTATAATTACTTTGAAATGTTATATGGTTCTTACTTTGGAAAGACTAAGTCATATGCATGATACCTATTTTTGTTGTTGTTTTTACATGGTTTTAATCCAAGTGGTCGCATATAATATGGTGGTTTAGCACTTGCTCCCTCTATTTTATCTTTGAGATGACCAGGCGCCCATACTTCACCGTTGCCTAATACTGTCAATACCATGTATGGACCATATTCAGTTTTCACTATTTTCGTATCTGTAATAGTGTATATTTTATTTATTTCCAAGTCTGTCCATTTCTTTGTGCTATATTGATTTTGCTCTTCAAGCAGTTTATCAAATCGTGCAGTTGTGATTTCCGTTTTTTTTCTTTATAGTTATATAAATTTTAATCTTTAGTAGAAAAAAAAATGGAAAAGATTTATTACAGCCCAAAAGGATTTTGGAGAGGTTACTCGTCAGTTAAAAAACTGGCAAAAGAGGCTGGTGTTAGTGACAAAAAGGCATTAGAATTTTTAAAAAAACAAGCTGTGCTGCAGATTTATTTACCCGCACCAAAAAAAATAATTAGACCCAGGTTTGATATTTCTACTAAGAATGGAGTGCATCAAGCTGATTTGTTATTTCTGCCGCATGATACTTTTATACGCAAGATATATAAATATGCATTGACTGTGGTTGATATTGCGAGTAGATACAAAGAAGCGGAGCCACTGACTTCCAAGGATAGTAAAGAAGTTGCCAAAGCATTTGAGAAAATATACAGTCGGCATTTGAAATATCCAAAATTATTACAAGTGGATCCAGGCAGAGAATTTATGGGTGCAGTATCGCAGTTGATGGCAAAACATAAAGTAAATATCAGACGAGGCAGAACAGAAATACACAGAGACCAAGCTAAGGAAATAGATTCGCAAAAACGTAATAGAGAATGGGTAAAGAGATTACCAGAAGTTGTTAAAGCCATAAATGCGGAGACAAAAAAGCCCCCTCCTGTTGAAACAAAAATATTAAAAGGTGATCCTATCTGTATGAATGCAAGTGTAAGATATTTATATCAACCCGGGGAACAAGAAGGTGGAAGACGCAGAGCAACTGATCCAATGTGGAGTGTAGATATTCACAAGATTAAAAGTTATATGGTGACGCAAGGTATAAGAGTTTATTATTTGAAATTACCAGCGCCGCAGAGAGGATTTGTCAAAGAAGAATTACTTATTGTTCCTGCTGATACCCAAATTCATAAGTTTTTATAAAAACCATATGCATCAGTTGTAATTCCATCTTCTCGAATGTATGTTTTTGAGTAAAATGGTGACAGTGTTACTTTGTTTACTGTTATGCCGTATATTTGATGCTTCATCGTGCGTATCATATTCATACCATGGGTGTATTTTTTCTTGTTAAACAATGCATACTTGTAGTTTTCAAAGTTTATATTTTTTTGAACTACATATTTTTTTGTTCCTTTTGTTTTTTTGATAAGTTGTTCATCCGCTCTCAAAATAGAATATAGCTTGGGTTTTAATCCAACATACTCAGCTATAGCAACACCAGCACATTCATCTTTCAGTTTACCCAATACTTTTTTGTTTGTATCATCGTGCATTGGATGGGTTTGCGGATAATCACTCAAGTCATATTCATCTTTCATTTCAGCCATGTCTTTGTAAGCATCATCTGTTTTGATTTCTACCAGCAAGCTGTCAGTGTCTGTGTATAATAAACTACATTTATCCCCGTATCTTTTCTTTAGAGTATTATAGTACCAATCATACATCATGTACTTTGATAAATCCAATACTGCCATTCCAACATAAATTGGTTTGTTTAATGTTAATTTTGTTTTGTTTACATGTATTGCTGACAATTCATCTGAAAAATTTATACGCCTGTTAAAGTTGGGTTTGGCTAGTATTTTTCTTATTTTTTTCATTTTCAGAGCCGTCAGTTCTAATTAGTTTTATATCAGTCCGCTTGCGTAAATTGTCCATTGTTTTGCCAAACACAGAGTTGTTCATAAGTTTGTAAAAATCTTTTTCAAATTGTGATTTAGCTTTTTTTCTAAGTTCTGTGTTTAGATTTATGTATGATGCCATCCATGGTTTTTCATTAAATTCTAATACTCTGTGTTCTTTCTTTAGTTTCATACCCAAAGATAAATACAGTTCCAGGGTTTTGTGATGTAACTCATTTTTTTCTTTGTCCATAAGATTTGGGACTAGTTGTTCTGTATTTATCATGCTATTATTTTCTAACAGATCTGTCTGGTATTTAGACAACCATTCTTTTTTTTACTTTTAATCTTTCAGCGGCAAGTGGATAATCATTGTGACTATCATGAAGCTCTTTAGGATATTCTAAATCAACTTCAAGTATTTGTCCTTTGCAAGGTTTTGGTTAAGAATATTTTCCTTTTTTGTTTTTGGCTTTCCAAACAAAGCCAGAATATGGAAGTGGCTGACTCATTGACCACCCATATAAGTTATTAGCATCATAATACATTATAAAGCTGTTTTTCTCGACAGGGTTATAATCAGCCACATATGGATTGTTTGCTTTGGCATATCTTTTTGATACCATTCATATGCCACCTCGCATTCCTTTTTCTACAAACAAGTGCCGGTCAATGTCTGTCAAAAGTTCTAAATCTATTTTAGAATGTTTAAGTAAAGCATCCCAAGATAATCCAGGTGCTGCGTAGTAATGCAAGGGATCGAGTTTATATGCATTAATGCATGTTTTTCTAAAAGTTTGAAATATATCTGCTAACAGAGTTACATCAGTTTTTAGATATAAATCATGATAATCTCCTAGAGTTTTACAGTTAAACTCTTTCCATATTTTTTGAGCATATTCATAATCTTTGGAACTTATACTTTCATCTGAAAGACTACTGTAAAACTTTTCTATAGGCGGTAATTGCGTTTCCTTAAATCTTTCCATACTGTCCATATATTCGTATGGATAAACACCTTTTCGTAAAAGTAAATCTGTTTGTTCCCCAAACTGATTTTTGGTAATTTTAAAATCGGATTTGTCTGTTGCATCAACCAATTTTTCCAGAGATGAAGCCATAAATTGGAAACTGTCTAAAAATCTAAGCTGGCCGACACTAAATGATATGTATTTTTCAGCATTATTTGGGATGCATGTTATATTACCTTTCATTTTATGTATTTTTTGCATAATCAAATGACTATCATATCCTTCGAGGTTATGAAATATAACAGGTATAGGTGTTTTGCCAGGTTTTATTTTTAGTTTTAAGTTGCAGTTTTTATGTGCTGCGCCTCTGTATTCTCCAGTAAAATGGCAGTGGTCTCTTACTTTGCCGTTTTTACCGCATTTCCTACCTATTTCATTCTCGCATATCCAACATTGTGTTGCTTTTTCATAATCTGCTTCATTTTGTTGAGTCATTATTAATGGTTTTGGGTGAGCAAATATATTATTAATGTTGCTCACCTCACATTCTAAGCGATTTAAAAACACTTCAACAGCATCTTCACCTCTGTGACTAACATAATCATTAGCTTTGTCATCATATCTGACAACCTGGTATCCAAAACCACAATCTTCGTGTACATTTGTGATTTCAGATTTTTTTCCAAATTTGATTGATTGCGGTTTGATTATACTCTCAAAATCAGCATATATTTTATAAGGCACAGGCATCTGATTTTGATGATTTTTAAATTTTATGTGATTTTTACCTTCTTGCGGCATTTCTATTCTTCAAGAATTTTTGTTGATACCCTCACAGTCTTCTCTGTGTTTGGTAAGTAAGTTTCCAGAATAGCCGTGAAGACAACGATCGCAGAAGTAAGTTTGACCTTTATGTTTGTTTTGGTCATAAAGTAGTCTATTCAGATTTTTAATCCAGCAATAGTGATATTTTGTTATTTTTGTTGTTGGTTTGTCAGGATAATCATCAGGGTCATAGCTGTCATCTATGATTCCTTCTTCATTATTTGGATCATCTTCATTCTCTGATTCTTCTTCAACCTCAATGTCTTCAGATATTAAGAGCAAATTAATTCGCTCAATATCTTTTGGTTGTTCTGATATTTTATATGGAAAAACAGTAACCTTTTTATTTTGTACCTTTTTATTTTTTACCTTTTTATTTTTTCTTGTTGTATATCCGTAAACGTTGATAACGAGGTTGTTTTGTTTTTCTACTTTGGAAATTTGAGAAATTGGAGTGGGAAAATCAATACCCTTTTTCTTTAAGAACTCTATACTAGGATACTTTGATAATCTATCAGAATGTTTTTTAGCTGGATTTAAAGCTGAATTTATTGCATGAAACAAACACTGATCATTGTCGTTTTTTACATTGATAATTGCCTTCTTATCAGCTACTGCTTTAGGCAAAGAAATATATGAAGAACCTTTTAATGGTTCATACTTTGCAATATTCAAGTAAAACTTAACACAGTGATCCATCTCCAATCCTGAACCTCCACTTATATATCTTTCAAGGCTTTCTTGTATATATGCAGATGATTCGTCGTAAAACTCATTTATTTTTTCAGAGTTTAAGATTACGGCGGCCTTATGCTCACTATATAAAACTACCGTTTGGGCGTGTTTTTTGGTAGCACCATCGTCTTTATTTAAATCTATAGTAAGACCGAATTGAAAGTATAATCCTTGTTTTATTTTTGCAAACTCTGCTATCTCTTTATGTATTTGTTTTGTGATAATGGATTTCCCATCATGAAATAGTTTTAAAGGGTCTTTGTATTCCTTGACAGGCGCCTCGTATGCTTTGAAAATATCACATTTTGGTTTGTCAACCAGTTTTAATTCTGGAAAACCTTCTTTGGATTTTCTATCATTAAACTCTTTTAGTTCATTTATAACATTTTCTTATAATTTGGCATATTTCTGCTTTTGTTCATTTATAATATTTTCTTGTAATTTATCATATTTCTGCTTTTCTCGTTTACGTTGTTTTTTAGCACGTCGTCTCTTGAGTAAATTTTCTAATGTTTGGGATGTGACCTCTTTTGGGGTTTCCTTTGGAACTTCGCGATGGTTTGATTGTAGTGCGAGGGGTTGGGATTGGTTTTACAACTCGTGGTGCTGGAATTGGTTTTACAACTCGTGGTGCTGGGATTGGTTTTCTTTTCAATGCCTCGGGTGGTTGAATAGCCATAAGGCTATGTTCTAGTGTTTCTTTGCTTATCACTCCTGTATCAAACAGGCGTATTAAATTTCTTATAGTCTCTTCGTTTTCCATTCTCTTTATTTGTTATATATTTAAAAAAATAAATATTTAATATAGAAATAAATATATACAAAATAGACAATGAATCTTTATTTGTTATATATTTAAAAAATGTTTTATTTAATATAAAAATAATTATATACAAAATAGACAATGGAAATCAATGTTTGTAAATTTCTTAAAATTGGATCACATAATCCATGTACAAATAAGCCTACAAAAGATTCTAATTATTGCAGTTTGCATAAATATAGATTAAAAACAAGTCATGCATTACCGTGTCTAATATGTAAAAAAGGCACTTATGCAAAATATCAAGTGTGTGTTGGTTGCGGTGCAGCTTCAATTAGAAAAATGAACGATTATTGGAGGTTAAAGTCATATAACGCTGAATGTATCAGATTTAGACGTATTAAGGTTTAAATTATATTTTGATAACTATAAAAAAAAATTAAACTTGCAATCTTCACTACCCCTATTTTAAAAAAGTTTTAATAAATCAAGTAAATCACCATGATGATTTATTATCTATGTATTCTGGGGTAAATACTTGCTCGGGTTTGGTTTTTTAAAATTTGAAAAACAAGTATTTATTTCTTGTACATACCTGTTTTCAAATTTTAAAAAATCAAACCCGAGCAAGTATCTACCATTTCATATTTTATTTCTTGTACATATTTGTTTTCAGATTTTAAAAAATCAAACTTGAGTAAGTAGGTACCATTTCATATCCCAAAGTATGTAAAAAAAATATTTGAGACAGAACCCCCTAAATACATATATATCCGACACCATTTCCCCTTCCCCTCCCCATATTTTCCCTACCCCTCCTTTAAAATGTGTTCCATGACGTGCTAAATACAGTTACACTTGGTTTTCAATTAAAAAAAACAACATATAAAGTATGTGACTATTTTATATAAAAAATATAGACCTTTCTCACAGGCGTGTTGCGTTTGTATTTTCGGTCGCAGCATTGCGAATGTGGTTCGATCAATTCGGAATATATTGAAATATATAGCCACAATACTGATTTTGTCAATCTGTCCTTTATATCGCATCAACGGAACGTCAAAGTCGTTTGAACGTACCTCGGACACGATGTGACCGACGCATGCATCGTTCTGTGTACATCGTTCTGTGTATAGGAAAGTACATATCTGTGGCGTTTCTTGTATAAAAATGCAACATGTACCTGGAAATAAATCCGTTTTCAACACTCGACGGTACGAAGAACTTTCAGGATAGATTGGAGAAGTCGCCTTGTACGAAGCTGGGTACGAGGCTGTTTGACCAAACACTTTGAGATCCGAGGTAGTATCACGGGGCAGTAGAGAATGGGTTCGGTAGTGGGGGTCTATGTACCGATTGCATGAGTTTTTTTAACAGATATAGAGTTTGATAGAACATTTTACTTGTTGTTGACTGTATTACATGTAATAACTTACCCAATAAGTTTCCAAGGACAGCATCACACACTGGATCTCTCTGGTTGTTTCTTGTCTTTTCGTCTGAAATGTGTACTTTCATATAAAGTAGTTCATGATTAAAGAGGAGTGTTAAAATTGAGAATCAGTTATACGTATGTACAAGTATTAGAGTTACTTTTGACTGAATATATGTAACAAACATACCAAAATGTATTGAACTTATGACAACAGAAAACAAGAGTTTATTAAAAGAAATCCGTTTTCATTAGGAGGAATTTTAAAAGAAGAGACGACATGTTTTATAAATAAATATCACCTTTCTCCATGTTTGTCCACAGATATAAATGTGTACTGATCAGTACTTAGGACTATTAATTTAAAAATATATATTAAACACTTATATACTTAATAGTTGTCAAATACCTTTTAACTCGTAACATATAAAGATGATCTGTGAAACTCACCTATGAAATTATACAAATTGTCATTAACTGGAAAATATTGTGTGTATTTCAAATACATGTTTATATGTATGTACTATTTGCATGTGAACTGTTGGAAGTACTGAATTTATTTAACATGATTTTACTTTAGAGATCGCTGAGTCCGATACTTATATTTAGATATCGGTGGTACATCTTAAAATATTTATGTTTTCTTACTTAAGTTTCGATTCGGTGTTTTTTTGTACTCTAATCCGGCCGGTTAAAGGCTCTGGGTATTGTTTAACTACACATATGATAATTTTATGTTGTCTTCTTTTTAATTTAGTCTTTTGACTGCTACTTGTATTACGCAGGCTTCCTAACCGCTGCTCCCAACTAAATTCCATTTTGTTTATTTCGCTCTTCAGGGCATAGCGTTTTGTTAGCTATTGGTACCATACGCCGCCTGACATGGAATTATGACATTAAAAGTAGCATGTCCACCGCCATATGAATGCCATCTTCGGTATAGTTAAAACTGTGTACTATTGATTTTATTATTGAGTTCTGCTCATGAACAGTCTCAATCAGTTTCGAATTTATCGTGTTCGGTCGTTTCCAAAGGCCCACTCTCATACTCTTTTTTCTACATGATAACATGTTTTCATTGGTTGAGAACCAGTTCGCGCTAAGTCCCATACGTCATAACTCACGGAAATCATTGTTCACAAACAGCAATGTTGGGCCAAAGTTTCTTCTTAATTAATGTGCCTTTGTTAGGTTGTTTTATTCCATAAGCCATATGAGCCTTCTTTCCACATACCATATAGACAAAATATTATATTCCATATGAGTTTTTTTTAATTTAACTATTGTATTCCATATAGATTTTTTTTTTCATGTAGACAATTTGTTTTTTTCATATACCATATGAGGCCACTATTGTTGAATACACAGTTATAAAAGATAGTGAACCCAACATGTTATATCAGAATCTAATGATTGTTAGATATTGTTATTTTTAAATAATATCTTAACTTAAACTGGTTTCATCATTTAAAATACATGTACCTGTATAACCCCTCTTTAATAAAAAATAAAATTATATAAAAACATATTGACTCCTTTATCATGTTTATGCACATTTGTTTTGATTACTTTCATAAACTACATATAAATCATGCAACATTAGTTATTAAACACACACCAAGACTAGTATGCAATATTCTTGTGAAGTTTAATGAAAATAGGACCAAAAGTTTCAGAGAAGTAGTCGTAACAAGCTTTTACGATATAACTCAATGTAAACAAAGATGGCCGCAGACGGCCAAGTTTAATGTTGAATCAAAAGAAGTTATGTTTAGTTACATGTCATGTCAATTTTGGTAAAGGTATTTTGAAGTTTCAGCCAACCTGATCTTTACTTAGGACAGATAGATAACAAGAGCAACATTTTTGTAAAATGTTATGAAAATCATGTTTCCTCTATAACTTTTTGTAAATAAAAATGGTAGTTTGCCGCTATGTTCGAAAATAAATCAAAATGACTTTTGGTTAGATTAAGTACCGACTTCCTGTCATCACAGTCACTTTAGTAAAGTTTCCAAATCAATATCACTGGTTTCGAGAATTTGGCGCCACAAAATTGTATTTTTAAAACTATTTTAGCTGTTTTGGCCATCATGAAGTTCTTACGACCTGATTTTTACTTACAACGACCAGACATTAAAAACAACACTTCTGCAAAGTTACATGAACATCTGTAATTTCAGAGGAGTAGTCGCCACATTTTTTTCCTATATAACGTTATGAAAACAAAGATGGTCGATGGTTTCAGAAATATTCTTCGGACAGGAATAGCGGGATGAGCGAACAGACGGGCGTACGGTGGGAAGGACGGAACAACGGACAAAGCGGACTCACCTAATATACAAAGTGGTTCTTCCTCTGTTGTTTTCTTGTTTACTGTAACAACTTGGTCCAAAAGTTCGTGATCGTGATTTTCGAGACACATTTGAAGTATGTTATGATCTGTGATGAATATGATGTCGATTCTGTCATCGTCGTCTTCAAGCTTTGTAGACGACAGAATACGATCAAAAGTATCTGCCATAGCTGTTGAGACTTTATTATCGTAACATTCTTTCCCAAAAGGGTCGACACACAGCACAAGATCTACATCATCGCAGTATACGTGACGCCATTCACTTGCTTTATTTATCTCAACGCATCGTGAAACGTCATACTCCATGCTTTGGATAGCGGCAAGGGCAGTCTCAATATATGAAGAATTGTGATATCCACTCACAACGACTCTGTGATCATCACGAAGTGTTGATCTTATATCTCTAATCTCCGTGGGTGGTGGCAGAAAATCGACTGGAAGTTTCGTATTCATGGTACACTCAAAGCGATCTGTAAATTATAGTTAAGCAAAAGCACATCGTAAAAGAACATTACAACGCATATACGCTTGGTGTTTTATTTCATACAATATAGTATTTATTTATTTGATTACTAACTGCTTGTTTTATTTATTATGACAATAACATGGTGAATGAATGGTATTTTACGAAATGTCGACGAATAAATGCCTCATATTACGCGCGAAATCTGATGAAAATAAAATTGTCAATTATTAAAAGATATGCTAAATTGAATAGATAAACGTATTTATAAATAATGGACGATATGGTACAAACATATATCAACTATGTGTATGAAGGTAAGCAAATGCCCGTCCGTCAACGGGCGCGTGTAAACACAACTATGCAAATATGAATATGTAGTTCATGTTGACGGTAAATGTTCGCCTATAAAGACATGGTATTTAAAATTGAAAAGTAATATGCAGTTCGTATTTCTGATATTGAAGCAAAAAATCATACCCGCCATTAGTTTTACCCTCAAATTTGGAAATCAGGTTTACTAAACTCAGAAATGATATATAGAGGATCTTAAACGAGTTCCCATTTTATATAAGATTTATGAAAGGAGTTCAAATTAAAAATAATTCATAACGAGTTTCATAAATCTTATTATGGAATGGGAACGAGTTTAAGATCCTTTTTATCTCATAACATTGCAATCAAATAACTAAAAAATAATTCAGATGGACATAGAACCGCCACGACGTCAGACACACTTTAGTGCCTAAACGTCATAAAATATGTGACGTCGTAACGTCGCGTCTCGCACATAACTTTGCGTATAAAAGAGTTCGTGTTTTACCTCTTTACAAAATAGCAGTTTACGTCAACTTTTTAACAAACCAACAACAATGTTTTGTATAACGTGCATTATTTTTATAATCTGTCACAAATAATAAGTTTATGACTCAGATCAGGGTGAATTTGTAATAAATAAAATAGTTTCAGTTAATAAACTTGCGTAGTGTTACAGGTTTAACTCAACCAATCAAAATCGTTCCAGGTTGTATTACACGTGTGTCATACAACAGAATATTAAATGGGTGTTCGACACTGCTAACAAGGGACATTATGTGATAAAGTAGGCTATATAATTGTAGCTGCACTTATATAAATTTGTCCTATGATGACGTCGCATGTTAACTCGGTCTTCTCCGTCGTAAACCTCATCGTTTCCGTAATCATGTATTTTAACCTTTACGGAAATTGACGAGGCAATTTCAATGCTCAACAAGGTGAACGTAAACGACCGAACAAGGATCTTGCCTTCATTTGCGTATTATTACATTTACACTAGTATAATATGATAAATATGTCATGACTTTATTACACTTAAAGTTATGTGATAAATAAAAAATAAACAAATATCCAAATTTACTGTACGACCTTTAAAAATAAAAGCAAAACAATTATTAAATAAGTCTCGGAGAATAATCTCCGGGTAAAATATGTTTTATAAAGGGTGTACGCTACAACACATTCATCCAATAATCAGTATATAGCGATAGCAAGGCAAAGTTAAGGTATGTCAAGCTGTCTTAAGTATATGACTTCATATTGTTTAAGTTATATCCATATAATACATACTTGAAATTATGTCAATACTCTTTTTTGTATAAATAACTGTCAATAATTGAGAATGGTGTATTTGAAAAAGTAGTCAAAGCCCGTATGTTCAATAACAATTGTTAAAGTCCCTATCCCGCCATCATCAGGCACATTTTACAACGGACGTACACCGTTTCTCAACCTACTGACAACTAGGTATGTATATACACCTCGTCGTCAGTAGGTGAGAATCAAAACTTTAAAGACACACTATAAACGGCTTTAGCCAGCGAGACCAAAGACCAAACGTGGAGGGTCTAATTAATAATTACAAACTCATAATTCATTTTACGCATGTTCAATCACGGGTATTTTTAGAACTTATGAATAAATCTATACTTGTAATCGACAAATATACATTATATGACTTGAACACATGGATAGAGTTGTGATCAACGGCTTTGTAGTATAACTTTGCCGTAATTTGGTGGGTTAGTTTTTTTAATCATAGCATTTGTGTTTAGGTGGTAAATTATTCTATATCATATTTAGTTAAAATAAGCTATAAATTGAGTCCATTGACTCATCGAGCTTTGAATTTATTCATTAGTGACCTATGCTCAACACTCACCTTGCATGCTCATCAATACTTGATCAACTGTTTTAATTCGTTTTCCAATGGTTCCTAAAATAAAGAGGGCAACTTAAATAACGTTTATATAGGGTTTTGCAGGTATTGAATATAACTATGTGTATACTTGTGTACATGTATACCTTTTGTTGAAAAAAATTTACGTTGTTTATACCGGAGTAATGCATAACTTTATGAACACATCCCTATCTACATATGTTAAACTCTCATATTTCTATTAATGTAATGTTTAAATACCAAACAGTCGATGCCGTTTTAATAGTAATATAAAATTACATGCGCATATGACAAATACTGTATATTAACCAGTATTTAAATATTAAGTATGATAAGCATGTTACCTGACCGAGTGCTTGTCTTCATTACCGTGCCTTGCAGTATGGTTTTAGTTGCTGTAGCTGCTACCATAGAGCCCCTGGCATCGTCTTTTATTTTCGACACGTCAACGGCGTACATGTACCATTGTTTAAATATATCTAAGAAGGGACCAGGTGGAGGTAGGTATCGGTGTTTTAACTCCCTTATATACTCAATCATTGCCTGTTCACTCGAAGGTCCGCTTACACATTGTGATAGATCAAGTACAGCGGTTTCCAGCATCGCCCATTTGCTGTTGAACTCTTGTTCGGTAACTTCGTTTATGTCGCCAATGTGATGAAGAGAATTTCGAACTTCTCGTATGTCATCAAGATCCGCTCTTTCGTTGAATGGTAGTGGACCGAATAGGTTTTGCAGAAGGCTTGATAAGAGTGTAGTGTCCCATTTATTGATGTCAGCCCGACCATTTATGGGGTAGATTAAGTTAAACTGGGACTCATAGATTTGTTTTATCTGTTCTATGAATGGTAGGTGATAGTGCAGGTAGACGTCAAGTGTTGAGAAGGGAACACCGGGACGTTGATCTGCGCATGCCTTTTGTAAGAACAGTTCCCGCTGCGGCCGTGGAGATCCCTCTACAATAAATGTGACCAGGCGGAAATAATGGTCAGTTCTATCGGACATTTTCGGCAGCTCTTCTCGATATGATAGCTGTTGGGCTCCTGCAAATATATATACATTTATTTTAATGAACATGTATTAAATCTGCTTTCTGTTCAATCAATATCTCAAATGTGTATTTGACTATTGACGATCCCTTTCTGCAACGGGAAAAACTCGAAGTCGAAAAGCAGAAAACCGAAGGGAAAAAAACCGCAAACGAAAACGTGAAGGCAAAAATTCGTAAAATATTGTCCCGAAAATCCTCAAACCCGCAATTATAAAATCTCGACTTTTCGCTTTCGATTTTTCGACTAGTCAACTCGATAAGGAATGGAAAGGTAGGGTATATAGGGTAGGAAAGTTTATGGTAGGGAAGCATTACGGAGAGTGAGATAGGGTAGAGTAATATAGAGAAAGATACGGTAAAGTATGGTAAGGTGGGATAATGCAGATTAGGGTAGAACAATTAGGACAGGGTATGGGAAAAAAGGGTATATCGGGTTTGGTAGGGTAGTGTAGGGTAGGGTAGGGAAGGGGTGGTTGTTTAATATATGGTGAGGTAGGGAAGAGTAGGCTATTATAGGGGAATGGGGATTGGTAGGGTATGTTAGAGTAGGGTAGGTGGAGAAGTGGGTGGTTGGTTAAGATATGGTAAGGTAGGGTATGGTAGGGAAAAGTGGGATATGTTAAGGGTATGGGATGGGTATGGTAGGGTAGGGAAACTGATAGTGTCGGGTAACGTAGAGTAGGGTAAGATAGATTAGAAAAGGGTAGGATCGACTGTTTTGATTGGCTTAAAACGCCTTTGTTCTGCAATTACTTTGACTCTTCTACAGATGACATTTTTATTCCCAAATTCAAAACATATCTGTTTTTACCCTATTTTGAGAGGAAAATTCCCAATTTAAAGAAAAAATTCAAAAATTCAAAAATTCAAAAAAAGGAGTAAAAGTATTGAGTATGAAACCCTTTCAGTGCCTCTTTTGACCGTGGTGTACACTGTTTAAACTGTATTAAAAGTACAATAATGAAAGTAACGTTTTAAATTATTTTTTCACAATTTAATGAAAAAAATGCGCTAAAATTCCCAATCGTTATCAGGTTATGGTATGTGCTATGTTCCCAAAATGCAGAGAAAATACAATGAAGCTAAGTGGCACATAACAAAGTGTCAAAGACTCTGTGAGACATGTTAATTCGTCTGTAGAACAGCCAGTGAGAAAAACTATAGCGACAATCGGCACAGCACTAGCGGAAATCGTTTTTCGTATATACTCTATACATCGTATAGTTAAGGGAAACGACATGGCGCGAGGTATACAGTACTGGTAGTTTAAAATGAGCGGAATCGTCTTCTCTTATATACAATATATGGAATGTATAAAAGGCCAGTGACGCTGCCAATAATTAGTAGATTATGACCAGACGGGATAATCGACTAGATACCACTGAATCAACGCATGTTAGAGGAACAGTCAATGTATGTTCAAAATATATTCGTAAACAAGCGCACGTGTTTAATATTGCGCTGTGATTTCGTATATTGACGATTGTTTTCTCACACCATTGCCCTTTCCATATACCAATTTACACTAGAGTAATTATTCATGCCCATAACAGTTTTTTTTAAGCTTCGTCGGATGAAATAGTTTTGTACAGACAGCACTACAAAGCAACGTTTTCGATCATTTTAGTAATTACAGCATACTTTGATTATCAGTTTTTAAAATTGAAGTTTTCTAATTTTGAAAAGAAACTGTCGTTTATATGTTGGTTTAGAGAAAAATGTTAAACGGTTAACGTCTGTTGAGCATTTCTAATTGAAACGGTAGACGTCTGTTGCTGAGAACAGTAAATGTCTGTTTGACAAACACAACATATTCTGATATTTTAAGAATATAAGTAAATGTAAATGTTTTTTTGGTCAAGTACAATTGTTATAGACCTATTTTGCTTAAATGCATAGGCAATGCAATTCCAACGAGACTGTAATTCAATTGAATTCGGTTAGTATATAATTTGTTGGGAGCCGCCCAAAAGAGAGGGAACCACCAACCAGTGATCCTCGGATTTCAGAATCCAACGTGCTGTTAACTGGTACACCGCAATAAGAAAGAGGCAAAATTGTAGTTATATATTAGACTCACTTCATGGCGGGGATTTCTTTATTTACACTGTCCCGTTTTATTTGGATGACAGTAGGGCAACTGTGAGGTTTGGTGCACCCTAGAACCTGGTGTAAACCCCCAGCGGAATTTTTTGCCACTGACAATTCCAAGGCGGTATCCCTTTTGTCAACACTTTGTGTTTGTAGTGTCTTATTTTGCCTTTAATTCATCTTTAAAGTTGTTCTTTGTTTCTGTGTGTGTTTGTGGTTGACTGTCGTCCTCGAATACTACTTTTCCTGTTCGATTTTTATATCTATATCATAAATATTGTCAGATTGTTTGTTATTTTGTTAGTGATATTTCATGTTTGGTTACTTATTTTCCCGCTATAACAGATGTTATCGGGACGCGGCTTAAGTGTTCATTTAAACATTTCCGCATAGTTATTTATTAGTTGTAGAAAACATTGCAAGCTCTGACAACTGGCCGTATTTTTTTTATAACAGTATACTTGACCATCAACATATAATGATGAACTTTTCGTCTTTGCTTATCTATTAATTTATGAAATAGTTGTCTTTCTGAAGGTCTGTCTGGCGTTTCTGTGTCAGCAAATCTAAATGCCGTGTCGATGTTTTTTTAGGAACAAAATGCATTGCAGATGATCTAGACTAGCGTTAATTATAGCATTCTATAAATATATGATAGAGGCGATGAAGAGACATCTTTACCATTAAGAAATTTAAAGTGAGGCAGCGTACGAACAGACTGCGGTTTCTTAATGGTGAAGGTTTTCTTCATAGCCTCTAACAGACTGTTTACCACAGGTTTGTCGGTAGTCTTTGTATAGGTCCTGCTTAAAATCATATATAGTATATAAGTAAACGAGGATACATCTTAAACTCTATTCGTCGGATAAATGAATTGATAATGGATGTAACGGTTTCTATGTAGTATTCCTATATTCCTTCGCTATAAATGCTTTTTAAACACAATATTGATAATGGTGATAAAATGAGATAAATGGTATTGATTGAAAGTAATAATTCCATTGTAATATATGTATTCATTCTCTAAAAAAAAGTATGTTTGTAGTCTTCTCTGAAATAGTTTGTATTGTATTCCGTCTTGTTTTGGCATGTAAATGTTCTGCCAAATAAAGTATTGAATTGAATTGATGTATGTGTGGGTTTAGGTGGTGTGGTGCCAAAATTTAAATATTTGTCTTCTTGAATCTGAAGTCTGACGTTTGAAGAAATGACGTCATGAATTGAGAAACTTCAATACTGTCATATAGTTAAAAGTGACGAAACATTGAATGTTGTTTAACGACTCAACAACGCACTATATGTTATTTAGAGCTTCCCCAGAGATAGGGTAATGCTAAATGTGAATCAAGGATCCTGCCCTACTCTTTCTAACGAATACATTTATTTAGCGTGCTCGGATGATAGACGGGACCGCCCATTTCACGTCCCCATCCAACAGACAAGGATTAGAGAAAGAACACATCGACGCAACTCAATGGCGACGGTGAGGCTTGAACCCAGGTCCTCCAGAAATCACGAAAAATGAAGCCAAGAAGTTGGAAATAAGAATGTAAAAAGTCACAAAATAAGAAGTAAAGAATTAAAGAAATATGAAAGTCGGAATGAATGTCGGAAGTCCCTCCAGTGGGTTTCCATAAACTGGAAATGCCCAGCTCCCTAATATTGGAAAACTGGATTACGATGGCGTAGATATGACATTATACCACCACATGGTCACATTATTCTGACACCGGTACCACTAATCCTAACCCTACCCTTTATATTCTGAGCGTCAAGCAATTGGGCCACAAGTACCCTTTTTATGAAGTCTTTAGACCAGAGTTTGAAACACACGAACTCCCGCATGCGATGTGGACTCTACTATTACACCACATATGATTTTTTAGTTGGTAACTCATACTGTTATTCAATTCAACATGAGAAAATACGGATATTTTGCAAGACGTTAGACGTTTATAAACATCGCATATTATCAACATATGTTTATTTAGACTTGCGGTGGCCGAGTGGTTATCATACATTTATTAGCAACTCGTGTAAGGTCCCGGGTTCGATTTCCAGTTGGGCCACATCTCAGATTTTAAAAAAAGCACTCAAAAACGCACTCCAGTATACCTTATTCGGACAAGTACTTTGAAAATATGCCAACTTTTAAGGTCTTTCTCGTTGCACATCGAGTCAGTGATTCATAACAATGCACCTAAGCGTTTTCTCTGTTTTAAGACGTGGTATCCCTATGGGTACGAACTGTGCACCACTTGTCGCAGATTTGTTTTTATTTTGCTATGAAATTGATTTCGTGTTGAGTCTTTCACCAGATACCCAGGCAGATGTTATTGAAGCTTTTAATTACACCTCTCGGTATCTGGATGACATACTGAACATTGACAACCCTTTCTTTCCAACTATGGTTGATAATATTTATCCTAAAGAGCTTAAGCTTAATAAAGCTAATATATCTGATGGTAACGCTTCTTTTCTTGATTTAGATCTCTCGATTGAAAATGGTGAAATAATTGGCAAAATCTATGACAAGAGAGATGATTTTAAGTTTGATATTGTTAATTACCCCCACTTGGATAGGATGTTCCCCGAGCAACTTCTTATGGGGTATATGTGTCTCAACTTATTCTTTTTTCAAGAGCTTGTACTCAAGTTGAGGACTTTAATATTCGTAATCTTTGTATAACTAAAAAGCTACTCAGTCAGGGTTACCGTTACCATAAACTTCGTAAAACCTTTGCAAAATTATATTATAGTAAACCTGATCTTCTTTCCAAATATAAAAATAATTTAAGGACACTTCTGAGACAAGGACTATCACAATTGATTTCAATTTTAACATCGTTAACTATCCACACCTGGATGGAGATGTTCCTCGTACTACCTCATATGGGGTGTATATCGCCCAGCTCATTTGATTTGCTAGAGCGTGTAATGATGTTATAGACTTCAATGATCGTAATCAAGTTATTACAAGTAAACTTCTTCAGCAGGGTTTTCGTTATCACAAACGACGTAGATCTTTCTCTAAATTCTACCGCCGCAACGAGGGCCTGCTGGAAAAGTACAACACCAACCTTAAAACACTTCTGCGACTAGGCATATCACAACCCTCATTTTATGGAGATGTGGTCTATAATCTGCGAAAGTTAAAGGGGTCTGACGGGTTTCCTGACCGCTTTACAAATTTAATCAGGAAGTTCGACAGAAAAGGATATAACACTTTGGTTTTACAGCGCACTGCATGTTTAGTGATTGACCCATCTACAGTCAGTCATTACGCTTCACTTTTCACTTGTGCGATGACTGGACTACCTATTGGGACTCTATGATTGTACCTACTGAAACCCCAACTAAGGGAGGTGGGTGCATGAGCTTTCGTCCCTCGGGTTTTCTGGTCGTACCCTAGATTGGTTTTCTCTTTAGCTGCAACTACTATGGTTGTTCAGTACGATTCTGGATACATCCTGAGATGTTTATTATTTTGTATGAATATCTTTAGTTAGTTTCTCCGGATGTGACATTATTGTTAGAGATTTCCTTTTGATGGGATGTAGTTTTGTTTACACTGTCTTGTCTATTTGGGCGCTGAAGACAATAGCGAGGATTGTGCGCATATAAAATCGATTCAAGCTAACTAGTAGGCCTTATTCCCTACTGACCGTTCCAAGTCGGTAACCCTGTATTCACCACCCATTCCGTTGTTTTTTGTCTCTTTCATTGTAGTTTCAAGTCCTTGTTTGCAGTACAGTGCGGACCTACGATGCCATTGCGTTCGGAAGCTGTGGTTTCTATAGGACACTATATATCATTTTCTATGGTGATGTGATTTATAAACTTCGTAAGATTCTTGGTCATGATCACTTTTATACTATCGTTGTTAAACTTATTAAAAAGTGTATTTTGCAACGTACTGCATGCTTGGTGGTGGACCTTTTTACAGTTCGCCACTATGCTTTCCTCTTTAAATGTACGATGACCGGACAGGCTGTGGACCCTATGGTGACGCCTACCTAAAGCCCATTGGGACGTTGGCGTCTGATGTTTGTCTATGATCTTTCCTGTCGTGCCCTTAATGGTTTATTCTCTCGTTGCTCTGGCTTCTGCCAAGTCACCGAGTACCTTCATTGTGGCTTTCTAGGCTATTGCTTTTTTTGTATTATATTTACACGAGCATATTTGTGTTTTTCTTATATTGCCTACTGATGCTGCCTTGTTGGTTAGAGATTAGATCATGGCGGGGATTTCTTTATTTCCACTGTCCTGTTTTAATGGGATGAAGTAGGGTATGTGTGAGGTTTGGTGCATCCTTGAACCGGTTTAAACCCCAGTGGCATTTGTTGCCACTGACCGTTCCAAGGCGGTAGCCCTATTGTCAACCCTTTTGTGTTTGTGATGTCGTTTGCATTTATTATTGCTTTTGCCTTCGTGTTTGTCTGTTTGCGTGTTTGTTTTTGTGTTTTGTGGTTGACTGTCGTCCTTGAATGCTGCTTTCCCTGTCCGATATTTTTATCTGTCTTCATATGTCCCCAATACGTGGTTTAGAATTTAGAACAAGAGAGCCAAAATGGACCTGAATCGATCACCTGGGTATCTTCGCAATGATGGAAAAAATGTCCACTCGCATATCCTGATTGAAGATGTGTCTTTCTCACCGTTGCGAGTTCGAATCCCACTGTGAGCTCGACTTGTAAGTGAGGAAGAGTCGATACATACGGATGGTTGGAGGTGTACTGTACTGGTTCTTCCCAGGAAAAGTGGGTGGTCTTCCTCCACCACAAAAAATTGACCGTCATATACAACCTTACATGTGTTGAAAATGGCGTAAAACACCGTACAAACAAACAAACAAACAAAGTAAATGTCTTTCCTTATTAGGCCTTGAGCCAGGACCCAAAATTTTCGATATTGTTACCAACTCAAGGGACAAATTCTACCATCACTTTTCGAAAAGAGCAATGTATAGAGATTACATTTTTCCATGATAGCAATCTGGAACAGGTAGCTTATATAAAAAAAAATCGAACATTAATAGGTTATCATTGTAGCGCTTTCATATGAGTTTTAGATGTTCGTTTTTGAATGTCATGCTTGTGTGAATAATTATTGATGTACTTTTTAAAGATGCACTTAAATTTACAATTCATTGAGTTACATAAAGCGTAAATAAGCTCTTTTTTAGCACTGAATTCAGTTTAAAATCTCTATTTTGCTTCAAATTAGAAGTCAATTTACCCCACCCACTATTGACACATTTTTATGCATTTAGTTTAGTTAATATTTTTTACAATATATGTGTAAACTTGTAAGAATCAGTAATTTACAACCTTTCTACATGATTTAAATAATATTATAATATGAATAAGGGATTGTTATGATATATTGATGAAATTAAGTACTAAGCAATGTTCATGGCATTGCACATATGTGTTCAGTAAGCCTGATAAGTTGAGACACATGCCAAACTGGAAGTATAAGCCTTCCTCAAAGTAACTTCGACATAAATCGTATTAACATGTTCTGATATATACATATAGACGACACATAGTCCAAAGGATTCTAGAGTAAAGGAAATGTGTGATTTAACGTGTTTTATTTTTAACAAAAGTCTTTTTTAGGTGTATGCGTCATGGCAATACTTATTATGATTACACATTTGGATTATGTATTACACATAAATACATGAATTAAACATTGCATATTGCAACGCAAAATCTTAAAAGTGGTCTATTTTAATACTTTTTAATTACAATTTATGCATATTTTAAGAATATTTACACATGAATTACCCCACCCATAAACAACACAATGAAGAATTCTGCATATGAAATGTAAAAATAGTAGTATATGCATTTGCACGAACCATTTTTGTGTTACTGAAAAAAAAATCGACGAAGATGAATTGATTTGAATTGGGGTTTTAAGGCGCACCAACACAAACATGTTATATGGCGCCGACAGGAATGAACATTCGACCCGGCACACGATATCTAGATCTAGATAAAAATGTGCAGAATGTACCTAGAACCTTCTTACCTGCAGAACTGCAGAGTTGCTGCAAATTCTCTAGTAAACACTCCATTTTTCGCTGAAGCCACGATCACTGCCACCACTGAAGTAGCACCTGAAATAATACAGGTTTGATGATGAAAATAATGAACAAAAATGACAAAATTAACATGAATTCGGGGACATTTTACCCCTATGCCTGGATATGCAGTGGTCATATTCTTGCCCTGGAACCACAATGCGTCGACGAAGAAATATCTTTAGGGTGATACCCAGATCACTGTACTAACTACTTACCATGGCAACTATTTGTTAGTATTGGTGCAGTTGTTACAATATCACCTGCTTAGGATATGTATCTAAACATGGGTTGTGATGTTCTCCGTACTTGATTTAGAGTATGGAATTAACCTAGGATAGTAAGCATCGACCCTACTTTTGCGCATGCAAGTGCAAGTGGACTGATTATTACCTAAAAAAGGTGTATTGCTAATGAAGAGAGAGAGAGGGAGTGTGTGTGTGATGGGGTGGGGGAGTGTGTGTGGGGTGGGGGGGGGGGGGGGGGGGGGCGGGGGAAAGGGTTGGATATATAGGCATTTAGGAACCTGCTCTACTGACGAATAGACACCTATCTTTCTTTAACATGATGGGAGGAAAATAACAAGCTATACACGGGATCGCCTGGTTTACGTCCACATCCGACGGACGAGGGTAAAAGTGTCTTGCCCAAGAACACACCGACAAAATTCACTGGCTCCGGTGAGGCTTGACCAGTCCTCTGAATTTAAAGTCCCCCGTGCTATCCATTGCATCAAAAGGCTGTATGCGCTCAAGCAGGATGACTGCATTAAAATAAATACAACTAAAATGTTAATCCGTCATAAAGGTTATATCCAAGAAGCTGGGTTCACAACGGTCTCTCTTATCTAGCAAGTTAGCATCAAGTTCATGTATGTCGAGTTGCAATATGCCTGCAAGCCTTATATATGCCCAGCTCATTGCTGTTTTGATAAACTTTGCAATTAAAGCCTTGGATAAAACGGGACAATTAAGACTACTCAGTACATATTATCTGATTTAAATAATATAACTTAATGTGACAATATAACATTCATATAAGATATAAAATAAAATTAAACGCTTCCAGAAAAGAATCGGTACCCAGTGCATCGAGATAGATTACATTTAGTAATCACGGTTAGTTTACTGATGTTTACTCTAAAAGCTATATCCGACATACAGGTGCTACTGCAGTTATAGTAGCTATCCCGCCAACAACAGCCACATTTTACAACATATGTACATCGTTTCTAAACCTACTGACCACGAGGTATATACATAACTTACATCGTTTGAGAATCAAAACTCTATAGATACAATATAAAAAGCTTTAACCAGCCAGATAAAAAATAAATAAAAGCATAATTCATTTTACACTTATTCAGTTATGGATATTACAAAAACCCATGAATAAACATATACATTTAAGCGACACATATGCATTATTATATGAGATGAACACTTGGATAGAGTTTTGATAAACTGTTTTTGTAGTGTAATTTTGTCGTAATTTGACGGGTTATTTTAAATTTGTATATAAACAAATACCTAAAAATCAACAGTTAAACCGTAAAATGCCTTTTCTTTTTCTTTCTGTATTTTTTTTTTGCAATTTGTCGAAAATGCAGTGGTCTACTTTGTGATTTTAGTTAGTGGATTTATTCAATATGCGATTTGTAAACATGGTTAAGTCTTTATAATGGATTCCCTTATCAAAAGTCACATTCTCTATATATTTCAGTTCGCTTAAAAGATTTGAAGTGATTTTATGAAAAGTGTACAACTTCAAGCCATAAACAAGAGACACACTCGCCTTGTCTCAAAGTGCTCTCATGTTTTAAGAAACAACAACAATTTCTTTATATAAATCTGTAAAACTGTGACCCCTGTAGTGGCCATATTTGACCCCATTGTCGCCATTTGAACAAACTAGGTAGAGGATCATAAGCTTATGGTACATGCGAACTATTATTTAGCTTCTGAAGTATCAGAGAAGCTGTTTGAATATGTTTTCCTATATAATTCAACGTTATAGTGTAAATTATTTGGTACAAGACAATAATCTTAAGCTACATGTAGCTTATTACACCTCTAGCTCTTGTAGGTTCAGAGAAGATGTTTATAGACGGTTCAGAGAAGATGTTTATAGACGTTCCTACATAACTCTATGTAAATATGTGACCCCCGGGACCGGGCGAAATTTGACCATAAGATCACTTTTTGAAAAAAAAATATGGTAGAGATCGATACTCTTATGAATGATACATGCATCGTATTAGACCCTTTAGCTCTTGTAGTATCAGAAAAAGAATATTTCAGAACCCCCCACCCCCCCCACCCCACCCCACCCCCCCATGTAGTTGCCGGGGTAGAATACAACCATTGCAAACACACCGTCACATGCAGAGGGGTAGGACACACACCACCCTCTCCCCCACCCCCCATGCATATTCATTTTGTCATTATTTGTTCATGCTCATTAAAGGTCTTCATCATGACCCCTGCATTATTTCAGGTGCCATCTCGCTCAATCACTAAGAGCAGTGGGCAGAAAAACAATAAACGTGGCTCCAGCGTAAAAGGAGTGTCTACAATAGAATTTGCAGCAACTCTGCAGTTCAGGGTGAGAAGGTCCTAGGCCAATTCTCCATATTTTATCTCGATGTACATGGAGGATGAGCGTGGCATGTTCATGCCTGTTAGGCGCCATATAACCTTTGATGTGTTGGTGCGTCTTAAAACCCAATTCAATTCAATTCAGTAACCCCAGAACCGGGCCATAGTTGGACACAGAGTCATGATTTGAACAAAAGTGGTAGAGAACCATAAGCTTGTACAATATGCAAAATAGTAGACCTCTGGCTCTTGTTGTTTTTAAAGAAGAGATTTTAAAGATGTTTCTATATGACTCTATGTAAATATATGACCCCTGGGGCAGAGCCAGATATGACCCCAGGGTCAACATTTTAACATACTTGCTAGTGGACCATAAGCTTATGCTTCATGCATAATATGGGACCTCTAGCTCTTACAGTTTTAGAGAAAATGATTTATTTTTTAAAGATTTCCTATATAACTGTATGAAAAAATGTTACCCCCGGGGCTGGGCCATATTTGACCCTGGGTCACCATTTTATAAATACTTGGTAGAGGACCCTAAATGTATAATACATGCAAAATATTAGACCTGTAGCTCTTCTAGTTTCAGCGAAATCGATTTTTTAAAGAAACAAGAGTTTTGCTTAAAAGGGGGAGATAACTCTAATAACAGGAATCAGCTACCCTGTTCACACTGCTATCATGGATTTTTTGTTTCTCTACAAGGTACTCAATAACATGGTACTAGTAAGAATTTGTCCCTTGAGATGGTAACAAAAAAGTGTATGGCTCACGGTGTATATGTAAGTCTATGAAAACACATGCAGAATCTATTATACAAAATTTGGACCCCGGAGGCGAAGCCATCTTTGACCCCAGGAACTTCAAATGAGCAAACTTGATAGACAGGGTTAGCGACCATCAATACTAATACTACGAACGAGAGGGCCTTGGATGTTCAACAAGCTCCATGCGAAGTTTGTGCAAAACTGACCACGCTGTTTCTGAGATTTTCCCTATATAACTCCATGTAAAAATGTGAACCCCGGTGTAGGGACAGATATGACCCCCAGGGTCACCATATAAACAAACTGACCGTTCCAAGGCGGTAACCCTATTGTCAACCCTTTTTGTGTTTGTGATGTCGTTTGCATTTATTATTGCTTTTGCCTTCTTGTTTGTCTGTTTGCGTGTTTGTTTCTGTGTTTTGTGGTTTACTGTCCTCCTTGAATGCTACTTTCCCTGTCCGATCTTTTTATATTTCTTTGTAGAGGACCATACTCTGATACTACATGCAATATATAAGAGCTGAGTGTCTTGTGGTTTCAGGGAAAACGATTATTTTAAGTTTTCATTATATAAGTCTATGTAAAAGATGCAAATAAATTATAGTTTTATACAAACTTTAGAAAAAATAAACAAAAGAAAAAACGCATCTAAACAGGAAACAATAGTAAAAATGAAGAATTAAAACAAGTTTACCTTCATAGGGATTTAAACCCACGGCCCTATGTCCGCAATGACAAGAAATAATTTAAAACAAAATTCTATGTCGGCTATCTTGGATGCCGCATTGA